>NW_021027068.1:2036520-2208942 GCF_004153795.1 Camellia sinensis | reverse complement strand
TTGTCCGTTGAACTTTCTGAACAGTCTGAATGGGTTCAAAGTCGGAACGGGTTGAATCTTGAGGCTGAGAGAGATCCTAAGCTGCGCGATCTCAAGAAAGATTCCACACAGGACTTCACAAGGCCGCGAAAAATATTTGTTTTATATAAAGAAAGCCACTTTTACACACACAGAAGGCACATGGGGAGAGGGACAACTTTGCTTGGAGCACATGGGGAGAAGGCACTCAGGTTCTCTCTCTCTCTCTCTCTCGTCCTTGTTGGATCCTCACCAGGTTTGTTGATGCGTTTGATCTGGGAAGTTAGAGCCTTGAATTGAGAGTTTTGTTCTGAATTGGGTCTAGGAAATGGCCTGGTTTAGCGGGAAAGTCTCATTGGGGAACTTCCCGGATCTCGCTGGGGCTGTAATAAGATCAATGAGAACGTCAAGAACATCGAGAAGAATTTCGATACCGCTCTTGGTTTCAAAGACAAGCCCGACTCTCAAGCTTCAGCATTTTGGTCTTCGGGCACGGATATGAAAACAATATTTGAACCTGTCATGGCCTTATAGGGCATAAAGGTGATGAAAGTACAGTAGATCAAGTTGAGAGCAGTGCCCTTGTGCCACCTGAATCACATTTTGTTGTCAATTTGCATGAGACCAGTGATGAATAGAAGATGCAAGAAGAAGAGATTGTGGAGAACTATTCTCCAGTTCAAGCGAGGATGCAGTAGGTGAGAACCAAGCTATAATGGAGACAGAGCTCCCTGGTTCCATTTCTTCTACTTCTAAGGAGACTGAAAGTGCTGAGGAACTTTTTACAGATGACTTGCCTGCTGTGCCACCTCCAGATGAGGCTTCAGATATGGTTTCTAAACCTGTCTCTCATGAAAATGATACAATTGTTCGAGAAGTTGAGCTGTATCAACAAGCTAGTGATTATGAACCAGATGTTAAAGGACAACGTATGAGTTCTGGAATCAGTGCATCTGACATTGCAGATTCTGTGGTGGAACTGGAGAGTTTGAAGAGGGAAATGAAAATGATGGAAACTGCTCTATAGGGAGCTGCTAGACAAGCTCAGGCAAAAGCGGATGAAATTGCTAAGTTGATGAATGAGAATGAGAATCATGATCAACTTACAGAAGATTCCACTCAGGATGGCGGGGTCAATGAAGAAAATAACTTCCCTCACGCATATTTCTTCTTGAGATACATGTGTAATAGAAAGAATTGCTGAGGCACACTGGCACCATTGCCTCCGTCAAATGGCATTCCATCGAGTGTAATGGAGTGTAATGTTTGTGGCAACATGAAGAATCATGATGCTCCCTTAGAGGAATAAATTACTTTACTTGGTGCTTCCTTGAAGCTGGGAGGAATTTTGACATTAATAAGGATGAGTAGGTTTGACCCACGGAATTTTGAAATGGGAAGAACGAAAGGAAACCTCAATGAGATTCCTAATGCTTGTTAAGAATGTGGGGGAAGAAGGTGGCATCAAACTCAACTCAATTTTGAACCCAAGGTTTTAGACCATAGTTCTTAAGATCAAAGTGAAAAGTTTGGTGAGAGCAACATTTTGATCGGTGGAGATCAAAATCTGACAAAATCAAAATTTTGGATTTTTGGCTTGCTTCCTCTTCTTAGCTTGAGGTAGGGAATTTCCACACTCTAATATGGTTTTTAGCTTAGTTATTTGCTATTGTGTGTAGATGATGAGATATGATTGTGGTTTGGACAAATCTAGGATTTGGGTGTGAAATGAAAAGAGGGGTTTTGATGAATATGAGATAAATGAGTATGAAGCTTAAATATAAGATAATGTTGTGCCAAAATAGTTGATTTTGGGTGTTTGGGTCAATATTGGAAAAATGGGTATTTTTGCCATAACTTATGATTATTTTGTAAAATTAATTGGAATTAACATTTAATATGTTAAATTGGATGGTTATTGATGTAGGTGGTGAATTTGGATATGTATTATCTCATACCTTTGGAAGTTTTAAATAAATTATTTATCTCGAGATTTAATATATGTCTAGAGGTAAATATATTGGGCTATCGGTGGAGGATAGTCATGATTGTTGTAGAAATTGTATGAAGATTAGGTGATTTAATGTTAATCTATTGTTGGTTGTCATTAAATATGACCGTGTTATAAATACATTGTATATGTATGTTTATTGGGAGGAAACAGGGAATGTACTCCATATGTGATTATGTTTATAAATACATTGCATATGTATATTTGTTTGGGAGCAGAAAGGGGATGGACTCCATTTAAAGCAAGTTGGCCAGAGTGTCCTGTGTGAAAGACCCAAAATTTCATATATAAATGGGTGCCGATTCCTTCGGATGAAATATCTGTAAAATGGCAAGGTTTGAAGTGTTTATGTGTACTTAACATAGTTAGGAAACCATTGAGTTGTAGTCTCATTCTGGTTGTTGAAAGATAATGAATTTAACTCATGAATTGAGTAGTATATATGAACTTGAAATGAATTGAAGGAAAACGGGAATGAGGTTTGGTCTTAGTAGCATATGAATATGCAGGCCTTGTAAATTTTCTAGTATCAGTATTGTTTATGTACGTGGTATTTATACCTTTGCTAAACTTCATATATTGTGTTAGATTATCTCTACTGGGCTGTTGGCTCACCCTATACGGGAATATCATTTTCAAGTGCAAGTGAGGTGTTACCTCTAAGGCAATAGCATGGATGGACTTTCGGAAAGTAAGGACTTCTTAATTATGCCTTATGTGTGTATGTTTGTTATTTGTAAAGCCAATGGCTTAAGTTGTAATAAGCGAGACTTGATTTGTGTAACCAAGCAAAGACTTGGAAAGATGTAAGCCTACAGGGCATATAACTGGTTATTAAACAGTGAACTCTGATATATGAAAGTATGTTGTTTCTCATATTTATTCTGCATATGAGTTATCTTTATTGTATTATTTTGGGCTAAATTCTGTCTCTTATATAAGATAATGGCCCTGTTTGGTAGAGCTGTGGGAAAGTGCTTATAGCTTATGCCTAAACAGCTTATAGCTTATAACTTTCAGCTTAAGCTGATTTCCAGCTTATTCTTAAAGCATCTCCTGCCCCACTTAAAGAATAAGCTGTTTTCTGACTTCCACAAAGCTATAAGCTATAAGCTATAAGCTAAACCAAACACATCAAAATAGCTTAAATTAAGCTGAAAGCTGAAATAAGCTGAAATTAAGCTGTACCAAACAGGGCCAATATGCTTTGGATTGTTGACATTAGAACACGTAAGACTAGTTCTAAATTTTCTTAGGATAGACGAAGTTAGTTATAGTTGGATTGTTTAACTTGCTTGATGGACTACTTGTGAGGTTAGTGATAGACCCTAGGCCAATTATTTTGTATGTGTGTGGGAATGAACGTAGTCTTAGCATGATAGAAATTATATCGTGTAGTAAAAGATGTGTTTCTTAGAGAGTTTGTTTTATTTATAATTTTACTGCAAATCCTAAGAGGGCAAATGAGATAAACAATTTTGAGATAGATTGGAATGAGATTAAATTTGATTTAGGTTATGCCATTTGATGGGATTATTATTAGTAACAACATTGACTTGTGAGTCGATATTTTAGAACATGTAGGCGAGTTCTGTGTGCCTTTGAGATTGGTGGAGTCCATTGCCTCAAAGTTAGTTGTTGATGTTCTCGAGTGCAATAAATGAGTGTTGAAGGACATGATATGATGGATGTTGTGGAGTTGTGTTAGCAACCAATGTTCTTAGAGGAATTTTAAGATTTCTTTGTGAGGATATTATAATTCTAAAGTAGGTGCTCTAGGATAATTAGTATGGTGGTAATTTGAGTATTTCTATGGGAATTTATGCTTGACCCATCGAGAGTGATTGATGTTAACTTTTACAGTTACTTTTATGTATGAGTTGAAATTATGAAGATGGAAGGTATAGGAGAGTGTTTTGGGTTAAATTTGGTGTGTGTCGTGATGGTGTGATTCATGTAATGGAAATGGAGATTATTTTGTATCCTTTGTCCTTTAGCTACAAGATTGTTTTGTATCCTTGGAGTAAGAGTGGTGGATCTCTTATATTGATCCTTCATTTTGCTCTAGGTATGTTTGCATTGTTTTGCTTCATTTTTCTTTCGTTTAGCCATGATTTTTATTCACGTTAGTATGGAATCAATGTTCAGTTTAGAGTTCAAAATTCAATCATTCTCAAATTTAGTCAAACAAAATTGTTTTCGAGCTCAAAGTATTATGCCAGTTACGCCTAAAAAAAAAAAAAACTGATTTTATTGAAGTCAGGGGATGACATCCCCGATTACAGGGGCAACAAAAAAAAAAAGGGAAAGGGATTTTGTTTTTGATAACAGCCACATGCCGACTTCACTTACTCGACTCTCCTGCCGAGCTCTTCCTTTTTTTGTCGCCTTGGGTGACCCTTAAAGGCTCTGCCTCTGTGTGTACAGGACCGCCGAGGGAGTTGACTCCCTGCTGGTTGTCAAAGGCGAAGTATGAAGGTGCTCCGAATTGGGTCATGACGGTGGTCTTTCGTTTCAACTCCTTGTTCTCCGCCTTTAGGGGGCAAATCTCTGCTCGCGCATCTTTGTACATGTGCTGGAGCAGAGAAAGTTGGGCATTTAACTGTTGTACTTTACTGGTCCTATTCTGCAATCGGTGAGATAATTTGGCAACCGCAGTCACTGTCTTCATGCAAGAGCTCAGTGTGAAGTGGTTGGCCTCAATGTCAGATTGAGCAGCCATGATTTGCTCAACTGACATCATGGGAAAGTTAAGAAGAATAGGAGCAGGGGCACTCGGTCCAAGAAGGTTAGGAAGAGTAGGAGCAGGGGCACGCGGTCCAGGAAGGTTAGGAAAGGTAGGAGCAGGGGCACTTGGTCCAGGAGAGCTTGGATCATTGAGGTCTGGAAAGAGAGTGAGAGGACGAGATGAGGCCATGTGTGGTGAGAGATGTAAAGAGAAAGAAAGGAGAGTTAGAGAAATAGCAGAGAATAGACTGAGTTTTGGGACAACTTTGCTCCTCCATTCAGTTTCTCTTTTTCTCTTGATGAGGAAGAAGAAACAGAAGAGAATGATGATGAAGAAAGAGAAATGAGTGAATAAGTAGAAGATGGAAGATACTGATTCAGAAGAATACAGAAAAGAAGAAGACAAGAGGGAGAGAGAGCCGAGATGAGCTTATAAATCGAGGAGGTCTGCTTTTGTCGGCCAACTGACCCAAAAGCAAGGCCGCGTGTCAGACACAGTTTTCGAAGGAAGAGAGAAAAGCGGAAAAGTTGTATACATGTATGTATCTATATTGTATATTTACGCATTATATACATTTATTTGACTATTTTTGTTAGAAGAGTGACTTGGGTTCAGTGGTTTGGCTCAATGGTTGAGGGACCAATGGACGAAGCCTGAGGTTAGGGGTTCGAAACCCCGTATCCCTGCATTCGTGTTTTATTTCCTTTTTGCATGTTTTGCTTACGCGCGATGATGTCAACTTAAGGAAGATTCCGTCGCAGTAACGGCATATGCTCACTGACATCCATAGTCAGAATATTCCTTGTCAGTAACGGCATATTCTCCAAATGTGTCTGTGTATCTTTTGTTTGTATTTGTCCCTTGGTGAAAATGTTGTGGAGACACCACGGGGTCGAGGAGGCGACTTGGAAACGTGAGGTTGAAGTTCGTGAGAAGTATCCAGACCTTTTTATCGATGTTTAAGAGTTGTGATAGAAATGTTATTTTAATATTAGGATGTACATTGTATATGTTATGGAGTAGGCTGAATCTCTTATGTTTAATTGGGAGGCTATGTTATCATGCCATGATTATGTTTCTATGGTTGTAATTGATTTTAATTCAGGGAGGTTAATCTATTTATTAACTATTTGGGAATTTTAGAACTGTTTCAATGTTAATTTTTATGTGTCTTATCGTGATTGGTTTTGTGTACTTCTAGGGTGAGAGGTTGACTATTCAGTTAATTGGCCTCAAGAGCAGTATTAGTACTTGTCTATAAGTGAGTTAGTATAGTAAGAGTTGTTTAATTTGGGTTTGATCTCGTGGGGTATCGTAATATTAGTGTGATGAAAAATAGTATTGGTAAGGTATTGTCTGTTTTGTGACGGTTGACGGTTGATGGTCACTATTTGAGTTGGTGGTTAGTTCTTTTGAAGAGTTATTATTTCGTTTTGTTAAGGTCTCGGAGCAGTAATAGTTATTTTGGCCTTGGGATGCAATGTGCATTAGGCGATGGAGATAGCTCGTTGAAATTGGGTTATCGCCAATAAGAAACGGCGTCTTGGTATTCTGGGTAGTCGTTTTGTTATACTTAAGGGATTAGATCCTATTTTGTTGCTATGGGTTATCAATGTGGATAGAAGAATCGCTTAATGGTTTATACTAGTAAGTGTTTTTATAATCAATTGTTGTGCAAAAGTAATGGCTTGGTTCGTTACTAGTGTGATTCGTTGAGACTCATGTTGTAGTCGAAGAATTTTGTTGATGCATTGGTAAGTACCTGAGTGAGTTTGTGGGTGACTGTAGAATGTATTACATTACTTGAGTTAATTTCGAGAACGAAATTTCTTTAAGGAAGGTAGGTTGTAATGACTCAAAAAATAAATAAATAAATAAATAAAGGAAGGGAATACATGCATGATGATGTTTCGGTGGTGGAAATAAAATAAAAAAAGATGGAATATAGATTATGATGATGTGTGTGGGTGGACAGCTTTTGTTAAAGCTAAAGAAAGCACATGGGGAGAGGGACAACTTTGCTTGGAGCACATGGGGAGAAGGCACTCAGGTTCTCTCTCTCTCTCTCTCTCGTCCTTGTTGGATCCTCACCAGGTTTGTTGATGCGTTTGATCTGGGAAGTTAGAGCCTTAAATTGAGAGTTTTGTTCTGAATTGGGTCTAGGAAATGGCCTGGTTTAGCGGGAAAGTCTCATTGGGGAACTTCCCGGATCTCGCTGTGGCTGTCAATAAGATCAGTGAGAACATCAAGAACATTGAGAAGAATTTCGATACCGCTCTTGGTTTCAAAGACAAGCCCGACTCTCAAGCTTTAGGATTTTGGTTTTCGGGCACGGATACGAAAACAATATTTGAACCTGTCATGGCCTTTATGGGGCATAAAGGTGATGAAAGTACAGTAGATCAAGTTAAGAGCAGTGCCCTTGTGCCACCTGAATCACATTTTGTTGTCAATTTGCATGAGACCAGTGATGAACAGAAGATGCAAGAAGAAGAGATTGTGGAGAACTCTTCTCCAGTTCAAGCCGAGGATGCAGTAGGTGAGATCCAAGCTGTAATGGAAACAGAGCTCCCTAGTTTCGTTTCTTCTACTTCTAAGGAGACTGAAAGTGCTGAGGAACACTTTACAGATGACTTGCCTGCTGTGCCACCTCCAGATGAGGCTTCAGATATGGTTTCTAAACCTGTCTCTCATGAAAATGATACAATTGTTCGAGAAGTTGAGCTGTATCAACAAGCTAGTGATTATGAACCAGATGTTAAAGGACAACGTATGAGTTCTGGAATCAGTGCATCTGACATTACAGATTCTGTGGTGGAACTGGAGGGTTTGAAGAGGGAAATGAAAATGATGGAAACTGCTCTACAGGGAGTTGCTAGACAAGCTTAGGCAAAAACGGATGAAATTGCTAAGTTGATGAATAAGACTGAGAATCATGATCAACTTATGGAAGATTCCACTGAGGATGGCGAGGTCAATGAAGAAAATAATTTCCCTCACGCATATTTCTTCTTGAGATACATGTGTAATAGAAAGAATTGCTGGGGCACACTGGCACCATTGCCTCCGTCAAATGGCATTCCATCGCGTGTAATGGAGTGTAACGTTTGTAGTGACATGAAGAATCATGATGCTCCCTTAGAGGAATAAATTACTTTACTTGGTGCTTCGTTGAAGCTGGGAGGAATTTTGACATTAATAAGGATGCGTGGGTTTGACCCACGAAATTTTGAAATGGCAAGAATGAAAGGAAACCTCAATGAGATTGCCAATGCTTGTTAAGAAGGTGGGGGAAGAAGGTGGCATCAAACTCAACTCAATTTTGAACCCAAGGTTTTAGACCATAGTTCTTAAGATCAAAGTGAAAAGCTTGGTGAGAGCAACATTTTGATCGGTGGAGATCAAAATCCGACAAAATCGAAAATTTAGATTTTTGGCTTGCTTCCTCTTCTTGGCTTGAGGTAGGGAATTTCTGCACTCTAATATGGTTTTTAGCTTAGTGTTGACGTGCCCGAATGTCCCGAGCTTCGCATGCGAAATGGCGTGGAAATTCATTTTGTTCATTAGCTACTACAGTTTGGACTCAAAGTGACGGTTCTAAATCTAATCCTACAAAGTGCAATGCATGACCAATAAATCACCAAAGAGTCGAAATCTGGCAAATCGTTTTGGAAAACTAATTTTTGTAAAGAAATGCCAAATATGGACTGCTTTGCCAGATACAGAGTCACCACCTAAATGTTTTATTTTGGGAGAAATTTAGGAAATCCTGATTTGTTGCCTAAGGCCACGCGTCCATCATCACCAAAGTTGCCTCGGCTCGGGAACTTGGGTACGAGAGGAGAAGGTCATGCAATGAACACCCCCGCTGGCCCGATCAAAGATCAGCCTTTACGAACATGATATCTTGTTTTTGAAAACACATGCGTTCTTATTCCGGTTATTAGCCTAGAATTACTATGTGATGCGCACAACACACAATTATAAACTAGATCGCCTAAGTTGGAACAAAACATCTCATGTTTGTTTGAAAATGGTTTGAAGGTGCTACTCGCAAGTAGGCTAAGACGGGGATTTGCCACCCTCAAGTGGGCATAGAAAGAATGATTTTGCCACTTTCAAGTGGGCTTAAAACTCGCATTTCAATGAATTGTTCCAATTCAAGTAATCCAACCTTCACTCACAGGCATTCAGGCAGTTAAATACATAAGTAGTTAGCCTCATGGCAAGCAGGCTATCATGTTAACACTCACACTCATGCAAGATATTAAAGCATAAAAGCTTACCTAGTACTCCGAGCCAAAACAATAGCTAGTTAGTAATCAATGCATGATCCTAACTATGTTAAGATGGCTAATGCAACACATGCAAAATGTAACTAGAAATAGGCTCGGCTATTCTAAAATGGCATATGAAATACAACTTGACAATCATGTATTCAAGTAGGAATTGAAATACAATGTAATTAGTATGATGCGCCGAGCCCGGTGCATGCAAGACAAATGAATGAATGCAAACATGCAAGCATAAGGATGCTAATCAAAACATGACCTAGAACTAACCATCGTAAGCGGTTAAGTAAAAGGGAGAAAGACGTGGAGTTGGAAGACATTCACACACTCACGCACACTTATTACAAAATTCGCCCTCTGGACAGAGGGTCCGAATAAATAATACAAACCAACTAATTAATCAACTACCCTAGCTAATTAATTATTACAAAACTCTTAACTAATTAAGCAAATTAATTAAGTTATAAAACAGTTAAAGCGGCCTCAAGAGGAGGGACAAATGCATGCTCGATCGGCTTCGCTCGGAAATCCGTTGCCATGCCCCATGTTGCCTCTATTTGCACACTTATGCTCCTCTGAAAACTATTCCAGCTTCTGTGATGCCTCTGAACCACTCCATGGACACTCTAAGAGGCCATCGGCCAAATGGTTTGGCCATCAGCCAAGGGAAATGGGCTATCGACCACTTATGAGTCCATTGGCCAAAAAGTGTCTGCCGATCGGCACTGAAGATAGCCGAACGACCATCTCTTCCTGCAGACTGCTCTTTTTGCCGCAGTAGAGGACAAACAAGGGCATGGCAATATATTTGCAAGAAAATGTTGTGCAACTACACCCCTTATCATGTTTGAGACTCAAAGGAGTGTAGTGTTCGACTCTCGAGCCATCAATCACGTATTTCGATGCATGATGGCCAAAGAGGCCGAATTGCACAAATCAATATGGAATGAATGCACAAAACACATGAATGCCTCACACTCTATCATGTTGGATCAAGAGTGTCGGCGACCGAAAATTGAGGCACGTTTCATCACTTCAAGTATGAAACGTCCCTTATTCCTCGTGTTTGGTTTAACATCCAAACCAAACACAATGCAATACATGCAACATGGAGATGTTATGCAATACAACATGAGCATGCCAAATGCAATGTAACAAGTATGCAAAATGCAATGCAACCTAGACATGCAAACATGCAATATAATAAGCATGCAACAACAATGCCAACAACAAGCATATGGTAACATGCAAAAATGGACTAGCATGCAACAAGATGCAAACTAGCAAACATGCAACAATGCAATGTGACAAGCATGCAACAACATGCAATGTGACAAGCATGCAACAACATGCAAAGATGGACTTAAACTAAAATGGACAGACCTCAGCCATACCCAAATCAGTGGCCAAAATAATGAATTAATGGCATGAAATGCACATACAAACATGCATACACTTTGGTTCGCAAACGAGGTATAAAGGCAACAACTCTCAAGCATAAGTAATGTATGAAAAGCATGGATGTATGACAATACTATAGGCTCTGAAATGATGTCAAGAATGATGCCAAATCACACATATAACAAAAGCATAGCACGCATGAGGCTCAAAGCTTAAGGTTAGCAAAAGGGATTTGTACTAAGGCTATGCAAAACATGAAGCAAATGGCCTAAGCAAACCAAAACAGTCCTAAAGCATACCAAAGTGAGTCTAAACCATGTATGGACCAAAGCCAAAACAAGTCAACATGAAGGGCATAAGGCATGATGCAAGTAAGGCCAACAAAAGGGATTGCACTACACCTATTAAAACCAAACATGACATGACTTAACCAATAAAAATCAGAGTTATGGCATGTCAAAATAAGCCCAAAAGCCCACTTAGATGGCATCCTAAAAGCCTAAATATGATGGCATGCACAATGGCCCACTTTTAAGGCATAAAACACAAACCGCTCAATGCATGGAAAAGGTGACAAATATGAATGCATGGCCACACTATATGGACTGAAATCTCATATGAAATGATGTCAAATCATGAAAATGATCCAAGCAATGTATGCTAGTGACTTGAAAGTTTTAAATAAATTATTTATCTTGAGATTTAATATATGTCTAGAGGTAAATGTATTGAGCTATCGGTGGAGGATAGTCATGATTGTTGTAGAAATTATATGAGGATTAAGCAATTTAATGTTAATCTATTGTTGGTTGTCATTAAATATGACCGTGTTATAAATACGTTGTATATGTATGTTTATTGGGAGGAGACATGGGTTGTACTCCATATGTGATTATGTTTATAAATACATTGCATATGTATATTTGTTTGGGAAGAGAAAGGGGATGGACTCCATTTAAAGCAAGTTGGCCAAAGTGTCCTAGGTGAAAGACCAGAAATTTCATATATAAATGGGTATCGATTCCTTCGGATGAAATATCCGAAAAATGGCAAGGTTTGAAGTGTTTATGTGTATTTGACATAGTTGGGAAACCATTGAGTTGTAGTCTCATTCTGATTGTTGAAAGATAATGAATTTAACTCATGAATTGAGTAGTATATATGAACTTGAAATAAATTGAAGGAAAATGGGAATGATGTTTGGTCTTAGTGGCATATGAATATGCAGGCCTTGTAAATGTTCTAGTATCGGTATTATTTATGTATGTGGTATTTATATCTTTGCTAAACTTCATATATTGTGTTAGATTATTTCTATTGGGCTATTGGCTCACTCTATACGAGAATATCATTTTCAGGTGCAGGTGAGGTGTTACCTCTAAGGCAATAGCATGGATGGACTTTCGGGAAGTAAGAACTTCGTAATTATGCCTTATGTGTGTATGTTTGTTATTTGTAAAGCCAAGGGCTTAAGTTGTAATGAGTTAGACTCAATTTGTGTAACCAAGCAATGACTTGGAAAGATGTAAGCCTACAGCGCATACAACTGGTTGTTAAACAGTGAACTCTGATATATGAAAGTATGTTGTTTCTCATATTTATTCCGCATATGAGTTATCTTTATTGTATTATTTTGGGGAGGCGTTACATGGAGTAGCAGCAGTTTTTTGGTTGTTGGTTCAAATGGAGTTTATGGCTGTAGGGTTCTGTTGTTCATGGCAGTAGGATTCTGCACAAGCCTCACTGCTCTTCTTCTTGATGTTATGCTCAGGCCTAACTGCTGCTGTAGGATTTAACTGATGCTTGTATGGATTCTGAAGGAGGAGATTCACCAACATTTCATGATTCAGGGGTGGCTCAAGGGGTGTTTGTTGATATGGTTGGCCTGCTGTTGGTGTATTTGTTATTTGATCTGTTGCATGTTCTATTGTTTGCTCTTGGTGTGCTATTGCTGCTATGGGTGCTGCTGGAGTGCTTTGCTGGGTGGAACTCACAGTTGATTGGGGGTTTATATTGTCTACATTGGAGAGCAAATTGGGGTAAAGACATATCAAGGAATTGAAGAGGCATCTGCTGATGGTGTTCTGTTTGGGTTGAGAATTGGTTCTATGGGCTGCTCCTGCTGCTGGCCTGCTGGTGGTTTTTTTTTTTCCTGTGGTTCTGCAGCTATATTGATGTATTTGTTTCTGTTGTTCTGTGTCTTTCTTTGGCTGCTTTGATTGGTTTCTCACCAATCTTGGGTCAAATGCTAGCATATAATTATGCTTCCTTTTCGGTGCCAACCTAGTTGGGATTGTGAAGGTTACCTATGATGCTATGTGCATTTCCCTGCTTGTTGATATAAAATTTACATGTAATGTGTTTTTTTCATCAATAAAGCTTTGTTTGCTGATCAAAAAAAAAATAATAAAAAAAATAAATGATAAACAATCATTGTTTGAATGACAATTCCTACTATTAAAAATTTAATGTGACTTGAAGGTCTAAAAAATCTTAGTTAGGACTTAAAGGGCTATAAGTTCATAAATTAGAACTTATGTGTAAATACTCTACATTTTTTTAATATCAACTATAATTATTATTTTTGTAAAAAATCAATAAAATTATAATATTTTTTAGAGCATATGAATGAATACCATAAATTATTTCCATAAATATTATAGGTCTTAGACCTAAGAAAAAAAATACCAAATGAAAAAGTATAAAATAATAATAGACAATGTGATAAAATTTATACATCAATTAGGCTTTGTAATGAATATATATTGAAAGAGTATGTGAAAGAGAAGACTCATATTTTGGCCCCCGAGTGAAAATTACTATTCTGCCCAAATTGAGTATGCTGAAAAATTGTGTTGTGGCTTATATTTATGTAATATAATTCATTCACACAATTTCTCTCTCTTCCAAACCCCCCCTCCCCCAAATTACATGGCAAATAAAATTTGATAAGTTAGGTCACATTAAAATATTTTATCAAAACTCTTCTTGTACGCATTCTGTTTTACCAGCTTATTAGGAGAATTGCATGGGAATAAAATATGTGGATGTAATACTACTGTATTTATAAATGTAAAATGTTAAAATTTATAAATCAAACTTGTTACCACTTCAAAATGGAAAACAACACATTTTATAATTATTTTGGAGCTAATTTATGTAGTGCCTAATTTACGCATTACTTTCATGTTGATTTTGAGATCAATGTTGCTAGCAGACACTCATTTACGCTTCTAAACACATTCATATAGGTGTGTGAACCCACATACATAAATGTATTCTGTATTTATGGATGTGGGTATTGAAATATAAATGATGTGTGCCTATCTTTTCTCCTTTGAGGGACAACATGATAATGTGAAAAGAGTAATGTTAGGTATCATGAAAAAATATCATAAAAATGATCATGAAAGATTTTTCACCGTTAGATTACACATACAAAAAAATACCACAAACTAATCAAAGGATAAAAAAATTTTCATGAAGCATTTCATGATATTTTTTTTATGATCCCTAATATTATTCATGTGGTAAATGGCATGGAGTATTATTATTCCAAAACTTCCGCCTTGAAAATATAATATGATATTATTTATGAGATGTTCTAAATTAATAATGTATGTTGTGTTTTAGATTATAAATTTGAGTAGAGTTTTGAAAATTAAATAATATAATATATGACCAAATTGTAAATAAAATATAAATTAAATTTTTTTCTTTATTTCTTTTTTTTTTAAAAATCTCTATTTAAATTTATGATCTAAATACAATAATAATTTTTTCAAAAAAGAAATACAGTGATAATAAAATTTTACAAGTAAAACGTAACGACTCGTTTTCGTTATATAGTTAAAAGTAAAAAATTAACTCGCTGAATATGTCTATTTTTCATTAACCGAAAGATCTATGTAAACCGTCCACACAATACTTGTATGTGGTGCTTAATAACTTTTCAGCAAGAAGAGCAAACGTGGTTAGGGTTCCCAAAGTTATTAAATATACAGTTGGAATGGTTTTGTTTGACGTGTCATCTTTTAAATGGTTGCCCGTAAACTTAAGGTTTTATGGATGATCCGTACAGAATTTAAATCCTTTTTCTCCTTATAAATAGCAGCACGGGTTTGAGTTAGGGGAAGCACAAGAAAACAAGGAACAAGTAAAAGTGATTATTAAGAGAGAGGAGAGGGAAGATAGAGAGAATGGCATCAGATGGTGAGACAGTATTGAAATCAGTCGTCACCGATAAATACGTGCGACCCATTCAGAATGCACGTCTCTCACCCGACGGAAAGGGTGACCCGATAATGCACCTTGAGAAGGCAACAAATACTCCTGCGACGTACCACATAAAATGTCATGAAACCAAGAAATACTGGCAAGTGAAATCGGGGAGTGACCCATGGATTACTGCTGATGCTGACGAAACTAACGAAAGCCAAAGAAGTTCGGCATGTACTTTGTTCCACATCGACTTCTTCGCTGCTACTCCTGCTACTACTACTCCTGCTGGTAAAACAGTCCGACTTCGCCACGAGTATCTCCAAACCTATGTAAGCCTTTGCCAGGTTGGCGACGGTTACTGCTTACGCGCATCATCTAAAGACACATCCAACGACTCCAAGGATGTCTTTGTCTGTGAGAAAGTCAAATAAACCACCACCACCAATTCATTGGTGGGTAGATGTTTGTGGGTAGCATCTCTACTGCAAACCCTCACGAGACTTCACTCGTCCTTTAAGGGTAACTTAGGGGTTTAAAAGGCTTGTTGCACGTGCTAAGTGCAATCGCATTTCCCAGTCTGCGAAAATGGCTTCTTCCCCTTCTTTTTCTTCTTCTTTCTTTTCTTTTTTTTCTTTCTATGTGTGTTTCGTGTTTTGCTTTTATTAGTTTTCATTTTCCAGTGCAATAATGTTGTGAAATATTGCCTACTAAGATTATCCTGGCAGGCACCATAATAAAATAATTTGTGTTTCCCTTACTTTTTTCAGACCTTTTGCATGTTTTTTTTTTATACAGAGACCTTTTGCATGTTTGTTGTTGTTTGGGTGTTCCTTATTTATAAAAATGAACCATGATTATGATTTTTCAAAATTGATTATCAATTTTTTAAAACATAATTTATAAAATTATTGAATCAATATGAATTTTTACATCAATTATGATCTATATATAGTAGCTTACAAAATAAATAGATTAAAGCATCATTGATTGGGAGCACAAGGCCCAAATTGAATATAAATTAAATTAGGAGGAAATTTTTGAGGTTTACATGGACTATATGACAATCTTTGTATTAAATTAATGTTGCACACAAGCATATATATATATATATCAAAGAAAATTAATATTCACACCCTCCTTTTCACTTCTCACTCTCATTTTTCTTTTCAGTTTTGTTCATATTAACATGACACCTGTACGAAAAAAATAATTTTAAAATTAAATAATAATATAAAATTTATTTAAAATGTATAAAAAAATAGTTAAGAATGAATTAAATTTTAACCATTTCATTAAAATATATATATAGTATAGTTACTATGTCCTTAATTATATATTTTAAGTTCTTAATAAAAAATATATATCATAATTCAATTGGTAAATATAAATATATATATATATATATTTTGCAACTTTAAATGGAGGTGTGGTTTTGTGGTTTACATGGATTTCACCATCAGCACGTAGCATGCGGCTTGCATTCCTGAAGAATTCATGCACAAGATATCTATGCATCCTATATATTGCATAAAACGGGTAATGAAAACATACAAAATAAGGGAACCCGGAAAAAAATTAAAATCAATTCATCCAAAGACTCTTCAGTACCCAATTCATCAATTGTGTTTGTTGGTGAGTGACCGGTTGGTCGACTGGCCGGTCAACCGATAAGATAATTTTTTTTTTTTAATCTGTTTGAACCTTTTTTACCAGTTTAAACCTACCTTTTTTTAAAGGAAACCGGTCGACCGGTTGGTCAACCGGCCGGGCAACCGGCTGGTTGACCAGTGTATCTCTTTCAACGGTCAATAACAGTGATTTGGTAAAATTTATGTCTTGTTCTCAATTTGATGCTTTTTTTGCTGAATTCTCATTTTGATATCAATTTGGTGCAACGATTGGAGCATAAAAAAGAGCTTTTTTCATCAAAATTTAAATCTGATGCCAACTTTGATTCACCGTTGGAGATGGTCTAAGGCTTGTCACCAAATAAATTTCACTTTTTTATTTTATATTTTTTTTACGGTCTCAAAAAATGATATATATATATATATATATATGAAAAAATATATTTTTTTGACATTCTGAGTCATACTTGTATATATATTCACATATGAGCTGAAAAAACTATAAAATTTATCTGATGATATATAACAATCCTATAAGATCAAACTTGTGTGAAATTTCCTCTTCTAAAAATTATCTCATCATTTTATTGCATTGAATTTTTAACTAGTGAATCATGTGAAAATTCTCATAAATGTGCATCTTAAGATATGATCTTAGGACTGTATTAAGATTTAAAAATAAATAAATTAAGAACATATATAGAATTTTCTATTTTTTCCCCTCTTTTTTCTTGTTAAAAAATGAAGAAAATATAGTTTGGAAATCCTATATTTGTTTAAAAAAAATATGTTAAAAACATTTTTAATGGGTTTTCAACAGAATATTTAAACTATTTTTCAGTTGAAAATACAAAAAGAATATCTAAACAAATTGAAAACACAAAGTCTTACAAATTACTAGGAATGCTCGTGATTTGGCGGTTCGGTTGCGGCCAAACAAACCTCAAATCCATCATTCGTCCAAAACTAGGCGGATTGGAAAAAATTAATCTGCATCTGTCTACTCGTCATCACACATCCGTCCAAAATGTGGCGGATCAATTCTGTTCAGTCGGTTTGAGCAGATCAATATATCCACTACTCACCCCTGCTACACATGTATTCTTTTAATTGTCATGCACAATTTATTTTTTAATTAATAAAGGTGCTATAAATATTTTAATGCCTACAAAATTCTTAGTTTTTAGACACCACAAGTATTGTTTAGTTTTCAAAAATAAAAATATAAAATTTTGAAGCAAATATTTTTTAAATTTGAAATTATATAAGCCTAAAATTATATTGGAAATTTCCTTTCAAAAATTTTTAGATTTCAAATTAGATATGAGTTAGGTATGGTTTTTCTTCTTTTTTTTTTTAACTTTATATATTAAGATTTTTAAATTTCAAAACCATAGATATTATTAAATGGACTAATATTTCCATGAATTTTCTTAAGGTTCATAATATTTTTAAAAATTAAGAAATTTAAATGAATGATTTGGAACTAATTATAATTCTCTTTTGCTTAATATGTATATAATATAGATATAGATAGATTAGTCAATCCTACATAAAGTAGGGTTTAATTTGATTCAATGAAATTTTTTTTAAATCAAATGAACTCGATGTATATGAGGCATGGTGTCTCTATCTACATGTCAAGATTTTAAAATTTTTCATCCCCCACACCACAATTTTTTTAATGAAATTTGAGATTTTGAGTGATATATTTTATATATTTTGAATGATAAACATTTGGAGAAATTATTAACTTAAAATGAAGATCAAACATATACATACATACAAAATATATACATTTACACATACAAATATATTTACCACATACATATATTATTATTTATAAATACATTAAATATAGATACATACATATGTTCAATATTACATGTAAATACTCAAGACAAAAGGCTTAAAAAGACAGTTTGAAAAGAAGATTGTGGGAGCCGAATAATTGGAATAATCAGAAGCATACTCTAGAAGACATATATTACACGGCTCTACTCTGCACGATAAGGACGCCGAATATAATAGATGGGCCGAACATATACTGAACCATGGAGCCGAGTAAATAAGAGGACGATGAGCGACAAGTGGGCCTGGCCATGAGGCCCAGGAAACAAGTATAAATAAAGGAACAACAGATTAAGAAAGGGATGCGAGAATTGTAGTGCTTAACTTAGAATATAAGTATTCCTGAGTGTGGTTACTGCCTTGTCCGTCGGAGTACTAATTCCGACACCCCCGCCGGAATGTATATTCCTTTTCAGGTGACCGGAAGAGGATCACCAGCGTTCCCCAGGATCATAAGAGTATTTCCAAACCACTTCTCCACAATTGGCGCCGTCTGTGGGAATACTCAAGCACATCCATGGCGAGCATGACGGAAGATCCTCCGACAGTCACTGTCGACCCTATACCCCAAGAGGAAACCACTCAAACAAACTTGCTTGGAACAGAGACTATCGCCGCAAGACGTGCCTTGAATTTCGCCTCATCCTCGACTTCGAAGCACGAGACAATGCAGGCGATCATGGAACAAGCAAAGCAAAATAAATAGAGGTTAGAAAACATGATCGCTGAGAACGAACGTCTTCGTGAAGATTTGCCCCTGGAAATGGCGAAGTCCAAGCAAGCTGCGCGCCCAAATCCAGAACAACCTCCGAAGGCAGGTAGTCGACAACCTCGAGGACGACAAGACACTGATAGCGACTCCGACTCATTATCTCCAGAGCCCAGGAAGAAGGGACGACACGAAACACCAGTTCTTCCGAAGAAAGTCCCCGTGTAATGCAAAAGCGAAGAAGGAACAGTTCGAACGAAGACCAACACGATCCCTTCGTACGAGGGATTGCAAAGGCTGCGCTACCCAAGAAATTCAAAGCACCGTCGTTCACCTTGTATGACGGCAAATCAGACCCCACCGACCACATCCGCCACTACAAGCAGGCCATGACATTGCATACAAACGACGAGGTCCTCATGTGTCGAATATTTCCCAGCAGTTTGGGACCATTGGCAGTCAGGTGGTATTATAAACTAGAGCCGGTGTCGATCAAAACTTTCCACCAACTACAAAAATCCTTCAATGCCAAATTCATCACCAACGAAGTCCAGCCGAAGCAAGCCGACTCTCTCTGGGCAATGCAAATCCTGCCAGGAGAAACACTAAGAGCATATTCGGCGCGATATTGGGAATGCTTTAATCTTGTTGACGATGCTTGTAACGACTCCATGGTCATCACCGCCTTCAAAATGGGATTACACCCAGATAGTGCCCTCCGCAGTTCCTTGACTAGAAGACCCCCCAAAACAATCAGGGGATTGATGAAGAAAGTAGAGGAATACTGCAAAGTGGAAGATGACGCCTTGCGGGTTAAAGCCGGACACGTGGCCAACAAAATGGCCCCTCCCGGAATTGCTCAGCCAATAAGTTCCGCACCACCTCAGAGCCCTGAACCACGACAGCGGGCTAAACGAGACAGGAGACAGGACTCCCGTTGATCCAGCGATCAATGCTCGCACCAGGCAAATGAGCAACTGTAGGTCGATAGTAGGCGCACAAAGCGCACCGACAAGAAATATACGGAGCTGTCAGAGCCAATCAGCTCGATTATGACCAAAATCCAACATCTTCCGTTCTTCAAATGGCCGTCCAAGATGGTGGGACCTCCTGACACGAGAAGGCGGGACAGGCGTTGTGAATATGACAAAGATCATGGTCATGATACGAACAGTTGCTATGCCTTGAAAGACCAACTCGAGAAATTGGTGCAAGATGGTCGGCTCCAGCAACACGTCCGAAAGAGCACAATCAAAACTGTTGCCCTTCGGCAGGAGTCACCTCCCCTCGGTGTTATACATATGATATACGCCTTCCAACGCCATGTACCATACACTCAATTCATTCAGCCTCCCAGAAACAACGCACACAAGCGAAACAGCCCCACGAAGCTCCGAGTATCAACTTCGACGATTCCGATCTTATCATCATAACGCTCCCCCATATTGATCCATTGGTCATTGAACTACACGTGAATCGATTTACCGTCGAACGCGTCCTCATAGACCAGGGAAACACTTCGGAGGTCATGTACTATGAGACCTTCCTCAAATTCGGCTTCAACAAATTAGACCTGTCTCTGGCTCCTTATCCATTATTCGGCTTCAACGCAAATCCAGAGTATCCGTTGGGGAAAATCACGTTACCCGTTCGGGCGGGCTCCTGAACAGTGGATATGGAATTCATGATCGTCAAGCTCCCATCGCCGTATAACCTCATCATGGGGCGAACTTGGCTGCATACTATTCGGGCCGTGCCACGCACCTATCATCAGCTGCTACGCTTCACGACCGAACACGGCGTCGAACAAACCCGTGGTTCCCGGCAATCCACACAAGCATGCTATCTCCTTTCTGGAAAGACACCAACGGAGACACAGGTCAACTCCACTGAAGTGTCGAATCGAGACAGTCTCATTGATGTTGGACGGCTCCCTGACGATAAGCCACGAAAACTCTAGGCGATAACAGATGATAGAGGGTCGATTGATGGAAAGTTAGGCCCGCGGCTTGCTTCTAACGCATTTGCACAAATTCTATCATTAAACCCAACCTGTGGGGAATGATATTGGCTCTGGCTCACCATGTACACTTTCCACTTTTGTAAGTAATGCAAAGATTTGTGTTTACTCACCATGAAATCCAACTCAAAAGTATTCCAAATAAAGTCTCTAGATTCGGAGCGCCCTTCGTGGATATCATGATTGGCCGACAAAGCCTCCAGATTCGGAGCGCCCTTCGTTGATGTCACGATTGGCCCAATAAAGTCTCCGGATTCAGAGCGCCCTTCGTGGATATCACGATTGGCCCAATAAAGTCTCCAGATTCGGAGCCCCATCGGCGCATGACGTCTTTCGGCCGACAAAGTCTCCGGATTTGGAGCGCCCTTCGTGGATGTCACGATTGGCCCAATAAAGTCTCCGGATTCGGAGCACCCTTCGTGGATATCACGATTGGCCGACAAAGCCTCCGGATTCAGAGCGCCCTTCGTGGATGTCACAATTGGCCCAATAAAGTTTTCGGATTCGGAGCACCCTTCATGGATATCACGATTGGCCGACAAAGCCTCCGGATTCAGAGCGCCTTTCGTGGATGTCACGATTGGCCCAATAAAGTCTCCGGATTCGAAGCGCCCTTCGTAGATGTCACGATTGGCCTAATAAAGTCTTCGAATTCGGAGCGCCCTTCATGGATATCATAATTGGCCGACAAAGCCTCCGGATTCGGAGCGCCTTTCGTGGATGTCACGATTAGCCCAATAAAGTCTCCGGATTTGAAGCGCCTTCGTGGATGTCACGATTGGCCCAATAAAGTCTCCGGATTCGGAGCCCCATCGGCGTATGATGATGTCTTTAGGCCGACAAAGTCTCTGGATTCGGAGCGCCCTTCGTGGATGTCACGATTGGCCCAATAAAGTCTCCGGATTCGGAGCGCTCTTCGTAGATATCACGATTGGCCGACAAAGCCTCTGGATTCGGAGCACCCTTTGTGGATATCACGATTGGCCCAATAAAGTCTCCAGATTTGGAGCGCCCTTCATGGATGTCACGATTGGCCCAATAAAGTCTCCAGATTCGGAGCCGCATCGGCGCATGACGTCTTTGGGCCGACAAAGTCTCCGGATTCGGGGCGCTCTTCATGGATGTCACGATTGGCCCAATAAAGTCTCCGAATTCGGAGCGCCCTTCGTGGATATCACGATTGGCCGACAAAGTCTCCGGATTCGGAGCGCCCTTCGTGGATATCACTATTGGCCGACAAAGCCTTGGCCGATTAAAGTCTCCGAATTCGGAGCGCCCTTCGTAGATATCACGATTGGACGACAAAGCCTCCGGATTCAGAGCGCCCTTCGTGGATATCACGATTGGCCCAATAAAGTCTCCAGATTCGGAGCGCCCGTCGTGGATATCACGATTGGCCGATTAAAGCCTCCGGATTCGGTTCCCCATTGAAGTATGACGTCTTTGGGCCGACAAAGCCTCCGGATTCGGAGCGCCCCTCGTGGATGTCACGATTGGCCAGCTTCTAGATTCGGAGCCCCATCGGCGCACGACGTCTTTGGGCTGATAAAGCCTCGAAATTCGGTTGACCAGTGTCATCGAGCGGTGCTCGAGGGCTGAGTAATATTCTGAATTCGAAGCGCCCTCCAGAATGAAAACATTTACACATCGAAGTAGGGATATGTAGGTTGAACCAACACAACCGCGTGAACAAGACAAAACATTCCAACATTCAAAATAAGATGCTTAATTAAGCATACAAAAATTCAGAATGACGTAAACTTCTAGAATGAAACATTTTATTCGATTAAACAGTAATTACAAAAAACGCAATCCGCGTTCGAAGCATTACAATATCTGTTCTCATACGGCGTCGCGTTGGGACGAACGGCAGCTCCGAATCAACGCCCGCTGATCAGAGAGCACTCGCAACATGAAATGCCTTGATCTGGCCACGCTAGAATCCACGATTCACACCGACGAGATAATCACCCTTGAGGCTGGGACCTTTGATACCATAGACAATGTCAAGGCCAAGATCTAAGACAAGGAAGGAATTTCCCACGAAAACAATAATACCCAATGGTCGCGGCGCTAGGTTAGCCTCATTTCTCAGTCGCGATTGCGGAGAACTTCGCCATTGCTGTTTGTCCCGTCGAGGTGATCTGCTTTGATGACTTAGAGGCTGACGTTTTTCTCTTCTTTTGAACACCCTATCTCCCACGCGTGTGGGTTCTCTACTACGATTCATTACAATGTCAAGCTCAGCTAGAGTCCGAGCTTCTCCTCTGCTGCTGAAGAAAAACTCCATTCGACATTTACACTTATCTAACCCCATGCAACAAAATCGTTTTAAATCGAGTCTGAGCACAAAATCGTTTTAAATCGAGTCTGAGCACAGTAAGCGAAGCCTCTAGAGCGAAAAATCCGAGGCGATTTATTTCAAAACACCTTGCGGTGGCCTCGAGGCGATTTCATTAACATTGAACTCCAAAAAACGAACGCCGAGTGATATTACCCACAGCTACTCCACGCACCGACTATCTCCAGATTCGGAGCCCCTGGCACATGACGCCTTTGGGCCGGTTGAGCCTCCGAATTCGGAGCCTCATCGGCGCGATTGACCGCGCGTCACACATGCAAAATATATATTTAATGAAAAGTGCTTATGACAAGCCGGCATATAACCGTTCGGAATTAAGATGACTAGTTGACTCAGGCCGATCAATGTTTATGAATAAAACACATGTAAACACGTGTGTGCCGAATGCAAATTACAATGAAACTTTTAAAATAGGACATTTTATTCAATCAGGCAATAATTACATAGTTATGAACACGATCCGCGTTCGAACGTTACATTGAGTGTTTTTACACAACGTCTCCCTCATCTTCACTCTGCTCGACTTCAAAGGCGGCAAACGGAAGGTGGTTACACTGGTATAGAGGCAATGCCGAGTCAACGCCCATTGCTCGGAGAGCTTCTTCGGCCTGAAGAGCCTTGATCCAACCGTGCTTAAACACATGCAAAATATATATTTAATGAAAAGTGCTTATGACAAGCCGGCATATAACCGTTCGGAATTAAGATGACTAGTTGACTCAGGCCGATCAATGTTTATGAATAAAACACATGTAAACACGTGTGTGCCGAATGCAAATTACAATGAAACTTTTAAAATAGGACATTTTATTCAATCAGGCAATAATTACATAGTTATGAATACGAACCGCGTTCGAACGTTACATTGAGTGTTTTTACACAACGTCTCCCTCATCTTCACTCTGCTCGACTTCAAAGGCGGCAAACAGAAAATGGTTATGGTGGTACAGTGGCAATGCCGAGTCAACGCCCATTGCTCGGAGAGCTTCTTCGGCCTGAAGAGCCTTGATCCAACCGTGCTTAAATCCACGATTTTCGCATCGGCAAACTTCCTCGGCGAGTTTTTCCTTGGTCTTCTGTCTCCCGAATTTCCGGCCATCGTGGAAGCCTTTTTCATAGGCCCTCTCCTTCGTGGATTCCATCACGAACATGTTTGTCGTATCTCGATCGGCGAGCGTGGTACTGATAAACCGTTGGGTGATCCTTTCTTCAACGATTGGGTTACCTTGTCCGATGGGTTGTCCGTAAACGGCCTTGACCTTCCTTAGCTCACGTTCAGCCTCTTTCACGCTAGCCTCCAAGTTTCAGATGCGTTTATCCCTCTTCTCTATTTCTCGGCGGGCAGCACGGAGACGCACACCAATTTCGTGGGCGGTGTAGAGCCCTTTCACCACACCATGAATGCCTTCACGAAACACTTCAAAGTCCTACCGACCTACCATCAACTGCTGGACCTCGGGAGGAAAAATCTGTCGAGCAATTTCGACCACCACACTTGAATCTCGAACGATCGAGTCCGCATCTGTCATGGGTCTATTCTCCACGAAGACTGCGAAGCTCAATGGGCGTGGGTTCGCACCGGGCTCCCTTCCAGAACGAGGTTGCGGGGATTTGTCCTGTGGCTCCTTGTCCCCCCTAGACGACCTACTTCAACGACGAGGAGATCCACGTCTCTCCCGATCCCTCGAAGTCCTACCTCCAGCCCGCAAAGGTTCGCCACTTCGATTCATGTTTCCTCCCAGCTCTGCTAGCGTCCTCGCTTTCCCTTTGCTGTTAAAAAAGAGTCTATTCGACATTTGCGCTCGTTTATTCTTCATCAAAGACCTGAACTGAGTTGCTCACTGAGCACGTAAATAGGACCTTCATTCATTTATTCCCTATGAGGGCAGCGCCACCGAGGCAATCTCATTAATATCGAAACCTCAACAGCCCGGCGCCAACCTAGTCGTGCCCCTATCACACACTGTTATTCGGCGTTTAATGTTCGTGAACCAGCTGGGGCAAGGACAGATTCATCAATCTATCCAGCTTGAGTGCCGCAGCCGCTTCACGAATCGACTAATCAATATTGTATGATTCGGCATTTAATGTTCACGAACCAGCTGGGGCAAGGGCAGATTCATCAATCTATCCGGCTTGAGTACCGCAGCCGCTTCACGAATCGACTAATCAATATTGTATGATTTGCCGTTTAATGTTCGCGAACTAGCTGGGGCACGGGCAGATTCATCAATCTATCCGGCTTTGAGTGTTGCAGCCGCTTCACGAATTGACTAATCAATATTGTATGATTCGCCGTTTAATGTTCGCGAACTAGCTGGGGCAAGAGCAGATTCATCAATCTATCCGGCTCGAGTGCCGCAGCCGCTTCACAAATCAATTTACTAGTCCTATTCGGCACCAAGAGTCCGTTTACTTGTTCGGATAAATTAAAGTTTAACTAATATAATTGCCAAGATTACACTGATTCCAATCGCTGGTTAGAAGGCACAACAGACAGTAATCATTTTATCCAAAGTAGTGGAAGGCAAAACTCTTCATTAATATTAGAAACTTCATACAAATAATAGTGACATGGGAAGGAAATTTTTATTAATAAATTGAGCACAGATAGTAATTAATTTATACATGAAAATTACCTTGAACTAACAAGGATCCACTAAACAAAAACGTACATCGAAATTGAAGATACCTAATAAAACTAGAATGTCTCCCAGATCAATCCGCGGGATCAGACTCAAGTGGCTCGACGTCCACTTGCTCGTATGGAATTGGCAAGCCCAATGTAACTCCAGCGGAAGCAAGGGCTTTGAACCACCCATGTTTGAATCCTCGATTCTCGAATTTAGGGACCTCATCTACGTATTCCTTCAAGGCGGCGCTCTTCCCAGCTTCTAGCACCGTAGAAGCTTCAGATTCGGCTTTTTCCTTGGCCGCCTTCAATTCTTCTAACTCAGACTCTGCCTTGAAAAGCGCCTCCTGGGTTAACTTGAGCGACTCCTCGCTCGCGTTCGCCCTATCCTCAACTTCGGATCTAAGCTGGTCAGCAGTCCGAGCCCTCTCATTTTCATCTTTGGCTCAAACACTTTCCATTGCGGCTCTCATTGCCTCGAACTCAGCTCTATTTCTTTCACTATCAGTTTCAACCTTTAAGCGGCCAATTCTTTCAATGGCATCATGCTGCCGGCGGCCTAGTTCAACTATCCTTCTAACCGTCTGCAAAACAAGTTTGGATCGCCACATCAAGTAACGTCGTACGCAAACCAAACCAAACGAGCAAAAACGAAAGTATCATATACATACCAGAAGGGCCGATTGGGCAGTGAACGCTATAACTACCAAATCCGACTTTTCTCGAATGGTGGCCTTGTCAGCCGGTATCGAAACTGAGGTGGCCAAACTCAACGCCATGGCTGGATCCTTCATGGCAGATGCGTCAGCGGAGATTGACGTGTCTTTGATCTTTGGTTGAACAACGAAGGGGACAACCACGTCAGACTCCTCTAAGCGAGGCCATTTGTCAACAGGGCTATCCTCTGAGCCGGCCTCTCCCTCGGCAAAACGTTTTTCACCCCGCTCTTTTGAAACCAGCCGTTCTCCCGTAACCTGTTGTTCGGCTCCCTCCATCTCGGCCACAACAACTTGAGCCGTTTCTTCTCCAGTAACCGGTTGTATAGATTCAATCGGGCAGGCTCAGAATGAGCGACCTCGGCTTTCTTTCGAGCGGCCATTCTCTCGGTATTTTTCTTTCTCGCCATCTGCGTGAGATTTTTCCCAGCCATGCCCTCAGAAAAAGCACTAGGTAGATCTCCCAAGTTTGTAAAAATGTCTCCGAAGGAAAACTCTGCCACGGCTGGATCCTTCATGGCAGATGCGTCAGCGGAGATTAGCGTGTCTTTGATCTTTGGTTGAACAACGAAGGGGACAACCACGTCGGACTCCTCTAAGCGAGGCCGTTTGTCAACAGGGCTATCCTCTGAGCTGGCCTCTCCCTCGGCGGAACGTTTTTCGCCCCGCTCTTTTGAAACCAGTCGTCTTCCGTAACCTACTGTTCAGCTCCCTCCGTCTCGACCACAACAACTTAAGCCGTTTCTTCTCCAGTAACCGATTGTATAGATTCAACCGGGGCAGGCTCAAAACGAACGGCCTCGGCTTTCTTTCGGGCAGCCATTCTCTCGGCATTTTTCTTTCTCGCCATCTACGTGAGATTTTTCCTAGCCATGCTTTCAGAAAAAGCGCCAGGTAGATCTCCCAAGTTTGTAAAAATGTCTCCGAAGGAAAACTCCACCTGACTCGGAGTGGACAGAGAGTTAGGCTCGTTAAGATCAACTGCCGCAAACGCTGATTTGAGGGCTTCGTCGACTTCTTTGGCCTCTATAGCGAACACCTTCGTTGATTCGGCAACTACTTCGACCACCGGCTCTAAGTCTTGCTCCGAATCAGAAGCTTCAAGACCAATTTGCTTGAGGGTCTTGAAGCTAGGGAAGACAAGAGTCGTAAGGTGCTATTTACCAGTTGGGATCGGAATATCGTCCACGGCTGAGAATGCGGTATAAGTAGGCTCGTACTGCAGAAGAATATGGGCGGCTCTCCCTTGCTTCTATACGTTCGGACAGCCAAAGTACTTTAGTGCTGTCTTAATTTCCGCAAGGACTGCGTCGTCAGCCGAGGTCAAAATCCTCTTTAACTTATTGCCTGTAAGAATAAAGGGTAAGGCTTGGAGAAAATGCCGCATGAAAGAAAGATCAACAAACAAGGAGTTATACGGAAACCTTGTTCACCCCTCCGTCTGGAAATAGGGTCTAGACGATCTTCGCCCTCGCCGAATTTCCAGTTACCTCGGACATTGACCATTACATCGTCAACTCGTTTGCCAAAGCTGGCAAGCATCGTCACCAAGTGATGGTTGGTGTCCTTGGCTCTGAGAAAGTAACGCCCGAGCCGACCAGAGGATTTGGCTAAAGCATAGCAGTGCCGAATCGCCAGAATGCCAAGCCGGCTTAACTCTACGATTCCCATTACAATTCGAAAAAAGTTTACATTGGGTTGCGAAGGAATCAGACTCCAATAGCGGAGGATGGCCCTAAGAAATGGGTGTAGGGGAAAGCAAACTCCGCCCTCTGCAATAGATAGGAAAGGGAAGACGATTGTATTTTGGTCGTCCCTCTCCATATCAAGGGTATTGTCCGTTACCAGAGCAAGATGGACATCCTCAGGAATAGAAAAATGTTTTCGGAACCCAGAAATTCGACCCTCGGAAAGGAGGTCTTTCAAATGCTTAGCGATTCTAGCAAGGACTCAAGGATATCCTAAATCAAAAATAAATACCAAAAATTGGATTGCAAGGAGAAGAGAAGAAAACTTACGAAAGGCAAAGGAGACAAAGAGAGAACGGATAAGAGTTACAGAAAACGCGTCGAAGAAAAGATACCGACTGGCAGTCCAGGAAGTTCAAATATTCGAAAAAAGCATGTTTTCGAAGGGCCTTAAGTTTCAAATCGTAATAAATGCGAGAGAAGCACGAATGGGTCGGGAAAGCGTTACAATGACCAAAAAGCACACATGCATTCCGACACGCATCGGGAAAAGGATTAACCGTCGAATTTTTTGACTTCTAGCCAAACATGCCAACTAATTGATGCTAGCAAGGTGTTTGGGGGGCAATTGTGGGAGCCGAATAATTGGAATAATCAGAAGCATACTCTAGAAGACATATATTACACGGCTCTACTTTGCACGATAAGGATACCGAATATAATAGATGTGCCGAACAAATACTGAACCATGGAGCCGAGTAAATAAAAGGACAATGAGCGACAAGTGGGCCTGGCCATGAGGCCCAGGAAACAAGTATAAATAAAGGAACAACAGACTAAGAAAGGGATGTGAGAATTGTAGTGCTTAACTTAGAACATAAGTATTCCTGAGTGTGGTTACTGACTTGTCCGTTGGAGTGCTAATTATGGCACCCCCGTCGGAGTGTATATTCCTTTTCAGGTGGCCAGAAGAGGATCACGAGCGTTCCCCAGGATCAGAAGAGTATTTCCAAACCACTTCTCCACAAAGATATATTGAAACATTCATTTAAATATAAATATACCAATTCTCAATAATAAAAAGAGACAAATAAATGAATAAGTATAAAACTAATCTATTCTAAAACACATGTTGCATTAGATTACTTGATTGTGTAGGGTTTTGTCTTCTTCTAAAATACTCTTCATGTTGAATTGCTATATGTTGTTAAGGGCTTTCAAAATTCTATGATTTTAATTTTACGTTATGTTTTTTATTGGCATTATTTGGAAAGACTGAGAGTGGGGCAAAATATAGATTTTCCATATTAGTGGGATTTTTGAATTTTGAAATTCAAATTTAAAAAATAATTAGTGTTTTTTTTAGTTGGGTTAACCAATAAAAAGTTTTTTAATTATTTAAAAATACAAAAATTTAACAAAATTAATTTGAGGATTTGGAACTCACATAATTCTTATGGTTAGAAACTCCATTTTTCTTAATATATATATAGATTCCCCCTCGCAAGGGGAGTGTAATATGAGATACTAAAAAGAAAGTATAATTATTATTTTTCATTTAAAAACATATATCATCTCAAGAAAATAGGTATCACTGATCGGGCTGCTTGGTCGGGCTTAACCAAGCTCACTAAGACATTAATCAGGTTTAAAAAGTAAAATATTAAAATGGACAAGACTATGTAGGCCAAGTTATTGCAAAAATCTGCTCCAAATACTGGGGCCGAAGTCGAATGGCTCATGCTTGAGAGTATAATCATTCAACGAGTAATCTAGATAAGAATTACAATATAGTTGGATCAGTGACAAACAAAATTTGTCCAGTGATTGCTCTAAAAATTTTTAATTTAGGTAGTTATTAAGAAACTTGAAAGAATTAATTTCTATCAAAGCGTTTGCCAAAAAGAATCTATTAAACTAAAGTTTTATACTTTTTAAATCAATTTTTAGACTAGACGATTTTAAAAGTTAAAAATAATTATAATATTCAAATAAATAAATAAAGCCCCATGGATAGCTAGTGGACCAACAAAAAGCATGCACACGAACCCAACATGGACAATTATAAGGTGCCTCAATTGTGCATCGCATTTGAACCCCAAAGCGATTCATCATCTCCTATCGAGTTGATTGGTTTGTTTTTCATCTTTTGTACTCAACCCATATAGCCCAAGGCCCAACAAGACTGAGGCCTACCATCATCAATGGCCCAAGACAAATACTCTCTATAAAAAGATCAATGTATGCACCCAAACCGTAAACCCTCCATTTCTACTCTCTCTCTACACCTACACCCTAATAAAGGCATCTGAACGTCTTTGGTCAGCACTAGGATTGGATATAGGGTTATTCGAATTGCTTATTCCGAACCAATCTGCATATAAATGGACTGTTTCGCAAACACAATGGGGGCGACTGTGGTTTAAAATATGGCCTGATTGCTGATTGCGGGTTGCGGGCAAGTTGCAGGTTTAACCCGCACGCGCAAGAACCGCCCGCACTTAGACATTTTTTTTTTTAAAACCTAAATCGTTATTATTTTATTGTTGCATTTTGGATGAATGTAAAAATTAATGAATAATTACTTTTAGGTAAGCTTATGATTTTGAATGATTTTATTTTAATTGTATTGTTGGGTAGTAGAGAGTGAATGACATTGATGATCTAGTTTAGGATTTTAAAAGATGTGCTTGTATTAGTTTATGATTTGATTTAAAAATTTAAGATTTTAAATGATTTGTTTGTGTTAGGAATTGATTTTGTTGTGTTTTTAATTTTATAAGTTTTAATTCATTAATTACTAATGTTTGATGATTTTAGAAAATTGGGAGAAAATGATCCAAAATAAATATTTACAAAATGGGAAAAAAAAAGACTCCAAAATAAATTTTTAAAGAAAAAATTCTAATCCACAAACCTGTGACGCCCTCAAAATAAAAACATTAAACCCATCCGTATAAAGACATGCATTGATACATAAAAGGTCCACATTCATCTAATCAACAGAGTATTCCATTACAACAGTATTACATGTTTACAACAGAAGCATGTGTCCTACGGGCTTACAACTTTCCAAGTTAACACTTGGTTACAAAAGAGAGTGCTAACTTAATTATACATTAAGTCCTTGGCTTAAATCTATATGTAATACAATCAAGGAAAATGAGATAACAAAAGTATGTCTGCCTCAAGTCTCCCAAGCTATATCCTCTGGGGTGACATGCTACCTGAACCTGAAAATGATGTTCCCATATAGGGTGAGCCACAGCCCAGTAGAAATATACTAAACCAACTATAAACAATGCATAAAAGATTAGCAACTGATAGAAGGTCGATACCTATACTTCTATTTACATCTTGTTACAATTCCATTTCTTATTCATCTTGAGTTTGATAACAAGGCTCAGTATTTCGGCCAAAACGTTTGATGCGGTTATAGTTCATGACTAGAACATTTTCGAAATTCAAGGTGGATACACATTTTGGTGTTGTATCAATAACATATAAGCCACTTCCATACTCTGCAAACGATGATGATATACATTTTAGTGCTATATCAAATCAAACAAACATTTCAATAGATAATCACACGAGCCATGTCATACTACTACAGATAAGCATATGAGCTATATCAACGTTTCAACAGATAAGCATATGAGCCATATCGACACTTCAACAGATAAGCATATGAGCTATATCAACACTTCAACAGATAAGTATATGAGCTATACCCTTACTACAATGGGAGAGCATATGAGCTGCAACCCTGGGTCCATCCCCCATCTTCCCGTAACCATTAACCATTAACCGGTTTAGAGGTACATCCCCCATCTTCCCCTAAACTGTGGAGTACATCCCCCATCTCCTCCCATACACAAGTAATGCACATAAACACAGAATCACATGCGCAATCAATCAATACATAAAGTTAATGTATTCTATCAACTGTCTACACACAGTGCATATAAACACATTGGTCATACACACATTCGATCAATACATAAAGTGAATGTATTCTATCATCCGTCATACTTTATGACACACCCGATTGATTAGTTTTAGTTTGCCTAATCATCATGCATTGTCTACAACAATCAACACTACCCTCCACCGGTAGCCCAAAGCAATTATTTCTAAGCAGGAAATAAATGCACAAGCGGATAACATATCAACATTTCAATTAGGTGAGCAATGAATGATCTAGCTACACCCTTTAGTCCCATACATTCCCAATTTCAACATTTCCACTTCGATTCCTCATTTCCTTTAATTAATTATATGCATTAATTAATTAAAACAATTAGGGCAAATTACCTTAATTAACAAAACAACTCTAAGGTTCCATTTTCATCCATAACCCATCATTCAACTCATTTTCATACCAGACTTGCATATAGGTTTATTTCAAACAAAACCCCAACTTTTGTAAAATTACACAAAGGCCCAAACTTTCTTGAATCTACCCAACAACACCCAACATATCAAAATGCTAAAATTTAAAGACAAAATTCATAAAGAGGAGTAGGATATCCCTACCTCAAATTCGGAGCCCAAGAGAAGAGGATGAAGAAAACCAAAATGCTCCAAACTCCAAGATTCACGGATCAAGACGAAGCCCTTGACGATCAACACAACCTTTACAAAGGTCAAAGGTAAGGAGAACACCCTAGCTAGATCAAACCCTAGAGAGAAGGGAGATTCTAGAGAGAGGAACTCTCAAAAATGGGTTTTAGAAAAGTAAGAGAGAGAGTGTGGATGTAAAAAGTGATTTAAAATAGGCTAGCTGTCAACTGATATACGACTCTCCTGCTCGAGCGGAAAACACAACGCTCGAGCGTCAAGAACAAAAACTAGGTCCGCTCGAGCGCAAAAAGACCCGCTCGAGCGCCAAGACACAAGAATAAAGCACATCCGCTCGAGCGCGAAAACCAGTCCGCTCGAGCGTAGATTTCCTGCTCCCAGAACTTACACCCAAAGGTATCACCCGCTCGAGCGCCAACAAGTCCGCTCGAGCGCGACCCGCTCGAGCGCAAGAAGCCCGCTCGAGCGTAGAAAACACATCTGCAGAAGTTTTGCAGAGGTACGAAATACTGAAACTGCGAAAACTCCGCTCGAGCGCAATAAGAGCCGCTCGAGCGGACAGTTCACAAACTGGACGACAACAAAGGGAGCTAAGGCTCTACCAACCTGAAACAACCGAGTCCAACACATTCCAAAACTCAAACTAAAGAGTTTAAAGGATGACAACACGATAGGTACAGCTACCAACGCCACGGAACCGCGTCCGGAGAACAGCAGAATAGTAAGGGATAACCAGGATGATATAAACCGCCCACAACCGTCCACACATCCGCTAACCCTATCCACACAAACCGCAACCCATACTGCGAGCAGTTGTGGGTTGTATTTTCCCTAACCCTCATGCATACGGGTGGGTCCAAACCGATCTCTAAACCATTCAAAATCGAACTGCGATCACCCCTAGTCAGCACCACACCAACACTACAATTATTCTATGATTTTGATTTTTTTATTGATCATGATATATAGACAGGAATTTATAAAAAGAACAAATCAGAATAAAATTTATTGCAATAACATGGGCCCGAACTGAACATACAATAAATTACAAGAAAAAAATCGAGATTTACGTGATGACCACATAACAATTTATGTATTAAATTAATGCTATACACACTATATATATATATATGTGTGTGTGTGAGAGAATAAAAAAGTAAAATAATAATCACATCCTCCTTCTAACCTCTCATTAAGGGTGTTCGCGGATCGATTTTGTGCGGTTTGCGGCTCGGTTTTGACCCGCCCGCATCTATGCAGTTTGGAAAAAAGTAAACTCGCAACCGCTCGCAATGCGGTTTGCGGTTTGTGCGGATAGGGTTTGCAGATGTGCGGGCGGTTTGCGGTTTACACTTTTTTCTTTAAAAATTAATTTTTGAATTCTTTTTCCCCATCGAATTTAGGCATCAGATTCATTTTATATATCTTTGATCATTTGACAACAATTTTCTGATGAGTTTACACATAAAAATTGAATATCAATGCATTAAATGAAAGTACCCAAAACAAAGAGACTCTACACTAGCATTTTTGCCATGAAAAAAATGTATATCAATGCATTAAAAAATGTATATCAATGCATTAAAAATTGTACTCAATTAGAATTGTCAGTTCAGTAATCAATAATCAAACTAGAAGCTCCATCGACCACTAGAAGGAAAATTTTATTAGGAAAAAATAGATGAGTCACCAATGAAAATCATATAAGAAACCAAGTTTAGGACTTGATAATTCTACGGCATTAAGAAAGTTGAGAAATACTTAAAAATAAGGATCCTAGTGTCATAGACAACATAATGGTGCTCCTGTTAAAGTTACAAAGTTGGTATATAAAAAATAATAATAATAATAATTAAAGTGCGGTCGGCTTTTGCGGGTTGCGGGTTTAACCCACGACCCGCCCGTAACTCGCAAATTTATCATATTTCAAACCGTATCCGTCTGCATTATGTTTGCAAAACCACCCATTTATATGCGGATTGGACGGGTTGAACAGTTTGAGCGGTTCGGATAAACCATTACCCACCCCTACCTCTCATACAATTTCTTTTCCAATTTTTGCAATATTGTCCCATACAATAGACATAAATTATCACATGAATTTGAAATACATGGCTATGTGCCCCACTACAAGAGGAGGGTGATGTGAGAGGCAATTTTTGTAACCACAAAGTATGGAAATATCCTTTCCTATTAAAACTATATTAAAGTGTCACAAGTCAAGATTGGGTCAAATTTAACCAAGCTCACTAAGCCGTATCTAAAGCCTAAAAACATTTGAGTGGACAAGCCCATGTAGGCCCAAGCCTAAAAACATTTGAGTGGACAAGGCCATGTAGACCCAAGCTTTTGCCTAAACATATTTCAAACACTTGGGCAAGAAAAGGCTGACGGCAGGGCAAGCGGCCCCAAGGAAAGAATATATTAGGGTGATTGTGGATCGGATCGGGTGACATCTCATTCGTTATTTGTCTAAAATTATGTAAATTGATAAAAAAATCCGTCTACCGATTTGGCGAATGCAGATTGAGCGAACCGTGCGGATCTGCAGATAGATGCGATCGGTTTGACAGTTTGGACTGTAGAAATTTTGAACAGTTTTTTGAATTATAATTCATAACTTTTATAGTCTCCAATAACTTCATCTATATTTTATAATTCACAAAAATAACTTTTATAATTCACAAAAATATATATTTTATTATTTCTACTCTATATTGTTACTTATTAGCAATTTATTTTTCTTTTCTTTTTTTTCCGACTTCATCTATGAGCGAATTGGGTTTATGCAGGTGTAGAATGATCAATCCACCATCCAAACCATATCTGTGAATTTTAAAATATTTCATCCGTATCCGTCCACTAAAAAACACAAATCCACCCAAAATTAATCAAGTTAGATCAATTCAGTCGAGTTGGACGAACTCTAAAATATATGTTACAAACTCTGCTTTTTTTTTTTCCACTTCATTAGAGAGAACAAATCAGTGGAAGTTTGTAAAAGTAATTTTAGATTAATAGAAAAAAAAATTAAAAAAATAATAATTAAAATTATAAACTTTTCATAAAACGATAATTATTTTAAAAAGATTTTACTTGTGCATGATTTTTCCTAGTTTGTTTTTGGAAGCTTATTTATGAGATTAATGAAGTGAAATATTTTTACTTTTTTGACTAAAATACGTACTTTTTGACACACAATATATTGATTGATAGAATTTTACAAGATTTATTAATTACACTTGTTTTTTAAATTAAAAATAAAAAACTTATTTATCAAATGTATTTTCAATTTTTTTTTTTAAAAAAAAAGGTAAGAAATGAGAATAATCATTTTAGGCAATATGTAAACGAAAAGGGGAAAAAATGAGATAAAAAATGAAGTAAAAATCCTTCCATAAATCAAAATCCAAACATAGCCTATGATTTTATTTGTTTTCCCCCATCAAGTAGAGAAATTTCAAATCAGGCAGCTATATTATTGTAGATAGAGGTGAATGATGCTGGCCTAGCAATGTTAACACTTTAAAAAATCTCGCATATAAAGTGAATCAATCAACTACACAAAATTCAACAAATCAAGTGAACAATATTTTATTTATTTATTTTTTTTGATAACTAAGTATCTGAGTCAACACCCCTTCGAAGTGATGCACCTTGACTAATTTTGGGACCCTGAGTCGATCGACCGGGCAAACACGCAGTGTTCCGCCAATAGCCAGTTCGGGATAGGATTCAAAACTGAGATTTAGAGAGTAGCATCTTCTTATGTCCTTGATCTCTTATCCTTAACCAACTGAGTTATCCTTATAGGTTGTGAACTTTATAAATTACCAGCTATAAATCTCTCAATGTCAAATTTCATACCACAGATTGCTCCAGCAAACAACATATAATATACATAAATAATTATATAGAAACAAAAATTTTGTATAAAATTTTCATAACAAAATTACTTCTTCGAATCCCTTCATTTCACACCAAACATTCAATATTATCCTCATATTTTTTAAAAATATCATTGAGGAGACAACATCATTGTTTTTTATAAAAAAAATTTAATTCATTTTTCAATATACATTTGTGTGTATAATATGGAAGATAGTTACAAAGCAGGGTGGGGCCCAATAACCAATTTTCTATTTTCTATATGGGATTGTTTGGGATGACCTAAATAAGTCTACTTTTTGTCATTTTACGAAAAGATGCACAAAAAAATAGAGAGATGATGTGATGAAAAAAAAATAAAAAAATAAAAAAAATAATTATTTTGAACTTTCCAAACTTGACCATAATGCTCTGTTTTGTCTGAGCATATATACAAAAGAATCAAAAAGAGACACAGAAACAGCAGGATCTCCACTGACTTCAAAGGAGAGAAATTCTACGGTAAACCGTGACTGTTTTTCATTTTGATGAGTTTAAAATACACACAACACAACCACCATTCACACACCACTTTTGATGCTTTCTTCTTAGGGCTCAACAATGTTGGTCAAAGTGCAATTTTAAAGTAGAATTTAAAATTTCCCCTCCTCTGTTTGGTTGCTGATGAGAAAATAAAGTAGAATTTTGAGCTTTGTATTTTCCTGTGTTTTTTGAGTATCACACTTAGGCCTGTTTTGGGAAGTCGATAAAAAATTAGTTTTTGATTTTTTACTTAGCTTTTTGACTTTTGTGAATGTGATTTGAGAAGTTGGCAAAAAGTTAGCTTTTTGAATTTTTGGTTTAATAGTTTTTAAAACTGTCAAATCAATGCAAAATGACGAAAATACCCTTACCTTTTACTAAAAATTACGTTTCTGCCCTTTACTACGTGAACAGTATTTTCAACGTTTCTGGGGCCACACGTTTGCAACAAAGTTTTCTCCTTTTTTATATATTCTACCATTTTCAAAATTTTACCTACTACTTTTAATTATTACAAATGCATTATTCTCTTTTTTATGATTTTTTTTATTATTTCAAGTTTATTACTAAATGTATTATTTGTTATATATTCTACAATTTTCAAATTTTACCAAATACTTTTAATTATTACAAATTTATTATTCTCTTTTTTCAGAATTTTTTATTATTATTAGAAGTTTATTACTAAATGTATTACTTTTTTATATATTCTACAATTCCCAAATTTTACCAAATACTTTTAATTATTACAAATTTATTATTCTCTATTTTTTCGAATTTTTTTATTATTATTACAAGTTTATTACTAAATGTATTTTTTATATATATATTCTACAATTTCCAAATTTTATCAAATAATTTTAATTATTACAAATTTATTATTCTCTATTTTTCTAATTTTTTATTATTATTATCACAAGTTTATTACTAATAAATGTATAATTTTTTATATATTCTACAATTTCCAAATTTCCACAACTACTTTTAATTATTACAAATTTATTATTCTCTATTTTTTAAAATTTTTATTATTATTATTACAAGTTTATTACTAAATGTATTTTTTATATATATATTCTACAATTTCCAAATTTTATCAAATAATTTTAATTATTACAAATTTATTATTCTCTATTTTTCTAATTTTTTATTATTATTATCACAAGTTTATTACTAATAAATGTATAATTTTTTATATATTCTACAATTTCCAAATTTCCACAACTACTTTTAATTATTACAAATTTATTATTCTCTATTTTTTAAAATTTTTATTATTATTATTACAAGTTTATTACTAAATGTATTTTTTATATATATATTCTACAATTTCCAAATTTTATCAAATAATTTTAATTATTACAAATTTATTATTCTCTATTTTTCTAATTTTTTATTATTATTATCACAAGTTTATTACTAATAAATGTATAATTTTTTAAAATTATTATGACAGTTTTGTTAATTATTTTTATTATTATTATTGCATGGCATATTTATTTTCTTAATTTTTCCCAACGAATTACGCTCTTACATTAATTAATTTCCACATTACAATTTGGTAAATGCCCTTCAGAACCTGCAACTTACCAACAGAACCGTACATTTTTTTTGACACTTTCAATAGTTTTACACATTCATTTCATTTGCCAGAAACAGATATCAGACTTCTAAGTAATGCCAGTGGAGAAACCACAGAGCTTATATACAATACACAAAAAATGAGAGCCTCTTCTTACATTTTCATTTTGTTCTTAATGTTCAAAAAGCATAAACTCCTAATAATGTATTATAATTTGCTGAGTACTTCATTGCCTAAACTTACCAACGAAATTAATCCATAATGTAATCCATGGAAGCAGCCGATGAAAGAGGCTGATTGGAAGCATAAAACAGTGATCAATTCTGAACCTAAACAACAAGAAATTGGGACAAAATAGGCTCATTGAAATCACATGTGTATCTTTCCACTTGCATATCAAGTGTTTGATACAACGTCTCTGAGAGAACAACAACAACAACAGATTTTTTTATACACACGAGTCATAAACCATAGAAAAAAAATTCACCAAGGAGTCACAAATCACAGAACGATGTGCTCAAAGAGATATATATGAATTTCTGTACATGATATCTATCACTATATTACATATATGTATATACTACACTTCAGTTAATGGGAAATTTTTTTGTTAATTCTTAGTTTTTTTTTTTTTTTTTTTCAATGATCTAATCTACAGGTGTTCTAAGTACAGAAGACCTTGGTGTTTCAGATCTAATCTGCAGGTCCTCGAGAAGATGAAGAACTCGTTCAGCCATGGTTTTGGGTCTGTCACTACTTGCGAGAAGATAATAAATGGAAGATGGTTTTCGGCGTACCTGATGGTGCAAATCCGGCGAAGGCGAGGACGTGGACGACGAATCCAACGATAGCTTCGGCGGGGGACAGCGGGGACGTCGGTTGTTTGACGAACTTACACGGCGCCACTTGAAGGAGGAGTATGCAGAATCAAGCAGCTGAAGGAGGCAAATGTGAATACGTTTTGCCCTAGCTACCAATTTATGAGATGAGGGTAGTTTCGTAAATGGAAGAGTTGTGTTTCCAGCTCTTCCCAAATGGTGGTTCAGCGTTTTTCAACACTCGGGCGTTTTTCCAATGTTCCCAAATCGACACTTAGTAAACTTGGTGATGTAACTATTTTGGATTGGTTTGATTTTTCAAGTTGCTATTAATTTTTTCTTTTTGCTCTGTTTGGTTTCCAGGAAAAAAAAGTATAATTTTGAGCCTTATGTTATATGTAGTTTTTTGGATAACTATGCCACTAATTAATAAAGTTTAAAATTGCAAATGATGAAATTTCTTCTAATTAATAAAGTTTAGTTTTCTTTCATCTTCCTTTTTTTATTTTTTTTATTTTATTTTTTTTGAGTATCCAAATGGATTAAGTTTAGTTATGTAAAGATTTGAAATTGCTTTAAATTTTCAAGTACATCTAAGTTTTTCTTTTCCCTCTGAGAAAATGCAAGGAAGGAACGAAAATAATGCTTTTGAGTACTCTGCACCATGTTATTTTTTGTTAAATGAAATAGAAAATAACAGAAAGTAGATAACTAAAACGTATTCAGAATTATGGAAATTTTGTTCATCTGATACTGGTAATGGACTTCACTTATCTGTTCACATTGGCTTTACATGAGGTTTATTTGAAATGCTAGCAATGTACCTTTTACTGTTATCTTCATCATAGGTTGTCATTAGCAAAAGAGACTTGACACATATCTAGAACATAATTCGACTTGAATAAAGGCTACTAAACTCATAATTCATATTTGATGTCCTTGAAATGTTAGCTCCAGCCTACATGGAGCTATTATTGAAGGGTGGCTCTCCAAGTCAAGAAGTAGGAGGGAAGATGGCACGTGAAGGGTGGCTCTCCAAGTCAAGAAGCAGGAGAGAAGATGGCAGGTGACAGCCAACCCAATAAATCTCCTCCCTTGACTTTGTTTCCCTTTTCCGGTGTATATATATAGAGGCTGGGAGGAAGAGAAGAGATGGGCAATACATAGTGTATAATCTGTGTGTAAGAGAGTGAATTCTATAGAGGGTTGTGAGGTGTGAGTTGTAATCTCCCTCCGAGATAATTCTATAGTGAGAAATATCTCTTCGTGGATGTAGACTATTGTCGAACCATGTAAATCTCTTGTGTCTCTTTTTTGTGTGTGATTGATTTCTGAGTATTCTTAATCCTGACAAGTGGTATTAGAGTGCCGGTTAGTGGAAAACAGTGTGGTTTTCAAAATTTGTCAAATTTTGAAGTTGCTCCAAATCAACTTTTGAGCGCAACACGAGGTGCATTTCTTCGAAACGATTCCGACGATATAAAATTCATCAAAATCGAAGCCAAAACGAATGTCGTAGAACTTGTTGAAGATTCGTCATAATTTTGCTGAAAATTTCAGTTCAGCAAGGAATTTGAAGAAGGCTGATGTCACTGTGATGTCATCATTGTATCAGCAAAGTTTCTAAAATTGCAATTTAGTCCCTAAAGTTGTGGTAAGTTACATTCCAGTCCCTAAAGTTTCTAAAATTGCAATTTAGCCCCTAAAGTTTTGGTAAATTGCATTTCAGTCCCTAAAGTTTCTAAAATTGCAATTTAGCCCCTGAAGTTGTGATAAATTACATCTCACTCCCTAACTTACTGAAATTGCAATTTAGTCCCTAAAGTGTAGTAAATTACATTTTAACCCCTGAAATTTTTTAAATTACAATTTGGTCCCTGAAGTTGTGGTAAATTGCATTTCAACCCCTACAATTTTTGAAATTGTAATTTGGCCACTTGAGTTTGGAGAAATTTCATTAAGGTCCCTGAAAACGTGGACATAGTGCTTTTCCAGCTAATTTGACCATTCCAGACTCAACGGTGTGGTCTGTTTGTCCAAATTCAGATTTTTTTGTATAAGTAAGAAGACGATGGTGGAATCCACATCAATTTCAAGATTGATGATAAAGTTGAATGCTTCCAATTATGGAATCTAGAAGCCGCGGACGAAAGATGCCCTATACTGTAAAGACCTGTTTGACCTTATTGCTCTAAAATGGGTTAAATCGGAAGCAAAGAATGATGAAGACTAGATAAAGACAAACTGAAAGACTGTCGGTCAGATCAGACAATGGATAGACCACAGTGTGTTCCACTATGTCGCCTAGGAAACAGATGCATATGTCATCTGGACAATGTTAGAAGGAATGTATTAATCAAAGGCAGCCCGGAACAAAGCCTTGGTGATGAGAAGGCTTGTAAATCTGAAGTTGAAGAATGGTGTGTTTGTCGTCGAGCACACTAGTGAATTCAAAAATCTAGTGAATCAGCTTGTAACCGTCAAGATGCCCTTGGACGATGAAATACAAAATCGTACTACTGCTCAGTTTTTTACCAGACAGTTGGGAGATGCTGGTGGTTTCTCTCAGCAACTCTGTACCAAAAGGGAAGCTGACCGTGAGCATGGTCATAAACGCCATGTACAATGAAGAGACAAGGAGAAAAGACATGGGAGGTAATCAGTCTCGTGCTCTTATCACAGAAAATAGAGACATAGATAGAGGTAGAGGAAGAGGCAGAAGAAGAAGCAAAAGTAGAGGCAGATGGAACAACAGGCATAAATCTAGAGACAATAAAAATCAAGGTAACTCCAGCTTCACTTGCTTTCACTGTGGCCAAGAAGGTCACATAAAGAGGAAATGCCCAAGCCAGAAAGATAAAGGCCAAAGCAGTAAGTCAAAGGGAGATGAGAACACGACAGCCACAATAATTGATGAAATACTTCTTGCAGTTGGTGAAGAGGATGACTGCCTTCACGTGGCTGACCACAGCTACACAGAATGGGTAATAGACACAGTTTCATCTTATCATGCCACTTCCTACAGAGAACGCTTCAGCTCGTACGACGCTGGAGATTTTCGCACTATTCGAATGGGGAATTCTAGTTATTCGAAGATTGTGGGCATTAGAGACATTAGTATTCAGACTAATGTCGGACATAAGCTGCTTCTCAAAGATGTAAGGCATGTTCCAGATTTGCGCTTCAATCTTATCTCTGGAAGTGCCCTTGACCGACAGGGCTATACAAGTACATTCAGAAATGGTCGTTGGAAGCTGACAGGAGGAGCTTTGACAATTGCCAAAGAAGAGATGTCTTCAACACTCTACAAGACTCAAATGAAGATCTATTTGGAAAGTCTTAATGCAGCAGAAGATAAAGAGTCACCGGACTTATGTCACGGAAAATTGGGTCACATGAGTGAGAAAGGATTGCATTTGTTGGCAAAGTAATCCAAGATACCCTTATCCAAAGGGAGTGCCCTGAAGCCGTGTGATCATTGTCTTTATGGCGAGCAGCATCGAGCATCATTCAATTCAACGAGCAAGAGGAAAGCAGAAGTGCTCAATATGGTATACTTGAATGTTTGTGGCCCGATCGAAGTGGAGTCACTTGGCGGCCGTAAGTATTTTCTAACTTTCATTGATGATGCATCAAGGAAGTTGTGGATGTATTTCCTGAAGACAAATGATGAGGTATTCCAACACTTTCAGGAGTTCCATGCAATGGTGGAAAGAGAGACCGAGAGAAGAAATTGAAGTGTCTTCGTACAGACGATGGAGGCGAGTACACTTCTTGTAGCGATCCCGATTTTGACCCTTTTTTCATGTTTTGCCACTTCGACTGGGCAGGTCGGCGCTCAAGCAGGGCTTTCCACGCTCGAGTGGACCATGTTATATCAGTTCGTGAATCTGATATTTTAGATCACTTTTGTATATCTCTCTCTAAAAACATTTCATCTCCCTTCTTTGTACATTTCACTACTCCAAATTTCATCAAAACCTTAATTTCTCAAGATCCATTAGAGTTCTGCTATAGGTTCTTCATCAAAGTTGGTTAACTTCTCGAGGGCTTCGTTGTGTGCAGTGAAGATCGAGTTTTGACACCGTTGATTTTGGGGGTTTCATCTCATTTCTTCTTCAAAACTTGAGGTATGGATTTTCTTAGAGTTATATATATGTTTTTGCAAGATCTATATGATTTTCGAAATCATTTTTCGATAGCTTTGAAAATTGATTGTTGATTCAAGAAATTGAGCGATTTTGAAAGTGGGTTTGTCTCTTGTTCTTTTAAAATGATCTTATGGGTTTTGATCTTCGTTGATTAAAGAAAAGATGATTTTGGAAAGTTTTCTTTCAAAAAATTTGAGTTGTATAGTTTTAGTGAGAAAACCTAGAATTTGGGGATTTTTTTTTAAGAGACTGAAAATCCATGAATGATATTATTATATTTATTTTGTGTTGGTAAAAATGATAGATTATAGGTGTCGAGCCTTCCAGTTAATACTGGTAAAAATGATAGATTATAGGTGTCGAGCCTTCCAGTTAATACTGGTAAAAATGATAGATTATAGGTGTCGAGCCTTCCAGTTAATACTGGTAAAAATGATAGATTATAGGTGTCGAGCCTTCCAGTTAATACTGGTAAAAATGATAGATTATAGGTGTCGAGCCTTCCAGTTAATACTGGTAAAAATGATAGATTATAGGTGTCGAGCCTTCCAGTTAATACTGGTAAAAATGATAGATTATAGGTGTCGAGCCTTCCAGTTAATACTGGTAAAAATGATAGATTATAGGTGTCGAGCCTTCCAGTTAATACTGGTAAAAATGATAGATTATAGGTGTCGAGCCTTCCAGTCAATGCTAGTAAAAATGACAAATTAGTAGTACTTATATAGTCTACTTGCAGACACCAATCTAGGGATTACCAGAGTCGTATTTACCACTCTTGAAATAAATTGTTAAGTTTTGAAGAATTGAAATTGCATGATATTATTGAGTATGATGGTTTTCAAAGATGAAGATGTGATTTTCTTTCAAAAGGGCATAGCATGGCATGTGCATTTCATCTCTTGAGACTTGTATAAAATATATATACTTTGTTAAGGATTTCCTACTGGGCTTTATGCTCACCCTACAGGATTTTTGTGTAGGAAAAGATGTGGTGATGCCGCCTAACTAAAGGCGAGGAAATGTGTATTGAGAGTACGAGACTCTCATTTTGTTGCGAGTCTGTGTGTAAGCCAAAGGCTGTATGTCTGTAGGTTTGAATAACCGTTTTGTGTAACCAGGCTCAAGCCTTGGAAACTTGTAAACCACTTGGGGGTATTTATTTATTTACTTACTTCTTGTTGGATTAATGTATTGTTGCATAAAGAACTGTTGTATCATGTAATGTAAGTTTGGAGATTTATATTTGGTTTTCCTTGAAAGAGCCATGATTGTTGTATTATCATTTGGGCTAGAAATTTGGGGCGTTACACTTCCAATGCTTTTGAAGCATATTGTGCCAGTAGAGGCATTCGGCACGAGACAATAGTTTTTGGTACCCCACAACACAATGGGGTGGCAGAGAGAATGAACAACACTATTGTTGAAACAGTCAGATGCATGCTTAGAATGGCAAAGTTTCCAAAGTCATTATGGGCTGAATCCGCCCGTACAGCCTATTATCTCATTAACAGGTTGCCTTCAGTTTCGTTGAATTTCGCGATACTTGAGGAAGTTTGGTCTGGAACCAAGGTATCATATTCTCACTTGAGAATCTTCGGGTGTAAGGCGTTTGCACACATCTCCCAGGAAAACAAACAGAAGCTTGATAATAAGTCCACTCCATACGTATTTGTGGGCTATTTAGATGCAACATTTGGGTATAAGTTGTAGGACCTAGGAAGACCAAACAGTAGCAGATTTTGAGAAGTCTACAAAGTCTAGAGATGTCATCACTCCAAACTTGTTACCATCTCCCGAGCCATCACAAAATGCTAGATGTAATGATGTGCAACAAGAAGTGCTAGAGTTGTATGATCATATGCTAGAAATTGAGGATCATGAGAAAAGAGATGAAGACCCAGATGAAAAAGGTGTTGAGTAGGAGGAGCAACCCGTTCAACTAGAGGCAACTGGGCCTCAGTTGCAGAGATCTGAAAGAGCTTCCGTACCATTAACCAAATATCCCGCTTCTCAGTATATTCTGATTACTGATGCCGCGAGTTTTTTGGAAGCAAAGAGTCATACAGAGAAAGGCTGTTGGATGCAGGCCATGAAGGAGGAGATGAGTTCTATGTAGAAGAACCGCACTTATGAGCTTGTTCCACTTCCAAGAAACAGGAGAGCCTTGAAGAACAAATGGGTTTATAAGTTGAAGAAAGATGGTAACGGTAAACTATTACAACATAAAGCTCGCTTGGTGGTCAAAGGTTTTAGGCAGAAGAAGGGAATTGATTTTGATGAGATCTTCTCCCTAGTTGTGAAGATGACTTTCATTCGAGTAGCTCTAGGATTAGCAACGCTTGAATCTGTGGAGGTAGAATAGATGGATGTCAAGACTGCCTTTCTCCATAGTCATTTGAAGGAAAAGATCTATATGGAGCAACTAGAAAGATTTGAAGTCAAAGGGAAACAGAATCTAGTCTGCAAACTGAAAAAGAGTCTCTACGGCCTGAAGCAGGTGCTGAGACAATGGTACAAGAAGTTTGATTCATTCATGGTGGATCACTAGTACACAAGAACAGTAGCAAACCAGTGTGTATATTTTCGAAGGTTTTCGGATGGAAACTTTATCATCCTACTATTGTATGTCGATGATATGTTAATCATCAAACAAGATACTGCTATGATCAACAAGTTGAAAAAGGACTTGTCGCAATATTTTGACATAAAGAATTTAGGCCCAGCACAGCAATTATATCTGTTGCCAAGTGCTTATATCAAGTATTTCAAAGGAGAAAACTTAAGGTCACAGAGAAATAGTTTCATTCCATCACCAACACATGTTTCCAAGGTCGACAATGGATTTACTTATGTTTGTTTTGATACTAGAAAAGTGGGTTTTAATGTTGATTTTACCAATTTACCATTTAGTTAGGGACCATATGATATGCTTAACTGCAAAAAGTAGACAAAATGTAACAAAAGGACTAAAATTAATCAATTTGGAAAGTTAGGGGGCCTATTTGAATGAAAAAATAGATTAGAGGCTTAATTGAAAAAATACACAAAGTTAAAGGGCTTTTGATTTCAAGAAAATGACACCTTCAAAAGGTGTCATCGTCATTGAACTTTAACGACAATCAAATATTAGGAACTAGCTAAAGTTACAGAACTCCATGTCAATACTTACATTTGCTGACAGAAGGAAAAGGGGCTCTTATGCCGTCCATTGCTGATAACACTGGAAAATTTTGATAAAAGATAGAAGACTGTTATGAACAATTAAACACAAAAACTGCACAAAAAAAAAAGAAAAGAAAAAGAGAGTTAAGGATAGTTAAATGGTAACAAACCTGAGATTGCAGGTGTAAGTATCCCATCACCGATTAGCATGCACATACCTAGCATTGCAATGAAAAGCAACACTCTTCTCGCGACCACACTTTTTTCGAAAAAAATACCCAGCCTACTTCGCTTTTCAGAGCTTGAGTTCAAAGCCACAAGTTTGGAAGAAAGAATTCCAATATCCAAATTCTTACAAAGTAATGAATATAAAGCAAATGTTCCACCTGTAATAAATCATTATCCAGAATTTGAGAAATCAGGCAAACAGATGCATATGGATGCAAGTGACATGTGGAAAGATTGTTCTTACAAATCAAGAAGAAAATTTAATATATCGAGCAAACAAGAATTTTAAGTTTAGTTTTAAATTTAGTCATAATAAGAGAATTAAATGTATCGCGCAAACAAGCTTTTTGTTTTGATAAGTATATCGGACTTTTAGTATCATCTCAAAGCCATTGTCGAAGAACAACTTGGTAATAAAACATGCAAGATTGATTGATCATATTCTTTCCTCTTGTTAGGTTTTATTTCTTGGCAATCCCATTTGACAAAACTCCTTTGAGTTATAATTTTATTCGCATTTTTATTTTAATGAGACTATGAGTTGTTAGATGCGAATCCAACCCGAATCAAGCCTTTCAGAGAAGTTTGTGATGCTAATACTTTCAAGATTACCACTTCGCTGATTATGACGGGGATCGAGCTGTCCGCTCGAGCAAAATGCAAAAATGCATTCCAAGTTGCCTGTCCGCTCGAGCGGAGAATCCCTGGTTCCAGCAGTTTTGGTCGCCTGTAAAAGTACTGAGCTGTGTGATTTCACGCTCGAGCGGGTTCTCTAGCGCTCGAGCGGACCTCTGTTATATCACGCGCATATTTTGCTGAAGCCGCTCGAGCGGGTTGTTGGGCGCTCGAGCGGAGATCGCGGGACAGATTCTATAAATTCGCATGTTGGGTCAAATTTTAGGATTACTACTCCAGATCTTCTTTTTAGGTTCTAGGGTTTATATCTAGGGATACTTTGTGAGTTTTCTTTGATGTTTTGATTGAGTATTCAACTCATGTTTTAAAGAGTATACATCAAAGGTTTTGTTTGTTCTACAAAAGAGAGAGTTGTTCTTCGGTGGATTCTGAAGAATTCGAGCCTGAAGCTTTGGTGGATTCCGGGGTGGCTCATCGTACAAACAATTCCGAGGTGAAGACGGGTTGGAAGAGGCACATAGAGGTTGGTTCAATTAGGCGTGGATTCGCTAGGTAATTTAGAGTATACATGTGTAATTCCTTTAAATCTTCTTAGTGGATTGTTTTATGGTTATTGCCCGTGATTTTTTTATCACAGTTGGAGGTGTCCAATTGTGATTTTTTCCACGTAAAATCGTTGTGTCTCTTTGTCTTGATTGTTTGATTGGGATTGTTATATTCTGCTTAAAATTGATACATAATCACAAATCAACATCTTCTCTCTCTCTCTCTCGTTTTTTATTTTTTTTTGTTTTCCCCAGAGAATTATAGTAGCCCAGCTGCATCCAATTCTCTAACTGTTGCCACTGAACGGCAGCAGCAACATCAACAGCAAGACGCAAAAGAAGCTTGTAATAACAGCAATGCCCGTGACAGTGGCGACAGCAAGGAGCAATTCTCCAACCTTGAAGATGCTGATCTCCATGAAAGGTATAAATAAAACATCAATTTCAGATTCAGCTCTATACTGTTTGGGTTATATTCTGCAGGTTGCTCTTCTTTGGATAGTTTTGCATTAGGTTTTCAATTGTAGGTTTTTTTTTTATTTTTTATTTTAATAATTTTCAAACTTTGTGTTTGAAATGGGTGCAGTTTAGAGCACATCCTCCCTGATAACCTCTTTGCTTCTCCTATAAAATCGGCCGGTGAACACTATATTTTCTCCACTGCTTCACCAGAAGCCGATGATAGCACCTTAGTAACAACTACATCATCTAACAACATCCCAATGCTGCCCACCACTTCCACCCTCAATATGGCTTCTCTGTTATCATGTTCTTTCCAAATGCCAAGGTACCACTGCTTCTGCTGGTGCTGCTGCTGCTGCTCTCTCTCTCTCTCTGACTAGAGTGAGTGAAGTTAATTCAAATTAGTATTGTTGTTTACAAGGTTTTCTTCTGGGCAAGAAGCCATTGAAATGTAGGTGATGGGGGTGACCATGATCAGCATGTTGGGCGTTGACTTTAGCTTGGGTAAGAGACTATCAATGTTGCATTTCTTTGATCATGCTGCCCAATTTTTACATAATTTGCACAATTTCTAGTTGAATATTGATTCTTGGTAATGTTTGGCATTTTATTTTTTCATTGTTGCAGAAAAGTTGAGTAGAGCATATAGAAGGAAGAAAAAGTCATCTAGCTGTATAGCCAAACCATACCATCAACAAAAAAGAAAAAGATCTGTAAGGAAGATCTCCTCAAGATTATTGTCATCATCAATACCATGCTCTAGTTACAAGTATACATAATGCATGCATAAAGGACAGATGAACTAATTTATGGGAGTGGGGTCTGTCTTTATTTTTGTACCCTCTCTGTAGTTGTAGTTGTAGTTGTAGTTGTGTGCTGGACCACACACAGTACAATATATATAGCATAACAAAACAGTTACTAGTAACTCTTGTTATATTGTTAATTTACCTTTTTTTTTCAAAAATTTATTATATATAATATTGTTTATTATCGATAGCACACTCTCTTGAGGTGAAAGTGAAAAAATAAAGAAAGTAGGAAAATATAAGTTACAAAGATCTGAAACAGAACTGTAACTACTACACTTAGCAATCCCAAAAGGGTAAAGAGTGGTGTAAACTTTAGTGGTTAAAAGCAGGTCTTATGTCACTCTTTTTTTTGTTTTAAATGTTCTTGTTATTGCAGAGCATCTGTCATCCCGTGGATCATCACTCAAAAGAAAGAGTGGAGATCATCACTCAAAAGAAATAAAAAAGTTGCTAGTGAGAGACAGAGGGAGGGAAAAAAATGGGGGAGAGAGAAAAAGGATGTTCTTTTAAGTGATTAAAGGTTACTTTAGGGGATCTCTTTTGTCTCATTTTTGGTTTCTTTTAGGTGGAATGAAGGGAGGAGGGCCACACTGTCACATGGGTGCTGACGCCATTTGAATGGTATTAGGGTACCAAAGACACTCCTTTCACTTTCAGTCCCTACTAGCCTCAATTCAGAATGGAAAATATATATTATAGGTTTTTGGCCTTTTGTTTTATGGGTAATGCTGCCCTACCCTTATGTTTTGGCATGGTGTTTAATTTATGTCATAGTGGGTGGTACATTTACATGTTATTGAACCCATCAGGGTAGCTTAAGAGTATCTCTTTGGAATTGGGTGTTAGTGTGTAAATAGACAAAAAAAAGGGTAAAAGTGAGACTCATCAATTTTGTGTTAGAATCGTTCATTTAGTGAGTGAACGAGTGTTCCATTGAAGATACTAAGGTGTGTGTTGGATAAGAGTGGTGTCCACTTGAGTACGTATAAATGTGTTCCACATGCATGAACGCCCCAATTGACATCCTCTGCTAACATCTGACCCGACCCTAGTTCCATGTTCAAGTTCAAGGCATCCATTGGAGATGTCCTTAGTGTAGCAGTTTAAGGTTGTCACTGGGACAAATCCTAAGTTAGGAAGTCTTGTGTTTAACTCTCTGGTTTTATCTGATATCTGTGACTCGTAAGCATCCGGGATTTTACCTTGTAGTAGGGGTAGGTCTAAAGTGACTCTGTCTTGAAGCTTTCTTTGCCATAAAAAAAAGAGAATGAAAAAAAATACATGTTTTTTTAATTGATTGTTGCCCTCCAATTGTGTTTAAAATTGCACTTTGACCAACATTGTTGAGCCCTAAGCAGAAAGTATCAAAAGTGGTGTGTGAATGGTGGTTGTGTTGTGTATTTTAAACTCATCAAAATGAAAAACAGTCACGGGTTACTGTAGAATTTCTCTCCTTTAAAGTCATCCTGCTGTTTCTGTGTCTCTTTTTGATTCTTTTGTATATATGCTCAGACAAAACAGAGCATATAGAAAATAGAAAATTGGTTATTGGGCCCCACCCTGCTTTGTATCTATCTTGCATATTATACACACAAATGTATATTGAAAAATGAATTAATTTTTTTTTATAAAAAACAATGATGTTGTCTCCTTAATGATATTTTTAAAAAATATGAGGATAATATTGAATGTTTTGGTGTGAAATGAAGGGATTCGAAGAAGTAATTTTGTTATGAAAATTTTATACAAAATTTTTGTTTCTATATAATTATTTATGTATATTATATGTTGTTTGCTGGAGCAATCTGTGGTATGAAATTTGACATTGAGAGATTTATAGTTGGTAATTTATAAAGTTTACAGTCCACAAGGGTAACTCAGTTGGTTAAGGGTAAGAGATCAAGGACTTAAGAGTATGCTACTCTCTAAATCTCAATTTTGAATTCCACCCCGAATTGGCTATTGGCGGAACACTGCGTGTTTGCCCGGTCGATCGACTCAGAGTCCCAAAATTAGTCAAGGTGCGTCACTCCAAAAGAGTGTTCGCTTAGATACTTAGTTATCAAAAAAAAATAAAAATAAAATAAAATAATATTCACTTGATTTGTTGAATTTTGTGTAGTTGATTGATTCACCTTATCTGCGAGATTTTTTAAAGTGTTGACATTGCTAGGCCAGCATCATTCACCTCTATCTATAACAATATAGCTGGCTGATTTGAAATTTCTCTACTTGATTGGCGGGGGAAAAAAATAAAATCATAGGCTATGTTTGGATGTTTGATTTATGGAAGGATTTTTACTTCATTTTTTATCTCATTTTTTTCCCCTTTTCGTTTACATATTGCCTAAAATGATTATTCTCATTTCTTACCCATTTTTTTTTTTAAAAAAAATTGAAATACATTTGATAAATAAGTTTTTTATTTTTAATTTAAAAAACAAGTGTAATTAATAAATCTTGTAAAATTCTATCAATCAATATATTGTGTGTCAAAAAGTACGTATTTTAGTCAAAAAAGTAAAAATATTTCACTTCATTAATCTCATAAATAAGCTTCTAAAAACAAACTAGGAAAAATCATGCACAAGTAAAATCTTTTGAAAATAACTATCGTTTTATGAAAAGTTTATAATTTGAATTATTATTTTTTTAATTTTTTTTTCTATTAATCTAAAATTACTTTTACAAGCTTCCACTGATTTGTTCTCTCTAATGAAGGGAAAAAAAAGAAAAAAAAAAAAGAAGCAGAGTTTGCAACATATATTTTAGAGTTCATCCAACTCGGCTGAACTGATCTAACTTGATTAATTTTGGGTAGATTTGTGTCTTTTAGTGGACGGATACGGATGAAATATTTTAAAATTCACAGATATGGTTTGGATGGTGGATTGATGATTCTACACCTGCATAAACCCAATCCGCTCATAGATGAAGGTGGAAAAAAAAGAAAAGAAAAATAAATTGCTAATAAGTAACAATATAGAGTAGAAATAATAAAATATATATTTTTGTGAATTATAAAATATAGATGAAGTTATTGGAGACTATAAAAGTTATGAATTATAATTCAAAAAAATGTTCAAAATTTCTAAAGTCCAAACTGTCAAACCGATCGCATCTATCTGCTGATCCGCACGGTTAGAACATGAAGGGTTTGCCAGCCATAAACAAGAATCCTCAACTTGATCTGTAAGAACAGGTGCGCCCCTTAGTACCCCTTGCAGCCTAGCGACCTCCTCCTCCTCCCAAGCTAACAGAGATCTTCTAAACAGTCAATCCATCTACTTATTTGAAAATGAATGAGGAATTTGTGAAGGATTAAAATAATGGTACCCTGGCCTTAATCAACAACTACTTTTTAAAAGTATCCAATAACCTAAACAAATAGAAGCCATAAAAAAGATGATAAACTGTTTTGGCTTTCTTTTCAAACTAATTATTCGCAACTGTGTATGTGGGTTTGCATTGCGTCAGTGTAATTTCACAAGTTGCTTGGCTGATCATATGTGTTTCATTGGTGCACCACAGAGCCCACTCTATTTCTCCCCAGTCAGTCATATACACTAAACTCAGCCTCTTTTTTTTTTTTCTACATTCAAATGGTGAGCATTAGAAGTGTGCTACACCTCTAAAATTGTATGAAATTTACGGGCAATCACTGCTAGCAATTCTCTCAATCAACGCAGAAGCCAGTAATGTGAACAAAAGAAGACAAATAATATTTAAAAATGACAACTGCTATCAGATTTCAAGAAAAATAATGTCAAATAGCCTTACCAATTATAAATGGTTGCTTAGGTGTGATTTCCTTTGAGCCATCGTTAGAATGGGTGGAGATGTGATCTTTAACGCTTGTAGTTAATGCAGTGAGCTTCCCAGAATCCATCATCTACGACACTGACGAAAAATCAAAGTATTCCAGTGTCATACAAGCAAAGCATTAACGAGACCGAATCATTAACAAGGAATGAATGATTTTGTCAACATACTAATAATATAATCAATGACAAAATCATTCAAATTCTTCCAAAATATCAGAAATCATTACCATTGATGTATTCAAAAGAAAAATATGATATCCAATTGATACATTGATCCCAAAATTATAAAACCTTGTCATAGGATATGATGGAATTGGAGTATTAATTTTCAAGTTATATAGATTCAATTCGAATGTATGTTGCTTCGATTAACAGATATTCATGAATGCATACATAGATATGTGTACATCATGATTAGACCATACATAAAGGCAGTTATGTAATAGGAATATATAATATAATGTATGAAAAAATTCAAGATATCTGGAGAATGAATTACCTCAAGAATAGAGATAGCACGAGATTGTAGCTGTTTTAAAGGCATATGACATGCAATCTCGTTCTCACCTGTAAAAGACACCCTCACACAATTCCATAATTGATTTTTCTTCTTTTTTTTTCTTTTCCATAATTGGCTTCTAAATCAATGAAAATCAATTATGTAATAATCAGAAATTGAAAATCAAAAAAAAGAAAATGATAGTGTAACACCTGAAAACTCACTGAAACAACAAATTAACAGGATACAAAATACAGTATTGATCGAACTGTACAAGAAAACAATTCTTCATCTCTAAAACACATTAGATTAGATGTACATATATACACACACACAAGTTCAATCTATGTAAAGAATTCTTCAAATCCAACACGCGTTAAGATATATATATTTACACAAAAAAAGTTCAATCTATGAAATAATAAGAAATTGAAAGTTCGAATTGGAGCTCTTACAGGTCGATTACGGAGAGAGAGAGAGAGAGAGAGAGAGAGAGAGAGGCACCAAAATTTAAAGAAGATTAAGCTCCCAATTTGCCTTGGCACTCCCGACTTTAGGGCTGAAGATTGAGCAAACCCGTTGAAGAGAGAATGAACAAGTTAGGGCTCAAGTGAGTCCCGACTTTTTAATTGTTAAAATGATAATCAAAATTTTTTTAATTGATAATGACGAAAATATTTGGTCCCTAAAGATGTTAATAATATATTAGCAACCAAATTTAATGGTCTAAAAAAATTATGTAAATATTAAGTGAGAAAATCAATCTTATAAGTAAATTATCATATTGTAGACGTCCCCCGAACGCCCCTAGAGGGAATCCCGTTTCGTTCATTTGGGGGCTCACTATAGTTCAGGACTTAAATGTCATGGTCCTGTATCCAATCTCGCAGAGTGCAATGCAAGACCAATGAATCGTCAAAGAGTCCAAATCCGGCAAATCGTTTTGGAAAATAGATTTTTAGAAAGAAGTGCCAAACATAGACTGCTTTGCCAGATGCAGAGTCGCCACCTAAATATTTATTTTGGAAAAATTTAGGAAACCCTGACTCGTTGCCTAAGGCCACGTGTCCGTCATCACCAAAGTTACCTCGGCTCAGGAACTTGGGTACGATTGGGGAAGGTCAGCTATGAGCACCCCCGCTCGCCTGATCAAAGATCGGCCTCTATTAACCATGATATCGATTTTTTGAAAACATTACGTGCTCTTATTCTGGTTTATTAGCCTAGAATTACTACACAATGCACACAACATACAAGTATAGACTGGATTGCCTAAGTTGGAACAAAGCATCGCACATCCGTTTGTTTTGAAAATGGATTGAATTTTGCTACTCGCAAGTAGGCTAAAACACGGGTTTTGACGAATTATTCCAACTCAAGCAACCCAACCTTCACCCACAGGCATTCAGGCAGTTATATCACATAAGCAATTAGCCTCATAGTAAGCATGCTATTATGGCAGTCACTCACACACATGCAAGGATGCTAAAGCATAAGCACTCACCGAGTACTCCGAGCCAAAACAGAAACTAGTTAGTAATCAATTCATGATCCTAGTTCATGTTAAGATGGTTAATGCAACACATGCAAGATGCAACTAAGATAGGCTCGACTATTCTAAGATGGCATGTGAGATGCATAGATAACATGTATTCAACTCGGAATTGAAATACAATGCAGTTAGTATGATGCGCCGAGCCCGGTGCATGCAAGACAAATGAGTGAATGCAAACATGCGAGCATAAGTATGCTAATTGAAACATGCCCTAATCTAACCATCATAAGTTGGTAAATAAAAGGGAGAAAGACGTGGGGTTGGAAGACATACATCACACACACACACACACACTTATTACAACATTGCCCCCGCTTGGAGGGTCCGAATAAATAATACAAACCAAATAAATAATTAACTACTCTAGCTAATTAAATATTACAAAACTTCTAATTAATTATAGGAGGAAGGTGGCCGCAGCCCCGCCTTAGAATAATGGGATGATGCATGCTCGATTTGCCTTGCCTGGAAACCCGTTGCCATGCCACAGTTGCCTCTATTTACACTGCCCTGCACCTCTGAAGACTGCACAAGTCCCAAGGTTGGTTCTGGAACACTCCCTGAACACTGTGGGATGTTACCGGCCAAGAGAGATGGTCACCGGCTATGGAAAAGTGGTCATCAACCAGTTGTGAGGCTCTCGGCCAACGATGCATGCCCGGCCGGCACTGAATGTGGTCGGTCGGCCATTTCTTCCTGCAGAATCCTGTTTGACAGCAGCAGAGGACAGACAAGGCATGGCAAAGCATTTCAAAGAAAATGTTTGCACAACCAACTTCCCTATCATGTTATGAACTCAAGGGAGTATGGCTCTCGACCCTCGGGCCACCAATCGCGTATTTCAATGCGTGATGGTTCAAGAAGTCAAGTGTGCATTTTGATGTCAAATGTAATGCACATAAACACACTATGGGCCCAACCTCTATCATAATCAATTCAAGAGACAAGGCATGCATGCCAAATGCAACCTAAGCATGCGAGCTAAGTATGCAACATGAAAATGCAAACACGCAAGCATGTGACAATATTCACACAAATGAGCATGCAAGACATTATGCAACCAAAGCATGTAAGCATGAAGCAATGTAACAACATTTGAGCAACATGCAAAAGATGGACTTAGACTAATATGGACAAGCCTCAGCCATGTCTAAATAAGTAGCCAATATAATGCAACAAAAGCATGGAATAGATATGCAAACATGCATGGACAAAGGCCTATCATCTAAGGCATAAAAGAGGCAACTCTTAAACACATTTAAAAGAGACTAATATGGACAAATGACAAGTATACTAAGCTCTGAAATCACATGAAAGATGATGCCAAATCAACTAATCAAGCCAAACATTGCATGTTAATGGACTTAAAGCTCAAAACTAGCCGAAAGACTTACACCATGGCCATGTCAACCAAGCCCCAAAGAGCCAAAATGACCAAAACAGTCCCAAAGGACACCAAAACAAAGCTAGAGCATGCATTGGAACAAGGCAAAAACATGCTAAGAAATGGGCCCAAAACAAAGGGCATTCAAAGCCACAAAAGGGAGCATTCCATTACAACTATCTCAACCAAACATGGCATGGATTATGCAATGAAAAACAGAATCATAACTCGCCAAAATGAGCCCCAAAACCCACCTAGATGGCATCTAAATGGCCTAAGTCTAAAGGCATGCACAATGACCCAAACATGGAGCATGAAACACCAACCTTTTAAAGCATTAAAGGGGCATCAAATGCAAGCATACAAGCATGGAACAAGGACTGAAATATCATAGCTAATGGTGCCAAACCAATGAAATGATGCAAACAGAGCATGGTAGAGGAGCCAACACTCAAAGCATACAAGCTAGATTGCATGGTAGCTATACAAAGCAAGTCATGGATGACCCAAACAACCAAAATCAGACCTAAAGCATGCCAAAATATGCATAAAAGCTTCACAAAGCTAAGCCAAAATCATGCTAGAAAGTTATGGTACAACATGATGCATGTTAAGGCAATTTCATGGCATTACAAGACAAGTATGCAAAGCATGCATGGTGTGTCTAAACCAACTTAAAACAGTGCTATAACATGGCAAAATAACCACAAATACCAACTAAGACATGGCCGACATGGCCAACATGGACTTGATCAAGGTGCTCACACATGAGGCTAAAATGACAAGTTTTGAAGACAACAAGGAGAGGGGATGGCCCTCTCCTTCTTAGGACCTCAAAACACCATCCCCACCACTGAAATATTTCAGTGGTGAGAGGGCCAACACAAGGTGGTCCCGAAACTCACAAAAAATGCATAAAAATGAGGCCAAACAAGGTCTAAGAGGGGGTAAACAACCCCAAACATAAAAGTGATCTTAAACAAACTTCAAAATGAGATCAAAATAAGACTTTTTTCAGTTTATGACAAAGCTCAAAAATGCTTGCAAGTAAGGCTAAAAGATGAAGCAAAATAAGGACCAAAAGAGGGAATAAGAGTGTTACCCTTGTAGCCAAGAACTCTAGCAGCTTCTCTGGACCAAAACCAGCTCCTTAAGTCCTCTCAAGACCTCCAAGAAGCTTAGGTGGATGATGGAAGTGTATGGCTATGAGGTGTGGTGCAAAGGGGTCAAGAACCAACCCTTTTGAAGCTCAAAATATAGAGATATAAAGAGATGTATATTGTTTGCCTTAGCAAAATTCTTGGAACCCTTGCAATGGAAGAGGAGCTCTTCATTTATAGAGGAACAAAGGTCTAAGCTTCTTAGAGAAGCTTAAAACAAAGAGGCCAAGCTTCTCTTAGAAGCTTGTAGCAAAAGGGCCAAGCTTCTTGAGGAAGCTAGAGCAAAGGGGTCAAACTTCCTCAAGAAGCTAAGCAAAGGGTTCAAGCTTCTCTAAGAAGCCAAAACAAAAGGGTCAAGCTTCTTGGAGAAGCTAGAGCAAAAGGGTCAATGCTTCTTGGAGAAGCTAAAAAGGTTCAAGCTTCTTGGAGAAACTAAAACCAAGGGTTCAAAAGGTTCAAGCTTCCTCAAGAAGCTAAAACCAAAGGTTCAAAAGGTTCAAGCTTCCTCAAGAAGCTAAAACAAGGGTTCAAAAGGTTCAAATCCCCTCAAGAAAAGGTCTCGGCCAGAAAAAGTGGCCGATTGGTCAAAACAATGGCCGGCCGACCAAAAACATTTCCAACCGGCCAACACCTTTGGCCAGTAGCAAGAAAACAGGGCTGGTGGCCTTAAGCCATGGCCGGTGAGGTGTGGGGATGGCCAACAAGCCATTCCCTGCCCTCAGAGGTAACAACCCAAGTGCTTGGTCCACAACCAAGCACAAAACGAGATCTTGAGGCAAGGCGCGTAGCCGAGACCCCCGAGAACTCAAAACGAACACGAGCATGGATGATCATCGAGTGTTCAAACGATGACGTCCAAGTCTTGAGGACGGTCAAAAATGGGGTGTCTACACATATGTTTAAATTTGTCCCTAAAAAATTATTTTTAGCGACCAAATTTAATTAGTCCCTAAATATTAGTCTCTAAAGGAATAATTTCTTGTGGTGTGGGTTGCAATTCATATTTAGTTTAGAAATGAAGCCAGAATATGTTTTATGTGGAAAATGATTACTTTATTATGTCTGATAGTGATAATATGCTTCAGCTCTGGAATTTGATTATTCATAACATTTTCATGGTAGTGATGGCTGCAGAGTTAGCTCATGCTGCAAGAAGTGAAAGCAAGAGTGAGCCTGAGAGACTTAGGTAATCATTTCACCTGCTACCGATGTGGGTTCCAAGACTTGCTTCTTTTTTTATTAGTTTCTGATAATATCAAACATTGATTAAATGCAAATCCAACATGGTTAATAGTAAAGATACTTGATTAAATGCAAATCCAACATGGTTACGCATACATAAGTTTTACTTGAGAGTTATCTTGAACCGGGGCTAAAAAGCAACAAATATTTTGTTTTTCTTCTATTTTCTTTCTTAAAGGATTTAGCAACTTACATGCTGGTATATTATTTTTCAGATTCTCCTACTACAGAGCAGGCACTGGTGGTGCTAGCCCAACAATATTAGCCACTAGTTTTTTACTTCTTGGAGAGGAGGTTGTTGCAAATAGTAAAGGCTTGTTTCTGATGAAAAACACAAAACAAGTATATATCATTCAACTTAATTTCAATACTTACAAATATTCAGTAGCCCTTTCTATATATACAAGAAAAAGATAACTAACTCTTAACTAACTAACCACCTAACAAACTATCTAACTAACTGAAGCAAATGTTCAGCTATAGCTGCAGCACAGGAATGATACAATGAGGCCTCAGCTAGTTCCTTGACCTCTTTGAGCTGTCTTGATCTGTCGAACCTGAAACTGATCTGTGAGCTGAGTAAGTAACTCTGCAGAGGTAGTATCTGCAGAGTTATTAGTATCCTCAACATCCCCTTGCAAGCGAATGGGAGAAGATGGACACAACATGAGCTTGGCTTTAAGATACAAAAATCGAGAAATAGAGAGGGGCTTAGTGAATATATCAGCCAGCTGATCAATGGTAGGCATGTACTGAAGAAGCAACTTCTTAGCCAGAACTTGATCACGCACGTAATGACAATCTACCTCAATGTGTTTATAGCGTGAATGAAAAACAGGGTTGGAGGCTAAGGCAATTGCAAAAACATTATCACACCAAAGTGTGGGAAGCACAGGAGAGACAACAGATAAATCTTGAAAAAGCATGCCAATCCAAGCTAACTCAGTTGCAGTATGAGCAAGAGACCGATACTCTGCCTCAATAGAAGATCTGGACATGGTTGGTTGCTTTTTAGTTGACCAAGAGACAAGATTATTACCTAGAAAAATGCAGTAGCCTGAAGTAGCTTTATGGTCATTTTTATCACCAGCCCAATTGGAATCAGAGAATGCATGAACATCAAAGGAACTAGGGGAATAAGAGAGACCATGAGTAAGAGTGCCTTTGACAAACGAAGCAATCTCTTCACAACAGCAAAATGTCCAACAGTGGGTGAATGCATATGTTGGCAAGACTGATTGACAACTAAGGAAATGTCTGGTCGAGTAATGGTGAGATACTGAAAAGCCCCAAATAGACTACGATAAAGGGCAGGATCAGAAATTGAATGATCAACATTGGGAGGAAGAGTTGGCTTGACAGAGATAGGAGATGAGCATGGCTTACAGTCAGCTAGACCTGCTTTCTTTGAGCTGTCTTGATCTGTCGAACCTAAAACTGATCTTTGAGCACATTTTGCTGCTGTGAAGAGATTGCTTTGTTTTGTCAAAGGCACTCTTACTCATGGTCTCTCTTATTCCCCTAGTTCCTTTGATGTTCATGCATTCTCTGATTCCAATTGGGCTAGTGATATAATTGACCGTAAATCCACTTCAGGCTACTGCATTTTTCTAGGTAATAATCTTGTCTCTTGGTCAGCAAAAAAGCAACCAACCGTGTCCAGATCTTCTACTGAGGCAGAGTATCAGTCTCTTGCTCATACTGCAGCTGAGTTAGGTTGGATTGGCATGCTTCTTCAAGATTTATCTGTTGTCTCTCATGTGCTTCCTACACTTTGGTGTGATAATGTTTCTGCAATTGCCTTAGCCTCCAACCCTGTTTTTCATTCACGCTCAAAACACATTGAGGTAGATTGTCATTACGTGTGTGATCAAGTTCTGGCTAAGAAGTTGCTTCTTCAGTACATTCCTACCATTGATCAGCTGGCTGACATATTCACTAAGCCTCTCTTTGTTTCTCTTTTTTTGTATCTTAAAGCCAAGCTCATGTTGTGTCCATCTTCCCCCATTCGCTTGCAACGGGATGTTGAGGATACTCATTCAAGCTCTAAACACATTGAAGTAGATTGTCATTACGTGCGTGATAAAGTTCTGGCTAAGAAATTGCTTCTTCAGTACATTCCTACCATTGATCAGCTGGCTGACATATTCACTAAGCCCCTCTCTGTTTCTCGTTTTTTGTGTCTTAAAGCCAAGCTCATGTTGTGTCCATCTTCCCCCATTCGCTTGCAAGGGGATGTTGAGGATACTAATAACTCTACAGCTACTACCTCTGCAGAGTTACCTACTCAACTCACAGATCAGTTTTAGGTTTGATAGATCAAGACAGCTCAAAGAGGTCAAGGAGCTAGCTGAGGTCTTATTGTATCATTCCTGTGCTGCAGCTATAGCTGAACATTTGCTTCAGTTAGTTAGATAGTTTGTTAGGTGGTTAGTTAGTTAAGAGTTAGTTATCTTCTTCTTGTATATATAGAAAGGGCTACTGAATATTTGTAAGTATTGAAATTGAGTTGAATGATATATACTTGTTCTGTGTTTTTCATCATAAGCTTTAAACTCAAGAAACTTATTATACACTTCACTTTTATAAGCCAAAGGATATAACCATGTAAATTTGCTAAAATCATCCACAAAGAGAACATAATATTTGAAGCCAGATGTAGAATCAAAGGGACCCCAAACATCACTATGTATCAATGAGAGAGGTGTATTTACAGAAGAATTAGACAATTGAAAAGGTAAACGATGACTTTTAACAACACAGCAGTCAATACAATCAAGTGACTTAACAGATTTATTTGTAGTAAGCTGTAAATGAGGAACTAGATGCTGAAATTTCAAACTACTAGGATGACCTAATCTATTATGCGATACAATACTAAAAGTAAGCAATGACTTATTGACAACAGAATCTGGTACATTAGTAGTAGCAGATGTGAGTGATGCTGTGTTTGGAGTAGCAAAGGCAGCAGAAGTAGATGTGTTAGTGACTGATGGAAGAAAATGGTATAATCCATTGAGATTAGATCCTTGATGAAGAATTCTCTTCGTAACTTTGTCCTGAATCACAAAATTGGCTTTATCAAAACTAATAATGCAATTATTATCCTTAGCCAACTTTTGAACAGAAACAAGATTAGAAGACATATAATTAGCATGAAGAACATTATTGAGTTTGAAAGAATAATGAGGTGTAGGAAAGAGACCTTTACCAATGTTCTGAATGGGAATAGAAGTTCCATCTCCTATGGTAATGTGATCTGAACCTAGATAAGCCTGATAGTTACTGAGATGATTCAGATCATTGGTAATATGATCAGTGGCAGCAGAGTCTAAGTACCAAGGACTAGACTGAAAATCTGAAGAAACCTGAGACAGATGTGAAGAAACACTAGAACCAGGTAAAGAAGATGTAAGATGTGCTCTAGGTTGCTGAGATGAAGAAAATTGAGAGGATGGAGAATGAGTAGAAGCATGTGAAGAAGACTGATATTGAGGATCTGTAACGCCCTCAAAACAATAGATAAAACCCATCTCATTAGACATGCATTGATATAAAATAAACTAACCATTTCTATTTATCAGAGTAATTCTTACAACTGTATTACATGTTAACAACAAAAGCAAATGCCCTAAGGGCTTACAGCTTTCCAAGTTAACACTTGGTTACCAAAAGAAGAGTACTAACTCAATACATATTAAGCCCTTGGCTTGAATTTACATGTAATACATCAAAAAAAACAAAAAAAGAGTCTTCAACTCTCATCATCATCCAAGCTATGTCCTTGGAGGTGGCATATTACCTGTACCTGAAAATAATGTCCCATAAAGGGTGAGCCAGGACTTCGCTTCCCAGTCCAACCCTTGATCTGCGAATTTTTGAGGCAGACAAGGCTTTGTCCAACCCAGGTGTCGAACAACACATATAAGATAATAAACGGCGTGGCCGAGCTAAACAGCAGGCTTGGTCTCAATCTCGGCCTCGCCGAGATATTTCATCAATGCAGCCTCAGCAAGAATAAATGTGGGTTTTGCTGGTACCTAAAGGTAAAGAAGGGCCCAGCAAAACTCATCGAGGGCAACCCAGACAAGGAGACCAATGATGATGACTTCTTGTGGGTGTCCGGTCACTACGAGGACACCGAGGCGCCTATACCGGGCTGGTATATTAGGAAAGATTTTGGCAGTGCTGGTGAGTAGCTCAGTAAACTGCACTACTTTCTTTTTGCACTGATTTTCTTCTTGCCGATCTAACTCTTGTCCTCCTTTTTGCAGATTACAAGCCCTTGGCCGACGACTAGTCTCGAGCTAATCAAGAGGCCATCAGAGTTCTGCTTTGTCATCCGGTCGAGGAAAGGGAGTCTCCAAAACTCCTCGGCTTCGAACCGACCTACCACTACACAGGACCGCCTAATCATCATGCATTGTCTACAACAATCAAAACTACCCTACACATGTTGGCTGTATAATTATTTCTAAACAGATAATAAAAGCTCCAACAGATAAAATATCAATGTTTTCAAAAGCGAGCGATTTATAAATCTAACTCCATCATTTCACAACATAATGAGCCAATTTCATTATTTCCAACTCAATTCCATAAGTTCACAATTTTCCCAAATTAATTATACTAATTAATTTTAAACAACAAATTGGGGCTTTTACCCCCAACTCTCGATACTAATCCAAAGGTTCCAATATCACCAATCAACAACTATATCATCATTTTGAAACCCAAAATACACATTATGAGCCCAAAATCACAAAAACCCTCTTCAACACATTTTGAAACCCTAAGTCCCAAAATCAACCAACTCAACATTTTATCAAAACAACTAAACATCTAGGTCAAAGACCATAAGAGTGAGTAGGAACCCCTACCTCAAAAGATGACACCCAATGAAGAAGATGGTGAAAACGAAATTGCTCCAAACCACGAGTTTCTCGGATTAAAAGATAGCCCTTGACGATCAACCCAATTTTTGTGAAGACCAAATGTGAGGAAAACACCCTAGCTAGATCAATATCTAGAGAGAAGGCAAGGTTTTAGAGAGAGAGGCTCTCAAATGGCTTTTTCAAAAAAGTAAGAGAGAGAAAGGATGAGAAAAAGTGATTTAAAACTGCCTTACAGCCAACTGATATACGACATTCCCGCTTGAGCGGAAAACAAGAACAAAAACCAGGTCCGCTAGAGCGCAAAAAGACCCGCTCGAGCTCCAAGACACAAGAATAAAGTAAACCCGCTCGAGCGCGAAAACCAGTCCGCTCGAGCGTAGATTTTCCCCTCCCAGAACTTACACCCAAAGGTACTACCCGCTCGAGCGCCAAAGTACCCGCTCGAGTAGCACCACTCGAGCGTAGAGAAACCCGCTCGAGCGTAAAAATCACACCTGCAGAAGTTTTGCAAGGACACGAAAAACTGGGAGTGTACAATCTCCGCTCGAGCGCAATAAGACCCGCTCGAGCGGACCTCCAAAAATCTGGGCAACAAAGAATTGAAACCAAAACCTAACCAACCTGTAACAACTCTGCCCCATACATCCTAAAACTCAATCAAGTGGGATTAAAGGATGACAACAAGGTGTACCACTACCAACATCACGGGACCGAGTCCGGGATACAACAGAGCAGTAAAGGGACAACCGGGATCGCTATAGGATCCATGCGATGCTAGCAATCAAGTGCAGAATGACTCAGTCCTCCACAATTTTGACAACCAAAAGTAGAAGAGACCTGATTGAAATTGCGTCCTCTGCCTATGTTGTTGCTATAATAGTGACTATTACCTCTATACGATCCTAAAGTTCGACCTCCTCTGCCTCTATAGAATGATCTGCCTCTTGAATAAGTGAAAGGAGGTGCTCATGAAGCAGAATTAACAGATCCAGAACCTTTAAATGAAGAGAATGCAACAGTTGGTTCTGCAACTATTTTGTGTTTAGCTTCCAAATGAATCACCTCAGAACATAGCAGAGATGATAGATCATCCATAGTTATAGTGTCAGATCGAGCACGAATGGCTGTGGTGAAAGCATCATATTCAGACGGCAAACCATTCAAGGTAATTAACACCAAATCTTCATCTTCAACGATTACTAAAGCAAGTGCTAGTTGACTGACTAAGGCCTTAATCTTTGAGAGGTACTCCTCCATTGTATCTGATTTCTTGGAAACAAGATTCAACTTGTTCTTCAATTGATGGATATGAGACCGAGACAGAGATGTAAATCTCTTGTTCAGAGAAGACCAGATCTCAGAGCAATTCTGATACTAAAGCACAGTTGAGTAGATTGGTGGTGTAAGTGTAGCAGTGATACAGCTCAATAGATGAGCATCTATCATACACCATTGAAGATGATCTGGATTAGGCACTTCCTTTCCTGTTGAATCTGTAATTGTAAGAGAAGGACACGGTGTTGAACCATCAACAAAACCTAGAAGATTAGTAGCTCTGAGAATGTTGGACAATTGATTTTTTCAGATGATAAAGTTTGATCCATCGAGCTTTGCAGTGACAAATGATGAAAGATTGGATATCAGCAGTGTTAAATTTGAAGGAAGTGAAGAAGATAAAACAGATGAAGATAGGGAAGATGAAGTTGCCATGGATTAGGAGCCCGTGAGAGCATCAATGCTCTGATACCATGATGAAAAACACAGAACAAGTATATATCATTCAACTCAATTTCAATACTTACAAATATTCAGTAGCCCTTTCTATATATACAAGAAGAAGATAACTAACTCTTAACTAACTAACCACCTAACAAACTATCTAACTAACTGAAGCAAATGTTCAGCTATAGCTGCAGCACAGTTTATAAGTTGAAGAAAGATGGCAACGGTAAACTATTACAACATAAAGCTCGCTTGGTGGTCAAAGGTTTTAGGCAGAAGAAGGGAATTGATTTTGATGAGATCTTCTCCCTAGTTGTGAAGATGACTTTCATTCGAGTAGCTCTGGGATTAGCAACTCGCTTGAATCTGGAGGTAGAATAGATGGATGTCAAGACTGCCTTTCTCCATAGTCATTTGAAGGAAAAGATCTATATGGATCAACTAGAAAGATTTGAAGTCAAAGGGAAACAGAATCTAGTCTGCAAACTAAAAAAGAGTCTCTACGGCCTGAAGCAGGCGCCGAGACAATGGTACAAGAAGTTTGATTCATTCATGGTGGATCACTAGTACACAAGAACAGTAGCAAACCAGTGTGTATATTTCCGAAGGTTTTCGGATGGAAACTTCATCATCCTACTGTTGTATGTCGATGATATGTTAATCATCAAACAAGATACTGCTATGATCAACAAGTTGAAAAAGGACTTGTCGCAATATTTTGACATGAAGAATTTAGGCCCAGCACAGCAGATTTTGGGCATAAAGATCGTTCATGACAGGAAAGCCAAGAAGATATGGCTGTCATAGTAGAAATATGTTGAATGCGTGATTGAAAGGTTCAACATGAAAGATGCCAAGCCAGTCAGCACACCACTAGCCAACCATTTCAAGGTGACAAAGCGTTCGTGTCCCACGACTAGCTCTGGAAGAAAAGAAATTGAGGTAATCCCTTATTCTTCCGCAATAGGAAGTTTTGATGTATGCAATGGTGTGTACTCGGCTAGATATAGCTCACGCAATTGGCGTTGTGAGTAGATTCCTCACCAATTCAGGAAAGGAGCATTGGGAGGTAGTCAAATAGATTCTTTGGCACTTGAAGGGAACTTCAAAGATGTGTCTATGTTTCGAGGGAGCTGCACCAATTTTGGAGGGATTTACAACTGCCGATATGGCGGGTGATCTTGATGGTAGAAAATCTACATCAGGATTTCTGCTCACCTTTATAGGGGGAGCTGTTTCATGGCAATCCAAACTACAAAAGTGTGTTGCTTTATACACAACAGAGGCAGAGTACATTGCTGTCGCAGATGCTGGAAAGGAAATGTTGTGGCTGAAGCGATTTCTCCAAGAATTAGGTCTACAACAGAAAGAATACAAGGTACATTGCGATAATCAAAGTGCAATTGATTTGAGCAAGAATTCCATGTACCATTCACATACAAAACACATTGATATTTGGTATCATTGGATACGAGAAGTGATGAAAAAGCAGCAGATGAAACCAGTGAAGATTCACACGGACAAGAATCCTTCTGACATGATGACCAAGGTTGTCACCAGAGACAAACTTGAAGTTTGCAAGAATCTGACCGGGATGGACTTCAAGTGGGAAATCAGTTATCCATATGGGCGTGGAGGGGGAGAATTGTTAGCTCCAGCCCACATGGAGCTATTATTAAAGGGTGGCTCTCCAAGTTAAGAAGTATGAGGGAAGATGGCACGTGAAGGGTGGCTCTCCAAGTCAAGAAGTAGGAGGGAAAATGGCAGGTGGCAGCCAGCCCAATAACTCTCCTTCCTTGACTTTGTTTCCCTCTCCCCGTGTATATATATAGAGGCTGAGAGGAAGAGAAGAGATGGGTAACACAGAGTGTATAATCTGTATGTAAGAAAATGAATTCTATAGAGGGTTGTGACATGTGAGTTATAATCTCCCTTCGGGATAATTCTATAGTGAGAAATATCTCTCCGTGGATGTAAGCTATTGCCGAACCACGTAAATCTCTTGTGTCTCCTTTCTGTGTGTGTGATTGATTTCTGAGTGTCCTTAATCCTAATTTAGATAATAAATTTAAAATCCCTAGTAAAGATAGCCATGATGACAACAATGGTATATATTAATTTCTGAGGCAATCCCTCCATTTTTAGGTAGCTGCAACAAAATCTTTCGGTATATATTCTAAACAATCTGGATACAAAATACAATATTTCCTTTATAGATGCAGATCTTGTAGTTCATACTCTTGGGCCATTCCAACAGGCAGAGAGGTGCACTGTGCTGGAAGCTGCTATAAAGACCAAGGTGAGAAACAGGTAATTAGCAAGACTTTAATTTCTCATTTTTTTAATTGTATCTTCCCTATCATAATTAGTAGGTACCTATATAACCTATCTTCTTATGAAAGAACATAACCTTAGCTTGCTAATGTTTTGTCTCCAAACAGACAGCATACATCGATACAACCTATGCATGGCGTACAAAATCCTATATGAGGATAGCACTGGCTGCAAATATTTCATCTATAACAGCTGGAGGAATCTATCAAGGAGTGAGCAATGGTGCCCATACATTTGATCTTGTTAAAAACGCATTCAATTCACTATGAAATATACTGTGACCCAAACTAAAATGACTATTTTGATCTTGTTGACCTGTCTCCGCAGCATATGTTGTTGTCAGGCATCAATTTAAATAATGGTCTTGGATCTGCCTGTTCACTATCCCGACTAGTGGATTCCACATCATGTCAGAGTAACTCTTTGGTGTTTCCAATATTATGGTGTATTGACCCGACGCAAACCTTACTCCTTTAGTCAATCTTAGAATAGAATTTAATTACTACTATGGCACTACAACATATAAGACTTTTGGAGACCAATTATTTTGGTCCCTAAAACCATTATTTTGGTCTCTAAATGGTTTTTGTGACAAAATTAAATTCATCACTAAAAAAGTCACTAAAAGTGCGTCTAGAAAAGTCTTTAGTGACGAATTTTTGAAAGTGTCACTGAAAATGACAATTAGGGAACAATTTTATATTGTCACAAAATGTTTGATTTTACAAGACTAAACATTTGGTCGCTAATACTTCATCACAAAATGTCCCAATTTGGTCGGGAAAAACAAAATAATGACATTTTTAACGACAATGGTATTTGGTCGTTAAAAGACAAATAACTTTCTCCACAACACATTTTCTTCGCTAAAAATCAAAGTTGAGAATTTTGTAATCATTCAATCTCATAGCTAAAAATGCAAAAAATTAAATGTCATCCAATCATTTAAAAAAAAATTGACATCCACACATCAAAGGCACTCTATTCCCAAACCATAATGAGTATATAGAAAGTAAATTTTACAAAAATCAAAATTGAAAGTTTCCAAATTCAAATCAAAGTAGTAACAGTTCAAATGAAGAATAGCACCAGTTTCTTCAAAGAGAATCTCTAAAAAAGCATTTTCTCAACATTAATATCAGGCTTTATATCAAACAGCCTTGGCACAAAAGGCTTCAAGTTGTACTTAGATAAACAAAATAATGACATTTTTAACGACAATGATATTTGGTCGTTAAAAGACAAATAACTTTCTCTACAACACATTTTCTTAGCTAAAAATCAAAGTTGAGAATTTTGTAATCATTCAATATCATAGCTAAAAATGCACAAAATTAAATGTCATCCAATCATTTAAAAAAAAATTGACATCCACACATCAAAGGCACTCTATTCCCAAACCATAATGAGTATATAGAAAGTAAATTTTACAAAAATCAAAATTGAAAGTTTCCAAATTCAAATCAAGTAGTAACAGTTCAAATGAAGAATAGCACCAGTTTCTTCAAAGAGAATCTCTAAAAAAGCATTTTCTTAACATTAATATCAGGCTTTATATCAAACAGCCTTGGCACAAAAGGCTTCAAGTTGTACTTAGATGTGACACCCTTTGGACATTCCTGAAACCCAAAATTCAAAAAGAAGAATCAAATAATAAGAATCAACACAACATAACCTCATTAAATAATCAATAGTCATTCATAATCAAGTAAGTTACAAATAATGGAAAAGCACGTTATCTCAGTGTACTTGGAGTAGTAGTGAGCTATAATAAGAATCAACACAATAAGAAAGTGAGTAAGCTAGAATCACATTAATGGTTTTTGAAACTTGGTTTCAACAACTAGACTCTGTGCAATTACTAGGACGTTCAGTTGTTGTTTAGTTACTATTAGAACAACCTATTTCTAATTATGGGATCAATTGTTTTGTGACATGATAAATTAACAATCGTACATGGACTTCCACCAAGGGAGATTTGTATATCTGTCTGTCTCTCTCTCGTTTACAAGGGAAGAGACAATAAATATTGGAGGGTGGCGAGGGTGCTTCTTGGTATGTTGTTTCATAACAAATTCAAAACTAACCAAAGGAAACAAACCCCACAAATTCAAAACTCTACAACATTTAGCTGAAACATTAGTAGATTATTCCAGCTAAATGACCAGATTTTAGTCTAAGGCATCATAAAAACTCAAACAATTTGAGGTTTAAATATCATTATTGTCTAAGATTAAACCTTGATCTCTGTAAAGACAAGGCATGGACCCCATGTCTTTCCATTGACAAACTGGGGACTAATCATTTTTCAATTCTCACATTCCTATCATTGGCACTACACAATACCAAAAAACAACAATATCATATTAATGCTGAAACAAATTTTTCAATCTGCTACACTATTTCCTTAAAATATTTTTGTTACATGACCAGCACAAGAAATCCACATTGGACCAATATAACAAATTCATATTTCATCATGTTTAGGTTCCTATTAGAAGCTAGGGAAGTAGATGTACTAGCCTATAGAACATATCATGTTCAAGCAAGAACACATCATGTTCAAGCAAGAACACATATTTCATCATCCAGTATTAAATATCCCAGAAATATAATAGTAGGAAGGCGTTTAAATATTTTCCCTTTTCTCTTGCAAAGCTCTAAGTTAATTTGGTGTTGCTTTCTAGCTAGTACAATTGTTAATACAACTTCCCAATATTAGGTAACTCACTGTAAATTATCCGATTATTTTAAGTTTCAATATGACGTCTAACTCCAACCAAAGTATCACCATTTTTTGATATTCTCATGAAATAAATCACATTTCTATATTTAGATTTCTTAGCTGACATGAATGCCCATATATAAGCAATGTAATTTGTAAACTTGGACACTACTACTGCCAGTCAATCCATCTACTTTCTTTTTTGATCGGCAAAATAAATCTATATTGATGAAATCAAACAAAAAGATGAAAAACATCAATAAAGAGGAGCTCAAAGTTAGATGAAGCTCTAAGCTCTGGTTGGTGAGAAACCAACAAGAGGAAAGACGCAGAAAAAACAAAAGACAGCAGCATAACCACCAAAACAGAGCCCTCCTCTAAAGAAGAAGCCCTCAGCTGACACAAACCAAGATCAAAGAATTCATCGGGAGAAAAAATAGAAACACACAGCAAATCAGAATTGCAAATCTTCACCCAACAAATCAACAGATCAAATCAGAATTGCAGATCTTCACCCAGCAACTCAACACAAACTAGACTGCAGCCCTGCATCCACACAAACTAGACCCAGCCTTTCTAGAATAGCTTTGATCTGTAACAGATTGAATCAAAAACCTACATCCAAGCAGCCAGCCACCACCTCAATCAGACTTTGATCCTATCGAGATTATATACAATGTCCTCCACAGAATACTGCAAACCTCCATAACTATACTTACACCATAAAGCTATCCTCACTTTCACCAACTCAGCCAAATCAAGCCCATCAACACTCTTTTGATGAAAAAGGCATTCATTCCTAGCTTTCCAAATTGACCACATAACAGTTACGGGAACAACTTTCCACATTAGTTGGATCACCTTTTTGAATTTAAAACCAGCCCACCAATGCAGCAGTGCCTCAATTGAACCTAGAACCACCCAAACCAGATCCCACCAGTTCACCATGTCTGACCACAACTTCCATACCACAGGACACGACAAAAGCAAATGATTCATTGACTCCTCATCTGTTTTACACAGCAAACACACTGTGTTAGCTTCCGAATTCAACACACCAATCCTTTTCAAAAACATAGAAGTTTTAAGTCATCCTTTCCAAGCTAACCAGCTACAGAATTTCACCTTGGGTGGGGCAGAATTCTTCCACAGCATATCAGCAGCACCTACGATAGGACCTTTTGACAGCATCCACCACTTCCATGACAAACCCACAGAGTAAGAACCTGAAGGGTTTACCAACCATAAACAAGAATCCTCAACTTGATCTGTAAGAACAGGTGCGCCCCTTAGTACCCCTTGCAGCCTAGCGACCTCCTCCTCCTCCCAAGCTAACAGAGATCTTCTAAACAGTCAATCCATTTACTTATTTGAAAATGGATGAGGAATTTGTGAAGGATTAAAATAATGTTACCCTGGCCTTAATCAACAACTACTTTTTAAAAGCATCCAATAACCTAAATAAATAGAAGCCATAAAAAAGATGTTTTGGCTTTGTTTTCAAACTAATTATTCGTAACTGCGTATGTGGGTTTGCATTGCGTCAGTGTAATTTCACAAGTTGCTTGGCTGATCATATGTGTTTCATTGGTGCACCAAAGAGCCCACTCTATTTCTCCCCAGTCAGTCATATACACTAAACTCAGCCTCTTTTTTTTTTTCCTACATTCAAATGGTGAGCATTAGAAGTGTACTACACCTCTAAAATTGTATGAAATTTAGGGGCAATCACTACCAGGAATTCTCGCAATCAACGCAGAAGCCAGTAATGTGAACAAAAGAAGACAAATAATATTTAAAAATGACAAATGCTCTCAGATTTCAAGAAAAATAATGTCAGATAGCCTTACCAATTATAAATGGTTGCTTAGGTGTGATTTCCTTCGAGCCATCGTTAGAATGGCTCAAGATGTGATCTTTAATGCTAGTAGTTAATGCAGTGAGCTTCCCAGAATCCATCATCTACGACACTGACGAAAAATCAAAGTATTCCAGTGTCATACAAGCAAAGCATTAACGAGACCGAATCATTAACAGGGAATGAATGATTTTGTCAACATACTAATAATATAATCAATGACAAAATCATTCAAATTCTTCCAAAATATCAGAAATCATTACCATTGATGTATTCAAAAGAAAAATATGATATCCAATTGATACATTGATCCCAAAATTATAAAACCTTGTCATAGGATATGATGGAATTGGAGTATTAATTTTCAAGTTATATAGATTCAATTTGAATGTATGTTGCTTAGATTAACAGATATTCATGAATGCATACATAGATATGTGTACATCATGATTAGAACATACATAAAGGCAGTTATGTAATAGGAATATATAATATAATGTATGAAAAAATTCAAGATATCTGGAGAATGAATTACCTCAAGAATAGAGATAACACGAGGTTGTAGCTGTTTTAAAGGCATATGACATGCAATCTCGTTCTCACCTGTAAAAGACACCCTCACACAATTCCATAATTGATTTTTCTTCTTTTTTTTTTCTTTCCATAATTGGCTTCTAAATCAATGAAAATCAATTATGTAATAATCAGAAATTGAAAATCAAAAAAAAGAAAATGATAGTGTAACGGCTGAAAACTCACCGAAACAACAAATTAACAGGATACAAAATACAGTATTGATCGAACTGTGCAAGAAAACAATTCTTCATCTCTAACACACATTAGATTAGATATACATATATACACACACACAAGTTCAATCTATGTAAAGAATTCTTCAAATCCAACACGCATTAAGATATATATATGTACACAAAAAAAGTTCAATCTATGAAATAATAAGAAATTGAAAGTTCGAATTGGAGCTCTTACAGGTCGATTACGGAGAGAGAGAGAGAGAGGCACCAAAATTTGAAGAAGATTAAGCTCCCAATCTGCCTTGGCACTCCCGACTTTAGGGCTGAAGATTAAGCAAACCCGTTGAAGAGAGAATGAACAAGTTAGGGCTCAAGTGAGTCCCGACTTTTTAATTGTTAAAATGATAATCAAAATTTTTTTAATTGATAATGATGAAAATATTTGGTCCCTAAAGATGTTAATAATATATTAGCAACCAAATTTAATGGTCTAAAAAAATTATGTAAATATTAAGTGAGAAAATCAATCTTATAAGTAAATTATCATATTGTAGACGTCCCCCGAACGCCCCTGGAGGGAATCCTGTTTCGTTCATTTGAGGGCTCACTACAATTCAGGACTCAAATGTCACGGTCCTATATCCAATCTCACAGAATGCAATGCAAGACCGATGAATCGTCAAAGAGTCCAAATCCGGCAAATCGTTTTGAAAAATAGATTTTTAGAAAGAAATGCCAAACATGGACTGCTTTGCCAGATACAGAGTCGCCACCTAAATATTTATTTTGGGGGAATTTATAAAACCCTGACACGTTGCCTAAGGCCACGTGCCCATCATCACCAAAGTTGCCTCGTCTCAGGAACTTGGGTACGATTGGGGAAGGTCAGCTAGGAGCACCCCCGCTCGCCCGATCAAAGATCGGCCTCTACTAACCATGATATCGATTTTTTGAAAACATTATGTGCTCTTATTCTGGTTTATTAGCCTAGAATTACTACGCGATGCACACAGCATACAAGTATAGACTGGATTGCCTAAGTTGGAACAAAGCATCGCACATCCGTTTGTTTTGAAAATGGATTGAATTTTGCTACTCGCAAGTAGGCTAAAACATGGGTTTTGACGAATTATTCCAACTCAAGCAACCCAACCTTCACCCACAGGCATTCAGGCAGTTATATCACATAAGCAATTAGCCTCATAGTAAGCATGCTATTATGGCAGTCACTCACACACATGCAAGGATGCTAAAGCATAAGCACTCACCGAGTACTCCGAGCCAAAACAGAAACTAGTTAGTAATCAATGCATGATCCTAGTTCATGTTAAGATGGCTAATGCAACACATGCAAGATGCAACTAAGATAGGCTTGGCTATTTTAAGATGGCATGTGAGATGCACAGATAACATGTATTCAACTCGGAATTGAAATACAATGCAGTTAGTATGATGCGTCGAGCTCGGTGCATGCAAGACAAATGAGTGAATGCAAACATGCGAGCATAAGTATGCTAATTGAAACGTGCCCTAATCTAACCATCATAAGCTGGTAAATAAAAGGGAGAAAGACGTGGGATTGGAAGACATACATTACACACACACACACTTATTACAACATTGCCCCTGCTCGGAGGGTCCGAATAAATAATACAAACCAAATAAATAATTAACTACTCTAGCTAATTAAATATTACAAAACTTCTAATTAATTATAGGAGGAAGGTGGCCGCAGCCCCGCCTCGGAATGATGGGATGATGCATGCTCGATTTGCCTTGCCCGGAAACCCATTGCCATGCCACAGTTGCCTCTGTTTACACTGCCCTGCACCTCTGAAGACTGCACAAGTCCCAAGGTTGGTTCTAGAACACTCCCTGAACACTGTGGGATGTTACCGGCCAAGAGAGATGGTCACCGGCTATGGAAAAGTGGTCATCGACCAGTTGTAAGGCTCTCGGCCAACGATGCATGGCCGGCCGGCACTGAATGTGGTCGGTCGGCCATTTCTTCTTACAGAATCCTGTTTGACAGCAGCAGAGGGCAAACAAGGCATGGCAAAGCATTTCAAAGCAAATGTTTGCACAACCAACTTCCCTATCATGTTATGAACTCAAGGGAGTATGGCTCTCGACCCTCAGGCCACCAATCGCGCATTTCAATGCGTGATGGTCCAAAAAGTCAAGTGTGCATTTTGATGTCAAATGTAATGCACATAAACACACTATGGGCCCAACCTCTATCATAATCAATTCAAGAGGCAAGGCATGCATGCCAAATGCAACCTAAGCATGCGAGCTAAGTATGCAACATGAAAATGCAAACACGCATGCAAACATGCAAGCATGTGACAATATTCACACAAATGAGCATGCAAGACATTATGCAACCAAAGCATGTAAGCATGAAGCAATGTAACAACATTTAAGCAACATGCAAAAGATGGACTTAGACTAATATGGACAAGCCTCAGCCATGCCTAAATAAGTAGCCAATATAATGCAACAAAAGCATGGAATAGATATGCAAACATGCATGCACAAAGGCCTATCATCTAAGGCATAAAAGAGGCAACTCTTAAACACATTTAAAAGAGACTAATATGGACAAATGACAAGCATACTAAGCTCTGAAATCATATGAAAGATGATGCCAAATCAACTAATCAAGCCAAACATTGCATGTTAATGGGCTTAAAGCTCAAAACTAGCCGAAGGACTTACACCATGGCCGTGTCAACCAAGCCCCAAAGAGCCAAAATGACCAAAATAGTCCCAAAGGACACCAAAACAAAGCTAGAGCATGCATTGGAACAAGGCAAGAACATGCTCAGAAATGGGCCCAAAACGAAGGGCATTCAAAGCCACAAAAGGGAGCATTCTATTATAACTATCTCAACCAAACATGGCATGGATTATGCAATGAAAAACAGAATCATAACTCGCCAAAATGAGTCCTAAAACCCACCTAGATGGCATCTAAATGGCCTAAGTCTAAAGGCATACACAATGACCCAAACATGGAGCATGAAACACCAACCTTTTAAAGCATGGAACAAGGACTGAAATATCATAACTAATGGTGCCAAACCACTGAAATGATGCAAACAGAGCATGGTAGAGGAGCCAACACTCAAAGCATACAAGCTAGATTGCATGGTAGCTATACAAAGCAAGTCATGGATGACCCAAACAACCAAAATCAGACCTAAAGGATGCCAAAATATGCATAAAAGCTTCACAAAGCTAAGCCAAAATCATGCTAGAAAGTCAAGGTACAACATGATGCATGTTAAGGCAATTTCATAACATTACAAGACAAGTATGCAAAGCATGCATGGTGTGTCTAAACTAGCTTAAAACAGTGCTATAACATGGCAAAATAACCACAAATACCAACTGTAGACGTCCCCGAACGTCCTGGGAGGGAAATCCCATCCCGTTTTGTTCATATGGGCTCACTACAGTTTGGACTCAAAAGTCACGGTCTTGTATCTAATCTCGCAGAGTGCAATGCAACACCGATGAATCATCAAAGAGTCTAAATCCGACAAATCGTTTTTGAAAACAGATTTTTTTGAAAGAAGTGCCAAACATGGACTGCTTTGCTAGATACAGAGTCGCCACCTAAATATTTTATTTTGAGAAATTTAGGAAACCCTGACTCTTTTCCTTAGGCCACGTGTCCATCATCACCAAAGTTGCCTCGGCTCGAGAACTTGGGTACGATTGGGGAAGGTCACTTCGTGAGCACCCCCGCTCGCCCGATCAAAGATCGGCCTCTACTAACCATGATATCTAGTTTTGAAAACATTATGCGTTCCTATTCCGATTAATTAGCTAGAATTACTATGTGATGCGCACAGCAAAACAAGTATAGACTAGATCGCCTAACTTGGAACAAAGCATTGCATATTCGTTTATTTGGAAATGTTTGAAGTTTGCTACTCGCAAGTAGGCTAAAATGCGGATTTCAATGAATTATCCCAATTCAAGTAATCCAACCTTCACCCACAGGCATTCAGGCAATTTATCACATAAGCACATAGCCTCATGGTAAGCATGCTGTCATGTTAACAGTCACACTCATGCGAGATGTTAAAGCATAAATACTTGCATTGTACTCCACGCCAAAACAGAGAACTCGTTAGCAATCATGCATGATCCAAGTCCATGTTAAGTGCCTAATGTATCGCATACAAAATGCAGTCTAGAATAGGCTCGGCTAATCCTAGGACGGCATATAAATGCAACAGATAACACGTATTCAAGTTAGATTTGAAATACTATGCAGTTAGTATGATGCGCTGAGCTCGGTGCATGCAATACAGATGAATGAATGCACGCATGCATAGCATAAGGTATGCTAATTGAAATATGCCCTAAATCTAACCATTATAAGCGGTTAAATAAAAGGGAGAAAAAAATGGGGTTGGAAGACATGCACACACGCACCTACACTTATTACAAATTTGCCCTCACTCGGAGGGACGGAATAAATAATACATGCCACCTAATTAACTAACTCACAAGCTAATTAATTATTAAAGAATCAAATTGAATAACTAGCTACAACTAATTATTACACAACTTAATTAATTAACGAATCAATTAACTAATTAATGAATGACAACAAGCAGGTAAGAAAAGCAGTAAACGGTGCTATTCCAGCTCTGTTTGAAGAAGGGAGGCATGTATGCTCGCTTCGGTTCCTTGCCTCGAAACGCCTTCCGGTTGCTCTTTAGAGGCTCTGTCTGCAGGGTGTCTTCCAGTGCTTGTTGCTGGACCTTACCAAAACACTACAAGGGAAGTCACCAGTGGCCTGCCGGCCATGGAAGGATCATTGCCGGCCAAAGGTGGTCCATTGCCCGCCAAGGGTGGCACACTGCCGGCCATCAGTGGCAGGCTGCTGGCCACTGGTGTGCTGTGACACCAAACTGCAACGAAGCACAAAATAGAGAAAATGGAGGGTTTCCCAAGGACATGTACGCACCATGGCACTCCAAATCACCTCAAAACATCAAGGGAGAGGCCTAGTCGGATCCACGACCATCAATCACGCATCCCGATGCATGATGGCCAAAGATCCAACTTGTGCCAATCAATATGAAAATGAATGCACAAATAAAGCAAGTAGAGCCTAGAACTCTATCATGAATCATCAAGAGCTTCGGCGATCGAGAATTGAGACACGTTCCATCACTTGAAGTATGAAACGCCCCTCGTTCCTCGTGCTCGGATTCACACTTAATCCAAGCAATGCAACACATAAGCATGGCAAACATGCAATATGACCTAAATGTGCAAACATGCAACTAAACCAAGCATGCAACAAGCATATAAGCATGATGTGAGGTGATGACCTTGGACAACATGACAAAATGCAACATGAACATGTGAGCATGCAAGGTATGCAAAGCTAAACAAGTATGCGACAACATACGAAATGAAACAAGCATGCGACAACATGGTAAGATGGGCTTACACCAAAGATGGACGGCTCTCAAGTAGGTCCAAATCAGTAGCCAAAAGTGATGAATTGATGGCATGAAAAGCATGAAATGGCAAGGCAAACATGTACGCCAAATGGCCCAAGTATTAAGGCACAAGGAGGACAACTCTTAAGCACACTTAAGGAGCAATAAACATGGATATATGGCAATGAGGTAAGCTCTGAAATCTCATGCAAATTGATGCCAAATCAACTCAACAATGCAAGCATAGCATGTTATGATGCTCAAAGCTCAAAGTAAGCAAGGGGACTTAAGCCAAGGCCATACAAGGCAAACCCCAAGGGGCAGAGGAGACCTAAAACAGTCCTAGGGCAGGTCTAGACAAGACCAAAACTAAGCTCAAAGCTAGCCAACAAAGGCTAGAACACAAAGCCAAGAACATGGAGCATGCAAGGCTTTAAAGAGGCAATGCACTACACCTATTGAAACCAAACATGGCATGACTTGGGCAACATAAAACAAAGTTACATCATGGTGTGATAATACCCAAAATGCACTGCATTGATGAGCCAAAGGCTTAGGCTTAATGGCATGCGCAAAAGTCCATTCTTGAGGCATAAAGCACAAGCTCTATAAAGCATTCAAGGCATGTCAAATGTAGGTGTATGACAACATTTCATGGACTGAAATAGCATATGGAATGAGGGCAAAGCATGCAAACATCACATGTATGGCATGGTAAGGGCCTCAAAACCCAAGACTAGCCTAAGCATTTACACTATAGCTATACAAAGCACGAGTGATATGGCCATGGCAGCCCAAAACAGTCCTAGAACACTTCAAAATAAGCATAAAATCAAGTTTGAGTAAAGCCAAAATATGCTAGTATGATGAGTCAAAACATCATGCACAAATGGCTAGTAAACAAGATTTGTTCTACACCTATATGGAGCATGCAAAGGATGATTGAACCAACTATGAATAGGGTCATGACATGCCAAATGATGACAAAATACATGCTGGAATGTAAACCAAACAAGCTAAAATGACATGGCAAAGCATGGAGCATATGAAGCTAGTTTAGGGGATTTACATTACAAGTGCATCATGCAAGCATGGAGCACCACAACCAACCCAAAAAAGGTTCATGGCATGGTAAAACATCACCAAAAACCCACTGAAATGGACTCAACAAAGACTATGCACACATGCTACTTTGATGAGTTATGGATGGAGTTACACTACACATACTATATGCATAAAAAATATGACCAAACCAGCCTTGGATAGGGCCAAGCCAGGTCCTAAAAGTCACAAAAATAGGCCTGAACCAAGCCTCATAGATGCATGGAGGGATGGTCCTTTGGAAGGCCAAAAATGCAAGCAAAGAGGAACACAAAAAGAGGGGACTACCCCCTCTGATTTAGGACCTCAAAACCACACCTCTATCACCAAAATCCCACTGGATTTCAGTGGTAGGAAGGCCAAACCAAGGCTAGCTCGGAGGCCTCAACATATGGCTTAAAACAAAGCCAAACAAAGCATGCAAGGGGGCTACACACCCCAAACAGCAAAATGACCTTAACAAAACTTAAAAAGCACTTAAAAACAAGACTTTTTTCAGTTATAATCAAAGCCTAAATCAATATGCAAAGAGGGCTAAAGCAAGGTGCAAAAAAGTGCAAAAATGGGGGAAATGCTCACCCTTGAAGACCCTCTTCGAAACTAGCAATTTCAGGGGGTGGAAGCTTGCTTTCAGACCTCAAGAAGACCTCCTAAGAAGCTTGGTTCAATGGTAGTGGTGTATATCTAGGTGTTGTAGTGTAAACGTGCAAGGAAATCCAATTTCAAAGCACAAAACTCCAACAATATAGAGAGAGAGAGAGATTTTTCTCTTCAAAAGCTCTGAACCCCTCATATAGAGGGAGCCCTCTTGCTTATATAGAAGAAGGCAATGCAAAGCTTCTTCAAGAACCTTTGCAAGAGTTCCATCGCTCCATACACGTGTATGGAGGGGAGATAACAAAAATCCAGCTGACTCAAAAGATCTGGAGGAAAACCAGCTGAGGCAGGGAGGGTGCCGGCCATCATCAATGGCCGGCAGTGGCTCACTGATGGCCGGCAGTGGCTCACTGATGGCCGGTAGGGCTTCGCCAGTAGCCGGCAGGAGCAAAGCAATGGCCGGCAGTTCCATGCCACGGCCGGCAGTGCACCAAGAAGGTCACTCTAAAAGGACCTAGCCAAGGTCCAAAAAAGGGGCAGAAAGGATACAAGGTCCAGGAAGCTTGAACCGGTGACGTTCCGCCGCGACAGTCGAGTACTCGGCGAGCAGTCGAACTAGTTGTTGGGTGTACCTGCAAGCATAACCAAGTCCCGAGGACGGTCAAAAATGGGGTGTCTACAGTTGCCCCTCTTTGACAGAACTCGACATTCACAAAGTGACGGGAGTGAGTGTCAAAGCCCAAAGACGACCCATTTTTGACAAGGCCGAAGACTTGGACAAACAAGCAATATAGGCATGCGAAGATGTGCCTGAAGGCTGGGGCATAACGTAAATGGTATGCAAGATGCAATAGCAAGACTTATGATCATGCAAAGAAAGCTGTAACGAAGCATAACAATGCAACAGTTTTAAGCAAGTAGAAACCAAGCTACATTACAATGCAGAAAGGATGTAAGAGAATTATTCAATTCTCGCTACGTCTCACGCGGAGAACACTAAGAGCGACCGTTGGGGACACCCGAGGTCTCAAACAAGATTCCGACAGGTTGCATGCGAAAGGAAGAAGAGTGGCATAAGCATTAGAACATGTTCCAAAGGCTCTTAACCAAAGATGGAGAAACATAGGGACGTATCTCGGTGTTCCGAAAAGATATAAGCATTGGAACGTATTCCAAATACTCTTAACCAAAGAGGGAGAAACGTAGGGACATATCCCGGCGTTTCGGAAAGGTATAAGCATTGGAACGTATTCCAAATGCTCTTAACCAAAGAAGGAGAAACATTGGGACATATCCCGCTGTTTCGGATTGAGTGAGAAACATAGGGACGTATCCCGGAGTTTCGGAATGGTGTGACTATTGGAACGTATTCCAAACGCTTTTAACCAAAGAAGGAGAAACATTGGGACATATCCCGCTATTTCAGATTGAGTGAGAAACATAGGGACGTATCCCGGTGTTTCGGAATGGTGTGAGCATTGAAACGTATTCCAAACGCTTTTAACCAAAGAAGGAGAAACATTGGGACATATCTCGCTATTTCGGATTGAGTAAGAAACATAGGGACGTATCCTGATGTTTCGGAATGGTGAGAGAAACATAGGGACGTATCCTGGTGTTTCGGAATGGTAGAGAAACATAGGGACGCATCCTGGTGTTTCGGAAGGAAGGGATCGTGCAAAACGATGCAATTGAAAGGGTGCATAACAATGCGAGTGAAACGTGCATAACAATGCAGGTGGAACAATGCATAACAATGCAAGCGAATCAGTGCATGACAATGCAGGAGGAATGGGTGCATAACAATGCAAGTGAAGTGTGCGTGACAACGCAAGTAAAGAGGTGTATGACAATGCAAGTAAAGTGCGTAACAGCGCAGGTTAAAGAGGTGGGCAAGACAATGCAATACAGGTACACAAGATAGTGCAATGTAGATTAAATGCACAAAACAGTGCGATGCAATACACTAACAAGTACAGGTAAGGTGTGCAAGATAGCGCGATGCAATGCACTAACAAGTGTAGGTAAGATGCACAAGAAAGCGCAAACAATGCAATGCACTAACAAGTGTAGGTAAGGTGCGCAAGACAGTGCGAGTAGGGCGAATGCACAAAACAGTGCGATGCAGATAAGGTGCGCAAGATAGCGCGATACAATGCACTAACAAGTGCAAGTAAGGTACGCAAGATAGCGCGATAAAATGCATGCACAATGCAAGTAAAGTGCACAAAATAGTGCGATGCGCAAGATAGCGCGAATGATACAATGTAATGCACAAAATAGTGCGATGTGCAAGAAAGTGCGAAAGTAAATTGCACAAAACAGTGCAATACGCTAAACAGCGCAAGTGATTACAAATGCGAAAGTGCACAAGACAGTGTGATGCGCAAAATAGCGCGAATGATTTGAGATGCACTAAACAGTGCGATACGCTAAACAGCGCGATTGTTTTGAAATGCACTAAACAGTGCGATACGCTAAACAGCGCGATTGATTTGAAATGCACTAAATAGTGCGATACGATAAACAACGCGATTGATTTGAAATGCACTAAACAGTGCGATACGCTAAACAGCGCGATTGATTTGAAATGCACAAAACAGTGCGATACGCTAAACAGCGCGATTGATTTGAAATGCACAAAACAGTGCGATACGCTAAACAACGCGATTGATTTGAAATGCACTAAACAGTGCGATACGCTAAACAGCACGATTGATTTGAAATGCACTAAACAATGCGAGTGGAGATACAGCCACAAGATGCACAAGACAGTGCAAGTAAGATACAAAGTGTAAGTGCACAAGACAGTGCGAGTAAAATAAAATGCACAAGAAAGTGCGATAAAATGCATCTTCTATGCAAGTATGGGGGCATTTTCCATGTATGAAACAGGAGCATATTCTATGTAATATTGAAAGCAAGCATATTCTATGCAGAATTGAAAGCAAGCATATTCTATGCATGAATCATAACGATGCGCGGCACGCATGCAACAGAAGTATATATGGAAGTTGTCATTCTATGCAATAGAGGAGCATCAAATATGTACTCTGGTGCCTCCGATTTACCTTTCGGAGGACTTGGCAACACGCTCAGCTCAAAAGGGAACACCCTGTCTATATTGGCGAGAGATAACATCTGCTGCTGCTTTAATTGCCATTCTAACTTGAAGCAGGCTTACACTTGGGGTTAAGATACACTCATACTCTAGAGAAACGACGAGGCCTGAGAAGGTGCACCTGGAATGCAGTCTCGGAATTGCCGAAGTTGAAACATGCTAAGATACTCCAAATTTTCCCTCTTTTCTTTTGCTTTGCAGTTCGGAACCTAAATAGCTTCAGATAGGTCCTTGTTCTACTGCTTACACTTAACGGGGGCGGACCTTACAGTTTTACGAAAGAACGAATCTTGTTTTGCACAGATGTGGAGAATGACAGGGCACTCTGAGCACAAAACGGTTTTTTGAAGTTGAGAGTGAGAATAAGTTCTCAACTGGGTATTGAGCCTACGACTGAACACAGCGCACTACAACTCAATCAACGGAAAACAAAAGGTAAACAACCTAAACACATCGAGTAACACTCGAAACGACTCAAAACAAGAATCGAGATAAAACAAAAAGACACGACACTCAGACGTGCACAGGGAGCCTGTTTCTCCGGGTATTATTCCCCACCCTTCATTATTTGTGATTCTCACATCACTCGGCCCTCAAGCTCGGTTTTTCTCTCAAAACCTTTTTCTCGCTTTTCCTCTCAGCGCACATCTCTTTATTCTTTAATCTCTCATTTTTTATCCCTCCCCATGGTGGTTGATGGATAAACAGGAAGTTGCGGGCTCTTGCCCCTAGCATGCTGCTAGATTCTCTTCTTCTGTTCACAACAGTGAACTTTCCCACAGAGGAGTTGCGTTACAACTGGGTGTGTAGCAAATCTGCAACCGACATCAGTTGACGATGCTCTGTTAGGGAGTTTGGACGTGATTAGATCTGTCCAGATGAGGGAATGGAATATCTTGCCCCATTCCAGTTCGTGCTTCGCACTTGATTTGATACCTCGTTGCTCGGAGGATGTGAGAGTTTTCAGCCCTTTGTTGTTAGCTTCCGTTGTGCCCTTTCTGGCAAGTAAAGTGCCCTTTCTGGCAAGTGCGTTGATAAAGGGGAAAAGACGGAAAACTTGACTCAACTGTGCCCCTAGTTCATCATGTTGACCATTTTTTGTTTTGGTTTTTCACTAAAATAATTTTGACCAATATGAGAGTTAGATTAACATGCTTGTTCAACTTTTTGATTTAAAATCATACAAGTTAGGTTATGAGCACTAAAAAATTTTCCCTTTTTTGGGTCCAAGAAATGGTCCAATTTTGGAAAAAATGGGATAATTTTCGAGAGAATTAGTCAACCTTAGTAAAAATTCTCAAAAACTATTTTTGCAAATGGCCAATGTTCAACGAGCATGGAACCTACGCTTGAGATGCACAACCTCAGATCAGAAGGAACACTACCCCTTGTCTGAAGGACACTACATGGCAACGGAAAGTTGCCCCTTGTCTGAATGGCACCGTAGCGCATTGTAATCAGTCCTCAGAGTGATGATTACAACTGAACTTTCGGATACAGGGAAGGCAAAGATGACGAAAATTATCACATGGACACAGTCGAATTGGAAGTGTTTTACGATTAGACTTCATAATGAAGTTGCCTACGTATCCCAAAGATGGGAATCAAGCCTTACGTAGTTCGGGGTAAGGTACACTCGGGTATTAACCTCTCTTTTTATGCTCTAACTTTTGCCAAGATTGCCCTTTCTGGGTTTTCAACCTTGCGAGCTTTGTTTTTTTTTATTTCATTTCTTTTCTTCTTTCTTTTCAAGATTTTTTTTCCTTTCTTTTTCTTCATTTTTTTTCTCTTTTCTTTTGCATTTTTTTCTCTATTTTGTATTTTTCTCTTGCTCTAACTTTTGCCTGGGTCACCCTTTCGGGTTTTCGGCCCAGTGAGCCTCTCAAAGGGTAAAAGCGTAACAAGTCCATGCCAAATGGTTTTAGGGTTTTGAAGCCATCCGTATCCAGGAGAGTGGCCATTGTTCGCTGATGATGTAGGAGTCTATCCCATGGGGGCTGAATTTGCCCCTAGTGTTGTGGATAGGAACTCGGCTGTCCTTCAGCAATGCTTTTTTTCTTTCCTCCCTTCTGGGATTTGGCATTCTTGCCGATCTTCATTTTTTACTCTTCAAGCACATTTGAAATTCTTTTGCCCCTAATTCAAAGGGGTGCTTCTGATCTAGCTTTGCAAGCTTCTTTTGATGGCATCTGGTCTTCTTGATCTAACTTTCTTACCTCTTGTTCGAGGGCTGCTTTGAATCTGGCCACACAGGCCTCATGTTGTAGTTGACCATTGAACATTTTGAATTTAAGTCCAAGGTTTGACAATGAGGGGTCGAGTCTTGAGGCAGAGAGTGATCCTAAGCTGCACAATCTTAAGAGCGATTCCACACAGGTCTTCGCAGGACTGCGCAAAACATTTTTTGAAATCTTTTAAGAAAGCGACCAATCGCTCGCGCTGAAGACAATGTAGAACTAATCTGGATCAAGCCAGGATCCTTCTCAGTACTCACATTAACAAACATGATCTCATTCATTAAGGGCTTAGCATGCCTCTCTTTCTCTCAATTGATCAAATTTTGCAAAACCCGAGGAATTCCTTCCTCTTCGTTTTTATCACAATGTTTCGAAAAAAGTTTTGGAAAACTTAGGTCGATGCAATGAATTCAAGGCACACAAAAGACACAGCTTCTAGCCATCTTATTTAGAATTTCTAGCACAACTGGCACACGGCAGAAGCAAACACAAGAGTGTGAAAATCACTGCTATTCCATTCAGATCTGTTGGCGTAACTGGCTCTAAGGCAGAAACATACTCAAAAGAAAGCAAAAAAGGACAAACACAAAACAAGCAAGCGATGTCCGAGGTAACACCCTCGAAATCACCCGACTCTAACAAAACAGGACTGACTCAATACAACAAGACAGACCCGAATGACTCAGTATGAAAAGACTGACTCAATACAAAACGACAAGACGGACCCAATACCCAAGTCAGAAAGCACAAAAACTAGCATTCACAAAATGCTCAAAACAGTGCGTACCATACGCCACATCCGGAGTAAACTGAGCGCCGCCCGTAGGTGGTCCAACCCCTGATCACATACTCGTGGTATCCTTGAAGTCCAAAAGCACAGTGGTGACAGACTTTGCTGAGGTAGGTGGGAGGATGACCTCATTGTCGATCAAGTCCTATACTTCATGGCGAAGACGGAAGCAGTTGTCAATGGCATGACCGGTTTGCTGATGGTACGCGCAGTACTGAGTAGCGTCATGGCCTGCTGGAAGATGACTAGGGAGAGGCCTAGGCTCGTGGGGTTTAAGATGCCCCTTTTCAGCCAGGATTTGAAGTGCCTTAGACAGAGGCATGTAGAGGGCGTGAAAAAGTCTGCACCCTCAGGGCAGATACTTCGAAGTCTATGGATTCTTGCTAGACGTACTAGCGAAAGGGTCGGCAGGCACTGCCTTGGCTTTCTGATCTCTTCCAGGTGCAGGGTTATGAGTGGAAGGAACTGTTCCGGCATGACGGGGCTTATCTCGGTTTTCCGTCTGGCTTGAACTGCCCTTGGTTGGAGTGGGGAAAGCACCATCTACAGTCTTGGCCACAACTGTGAATACCTGCTGCTTATTCATCCCCCCGGCTTTCAAAGCCTCGACTGCCCACAACAGTTGTTCAATGGGATCAGTGTCTGCCTTCATTTTGTTCTTACCTCTGGCCTCAGCCTGATCAAGGGTTTGGGTTGCTGTTGACATGTCATTACAATAGCTCGGGACAACCTCAAGTTGGCTGAGCTCGATCACAATTCGCCCCAGTAGCGGGGGCTTCTGCGGTACAAAATTTCCAGCATATGATGTAGTTGGTGGCGAAGCTAACATTCCGTAAGCGAGATTCGCCACAGACCTCTGAAGGTCACGAATCATTCCCATTAATTCAAACGTGGTAGGTTCACGGGCCTGAAACAACTGGGGCTCCCAGATCAGGCGCGCAGCAGGCGACCTGGGTGGATGTGGTACATCAACATTGGTCTCGCTTTGCAGGATGATTCCTTGGTCTAATGCGGCTGCCATAACCACGATTTCCTCTGAATTTTACGTCATCATAGATCCGCTGAACTGAACGGAGGTGGTGCAACTAGTGACTGACGGATCAGATACCTGTCTTGCCTCAACAAGGGGGAACACTAGCTATTCTGAACTAACTCTCTGAACCCCCGCCTCTGAAAGAGAAAACACACAACATTTCAGCCCAAGCAAAACAGACATAAGTATAGCTGAATCACTGTACTCTACTACCAATCACTATTCTGCAATGTCGCTGCCCCAAAACTGAATCTGATACCCGCAGATATAACTGATTCCCAGATATTGATAGTGGTGCCCTCAGGCCTGGTTCTCAGATTTGCAAGCTGATACGTGCATTCCCTGTAGAGGCCAACTCTAAAGCACATAACAGATAAGTGAGAGCCAAAACACCCCTATGTTGGGGTAGAATTTCCCTGTCCTATTTTGTCAGGAACTAGGGTTTCACTACGCACGCAGCAGTTTCAAACAACCTATATCGGGTAAGTAACCTGTCCTAGTTTGGATTAGTAGCTATGGATTCCGAATATGCACTAGGTCGAATGGTCAAAAGGGGTGCCCCGGTAAAACCGGGGTTTGTGTTCCCGTCGTGGCAGAGCCCGCAACCGATCAGTCTTATGGCACATTTCTCGAAGCGAGCCTCCGGCAAACCGTTCAGGAATAGCATACAGCAAACATGGTGTCCTAGGCGCATCAATGCACAGGCAATGCAAAGAAACACATAAGTGTAATCAAAACCAGATATCATAAGTTCGAGTCAAGTTCTCTAAGTCCCCAGCAGAGTCGCCAGAAACTGTAGACGTCCCCGAACGTCCCGGGAGGGAAATCCTGTCCCGTTTTGTTCATATGGGCTCACTACAGTTCGGACTCAAAAGTCACGGTCTTGTATCTAATCTCGCAGAGTGCAATGCAAGACCGATGAATCATCAAAGAGTCCAAATCCGGCAAATCGTTTTTGAAAACAGATTTTTTTGAAAGAAGTGCCAAACATGGACTGCTTTTCCAGATACAGAGTCGTCACCTAAATATTTTATTTTGGAAAATTTAGGAAACCCTAACTCGTTGCCTAAGGCCACGTGTCCATCATCACCAAAGTTGTCTCGGCTCGGGAACTTGGGTACGATTGGGGAATGTCACTTCGTGAGCACCCCCGCTCGCCCGATCAAAGATCGGCCTCTACTAACCATGATATCTAGTTTTGAAAACATTATGCGTTCCTATTCCGATTAATTAGCTAGAATTACTATGTGATGCACGCAGCAAAACAAGTATAGACTAGATCGCCTAATTTGGAACAAAGCATTGCATATCTATTTGTTTGGAAATGTTTGAAGTTTGCTACTCGCAAGTAGGCTAAAATGGGGATTTCAATGAATTATCCCAATTCAAGTAATCCAACCTTCACCCACAGGCATTCAGGCAGTTTATCACATAAGCACATAGCCTCATGGTAAGCATGCTGTCATGTTAACAATCACACTCATGCGAGATGTTAAAGCATAAATACTTGCATCGTACTCCACGCCAAAACAGAGAACTCGTTAGCAATCATGTATGATCCAAGTCCGTGTTAAGTGCCTAATGTATCGCATACAAAATGCAGTCTAGAATAGGCTCGGCTAATCCTAGGACGGCATATGAAATGCAACAGATAACACGTATTCAAGTTAGATTTGAAATACTATGTAGTTAGTATGATGCGTCGAGCCCGGTGCATGCAATACAGATGAATGAATGCACGCATGCATAGCATATGGTATGCTAATTGAAATATGCCCTAAATCTAACCATTATAAGCGGTTAAATAAAAGGGAGAAAAAAATGGGATTGGAAGACATGCACACACGCACCCACACTTATTATAAATTTGCCCTCACTCGGAGGGACCAAATAAATAATACAAGCCACCTAATTAACTAACTCACAAGCTAATTAATTATTACATAATCAAATTGAATAACTAGTTACAACTAATTATTACACAACTTAATTAATTAACGAATCAATTAACTAATTAATGAATGACAACAAGCAGGTAGGGAAAACAGCAAATAGTGCTATTCCCTATTCCAGCTCTGTTTGAAGAAATGAGGCATGCATGCTCGCTTCGGTTCCTTGCCTCGAAATGCCTTCCGGTTGCTCTTTAGAGACTCTATTTGCAGGGTGTCTTCCAGCGCTTGTTGCTGGACCTTACCAAAACACCACCGGGGAAGTCACCAGTGGCCTGCCGGCCATGGAAGGATCACTGCCGGCCAAGGGTGGCACACTGCCGGCCACTGGTGTGCTGTGACACCAAACTGCAACGAAGCACAAAATAGAAAAAATGGAGGGTTTCCCAAGGACATGTACGCACCATGGCACTCCAAATCACCTCAAAACATCAAGGGAGAGGCCTAGTCGAATCCATGACCATCAATCACGCATCCCGATGCATGATGGCCAAAGATCCAACTTGTGCCAATCAATATGAAAATGAATGCACAAATAAAGCAAGTAGAGCCTAGAACTCTATCATGAATCATCAAGAGCTTCGGCGACCGAGAATTGAAACACGTTCCATCACTTGAAGTATGAAACGCCCCTCGTTCCTCGTGCTCGGATTAACACTTAATCCAAGCAATGCAACACTATAAGCATGGAAAACATGCAATATGACCTAAATGTGCAAACATGCAACTAAACCAAGCATGCAACAAGCATATAAGCATGATGTGAGGTGATGACCTTGGACAACATGACAAAATGCAACATGAACATGTGAGCATGCAAGGTATGCAAAGCTAAACAAGTGTGCGACAACATACGAAATGAAACAAGCATGCGACAACATGGTAAGATGGGCTTACACCAAAGATGGACGGCTCTCAACTAAGTCCAAATCAGTAGCCAAAAGTGATGAATTGATGGCATGAAAAGCATGAAATGGCAAGGCAAACATGTACGCCAAATGGCCCACGTATTAAGGAACAAGGAGCACAACTCTTAAGAACACTTAAGGAGCAATAAACATGGATATATGGCAATGAGGTAAGCTCTGAAATCTCATGCAAATTGATGCCAAATCAACTCAACAATGCAAGCATAGCACGTTATGATGCTCAAAGCTCAAAGTAAGCAAGGAGACTTAAGCCAAGGCCATACAAGGCAAACCCCAAGGGGCCGAGGGGACCTAAAACAGTCCTAGGGCAGGTCCAGACAAGACCAAAACTAAGCTCAAAGCTAGCTAACAAAGGCTAGAACACAAAGCCAAAAACATGGAGCATGCAAGGCTTTAAAGAGGCAATGCACTACACCTATTGAAACCAAACATGGCATAACTTGGGCGACATAAAACAGAGTTACATCATGGTGTGATAAGACCCAAAATGCACTGAATTGATGAGCCAAAGGCTTAGGCTTAATGGCATGCGCAAAAGTCTATTCTTGAGGCATAAAGCACCAGCTCTATAAAGCATTCAAGGCATGTCAAATGCAGGTGTATGACAACATTTCATGGACTAAAATAGCATATGGAATGAGGGCAAAGCATACAAACATCACATGTATGGCATGGTAGGGGCCTCAAAACCCAAGACTAGCCTAAGCATTTACACTATAGCTATACAAAGCACGAGTGATATGGCCATGGCAGCCCAAAACAGTCCTAGAACACTTCAAAATAAGCATAAAATCAAGTTTGAGTAAAGCCAAAATATGCTAGTATGATGAGTCAAAACATCATGCACAAATGGCTAGTAAACAAGATTTGTTCTACACCTATATGGAGCATGCAAAGGATGATCGAACCAACTATGAATAGGGTCATGACATGCCAAATGATGACCAAATACATGCTAGAATGTAAACCAAACAAGCTAAAATGACATGGCAAAGCATGGAGCATATGAAGCTAGTTTAGGGGATTTACATTACAAGTGCATCATGCAAGCATGAAGTGACAAAACCAACCCAAAAAAGGTTCATGGCATGGTATAACATCACCAAAAACCTACTGAAATGGACTCAACAAAGACTATGCACACATGCTACTTTGATGAGCTATGGATGGAGTTACACTACACATACTATATGCATGCAAAATATGACCAAACCAGCCTTGGACAGGGCCAAGGCAGGTCCTAAAAGTCACAAAAATAGGCCTGAACCAAGCCTCAAAGATGCATGGAGGGATGGTCCTTTGGAAGGCCAAAAATGCAAGCAAAGAGGAACACAAAATGAGGGGACTACCCCCTCTGATTTAGGACCTCAAAACCACACCTCTACCACCAAAATCCCACTAGATTTCAGTGGTAGGAAGGCCAAACCAAGGCTAGCTCGAAGGCCTCAACATATGGCTTAAAACAAAGCCAAACAAAGCATGCAAGGGGGCTACACACCCCAAACAGCAAAATGACCTTAACCAAACTTAAAAATCACTTAAAAGCAAGACTTTTTCCAGTTATAATCAAAGCCTAAATCAATATGCAAAGAGGGCTAAAGCAAGGTGCAAAAAAGTGCAAAAATGGGGGAAATGCTCACCCTTAAAGACCCTCTTCGAAACCAGCAATTTTAGGGAGTAGAAGCTTGCTTTCAGACCTCAAGAAAACCTCCCAAGAAGCTTGGTTCAGTGGTAGTGGTGTATATCTAGGTGTTGTAGTGTAAAAGTGCAAGGAAATCCAACTTCAAAGCACAAAACTCCAACAATATAGAGAGAGAGATTTTTCTCTTCAAAAGCTCTGAACCCCTTATATAGAGGGAGCCTTCTTGATTATATAGAAGAAGGGAATGCAAAGCTTCTTCAAGAAGCTTCGCAAGAGTTCCATCCCTCCATACACGTGTATGGAGGGGGGATAACAAAAATCCAGTTGGCTCAAAAGATCTGGAGGAAAACCAGCTGAGACAGGGGGGGTGCCGGCCATCATCATTGGCCGGCAGTGGCTCACTAATGGCCGGCAGGAGCAAAGCAGTGGCCGGCAGTTCCATGCCATGGCCGGCAGTGCACCAAGAAGGTCACTCTGAAAGGACCTAGCCAAGGTCCAAAAAAGGGGCAAAAAAGATACAAGGTCCGGGAAGCTCGAACCGGTGACGTTCCGCCGCGACAGTTGAGTACTCGGCGAGTAGTCAAACTAGTTGTTGGATATACCTGCAAGCACAACCAAGTCTCGAGTACGGTCAAAAATGGGGTGTCTACACCAACTAAGACATGGCCAACATGGACTTAATCAAGGTGCTCACACATAAGGTTAAAATGACAAGTTTTGAAGACAACAAGGAGAGGGGATGGCCCTCTCCTTCTTAGGACCTCAAAACACCATCCCCACCACTGAAATCCATTTCAGTGGTGAGAGGGCCAATACAAGGTGGTCCCCAAGCTCACAAAAAATGCACAAAAATTAGGCCAAACAAGGCCTAAAAGGGGGTAAACAGCCCCAAACACAAAAGTGATCTTAAACAAACTTCAAAAGGAGCTCAAAATAAGACTTTTTTCAGTTTATTACAAAGCTCAAAAATGCTTGCAAGTAAGGCGAAAAGATAAAGCAAAATAAGGACCAAAAGAGGGAATAAGAGTGTTACCCTTGTAGCCAAGAATTCCAGCAGCTTCTCTAGATCAAACCCAGCTCCTTAAGCCCTCTCAAGACCTCCAAGAAGCTTAGGTGGATGATGGAGGTGTATGGCTATGAGGTGTGGTGCAGAGCGGTCAAGAACCAACCCTTTTGGAGCTTAAAATACAGAGATATAAAGAGATGTATATTGTTTGCCTTAGCAAAATTCTTGGAACCCTTGCAATGGAAGAGGAGCTCTTCATTTATAGAGGAACAAAGATCCAAGCTTCTTGGAGAAGCTTGGAGCAAAGGGGCCAAGCTTCTCTTAGAAGCTTGTAGCAAAAGGGCCAAGCTTCTTGAGGAAGCTAGAGCAAAGGGGTCAAGCTTCCTCAAGAAGCTTAGCAAAGGGTTCAAGCTTCTCTAAGAAGCCAAAACAAAAGGGTCAAGCTTCTTGGAGAAGCTAGAGCAAAAGGGTCAATGCTTCTTGGAGAAGCTAAAAAGGTTCAAGCTTCTTGGAGAAGCTAGCACAAAGGTTCAAAAGGTTCAAGCTTCCTCAAGAAGCTAAAACAAAGGGTTCGAAAGGTTCAAGCTTCCTCAAGAAGCTAAAACTAAGGGTTCAAAAGATTCAAGCTTCCTCAAGAAGCTAAAATAAGGGTTCAAAAGGTTCAAACGCCCTCAAGAAAAGGTCTCTGCCAGAAAAAATGGTCGATTGGTCAAAACAATGGCCGGCCGACCAAAAACATTGCCGACCGGCCAACACCTTTGGCCGGTAGCAAGAAAACAGGGCCGGTGGCCTTAAGCCATGGTCGGTGAGGTGTGGGGATGGCCAACAAGCCATTCCCTACCCTCAGAGGCAAAATCCCAAGTGCTTGGTCCACAACCAAGCACAAAATAGATAAGTTAAGAGATCTTGAGGCATGGCGCGTAGCCGAGACCCCCGAGAACTCAAAACGAACACGAGCATGGATGATCATCGAGTGTTCAAACGATGACGTCCAAGTCTTGAGGGCGGTCAAAAATGGAGTGTCTATAGTTGCCCCTCATTGACAAAACTCGAAAGTCATAACAATGACAGGAGTGAATGTCAAAGCCCAGAGACGGCCCATTTTTGACAAGGCCGAAGACTTACACAAAGCATACAAGCTACAAACAAAGATATGCGCCCGAGGGCAACAGCAAAATGCAAGACAATGCACAAGGCCGAGCATAACTTATGATCATGTAAAAAAAGTTGTAACGAAGCATAACATGCAACAGTTTTAAGCAAGCAAAAACCAAACTACATTATAATGCAGAAATAATGTAAGAGAATTATACAATCCTCGTTACGTCTTACACGAAGAAAAGACTAAGAGCAACCATTGGGGGCACCTGAGGTCTCAAACAAGATTCTGACGCGTTGCACGCGAAAGGAGAAAGAGTGGCATAAGCATTGGAACATGTTCCAAATGCTCTTAACCAAAGAGGAAGAAACATAGGGACATATCCCGGTGTTTCGAAAAGATATAGAAACATAGGGACGTATCCCGGTGTTTCAGAAAGGTATAAGCATTGGAACATATTCCAAATGCTCTTAACCAAAGAGAGAGAAACATAGGGACGTATCCAGGTGTTTCGAAAAGATATAGAAACATAGGGACGTATCCCGGTGTTTCGAAAAGATATAGAAACATAGGGACGTATCCCGGTGTTTCAGAAAGATATAAGGAACAAAGGGACGTATCCCGGTGGTTAGGGACGTATCCCAGTGTTTAAGGACGTATCCCGGTGTTTAGGGACGTATCCCAGTGTTTAGGAAGGAAGGAGAAACATAGGGACGTATCCCGGTGTTTCGGAAAGGGAGAGAAACATAGGGACATATCCCGGTGTTTCGAAAAAAGAGAAAAAACACAGGGACATATCCCGGTGTTTTGGAAAAGGAGAAGAAACGTAGGGACATATCCCGGTGTTTCCAAACAAAGGAGAAGAAACATAGGGACATATCCCGGTGTTTCGAAACAAAGGAGAGTGCAAAACAATGCAATTGAAAGGGTGCATAACAATGCGAGTGGAATGCGCGTAATAACGCAAGTGAAGTGTGCATAACAATGCAACTAGAGTGTGTGTAACAATGCGATTGAAACGTGCATAACAATGCAAGTAGAACGTGCGTGACAGTGCATGTTAGAGATGTGCAAAACAATGCAATACAGGTACACAAGACAATGCGAGTGAAGTGCACAAAAGAAGTGCGATAAGATGCATTTTCTATGCAAGTATGGGGGCATTTTCTATGCAATCATGGAAAGCATATTGGATGCAATATTGAAGACATATTCCGTGCATAAGACAGGCATATTCTATGCAACATTGAAAGCAAAGCATATTCTATGCGGAATCGAAAGCAAGCATATTCTATGCATGAATCATAATGATGCGCGGCACGCATGCAATAGAAGTGTATATGAAAGTTCACATTCTATGCAATAGAGGGGCATCAAGCATGTACTCCGGTGCCTCCGATTTACCTCTCAGAGGACTCTGCAACACACTCAGCTTGAAAAGGGCACACCCTGTTCATATTGGGAAGAGATGACATCTGCATGTGAAGACCACATGTGCTGTTTGGACTGCCATTCTGACTTGAAGCGGGCTTACACTTGAGGTAGAGGCACACTCATACTTCCGTAGCATTAACAAGGCCTGAGGAGGTGCATCCGAAATACAATCATGGAATTTAAAACAAACTCAGATGCTCCGATTTTCCCTCTTTTCTTTTGCTTTGCAGTCTAGAACCTATATAGTTTCAGATAGGTCCTGGTTTTACTGTTCTCACATGACCTGGGTTGAACCCTGCGGTTTTTATGAAAGAACAAATCTTGTTTTGCACAAATGTGGAGAATGGCACAGCACTCTGAGCACAAAACGATTCATTTTTGAAATTGAGAATGAGTTCTCGACCAGGTATTGAGCCTACAACTGACCACAGTCAAAACGACTCAAAAATGGAAAACAAAGGTAAAATAACCTAAACATAACGAGACACGCTCGGAACGACTCAAAACAAGATTTGAGACAAACAAAACAAAAGACACGACATACAGACGTGCACAGGGAGTCTATTTCTTTGGGTATTATTTCCCACCCTTTCTCATTTGTGATTCTCACATCACTCGGCCCTCAGGCTCTGTTTTTCTGAAAAAACCCTTTTCCTCACTTTTTCTCTTAGCGTACTTCTCTCTATTCTTCAATCTCTCATTTTTCATCCCTCCCCTGGGTGGTTGATGGATGAACAGGAAGTTACGGGCTCATGCCCCTAGCATTCCGCTAGATTTTCTTTCTTCTGCTCACAACAGTGAACTTCCTCACAGTGGGGTTGTGCTACAATCAAGTATGTAGCGAATCTGCAGCTGACATCGGTTGACGATGCTCTGCTGGGGAGCTTGGACGTGATCAGATCTGTCCAGATGAGGGAGTGGAATATCCTGCCCTACTTCCAGCTCATGCTTCATACTTGGCTTGATACCTCGCTGCTTGGAGGATATGAGAGCTTTCAGCCCTTTCTTGTTAGCTTCCGTTATGCCCTTTTCTGGCAGGTAGAGTGCCCTTTCTGGCAAGTAGAGTGCCCTTTTCTGGCAAGTACGTTGACAACGGGGAAAAGACAGAACACCTGACCCAACTGTGCCCCTAGTTCATCATTTTGACCATTTCTTTGTTTTTGGTTTTCTACTAAAGCAATTTTGACCAACATGAGAGTTAGATTAACATGCTTGTTCGATTTTCTGATTTAAAATCATGCAAGTCAGGCTATGAGCACTGAAAATTTTCCTTTTTTGGGTCCAAGAAAATGGTCCAGTTTTGGAAAAGATGGAATAATTTTCGAGAAAATAGTTAACCTCAGTATAAAAAAAAAATTCTCAAAAACTATTTTTGCAAACGGTCACTGCTCAACGAGCACGGAACTTACTCTCGAGATGCATAACCCCGGATCGGAGGCAATGAAAAATTGCCCCTTGTTCCAAAGAGCACAGCACGGCAACGGAAAGTTGCCCCTGGTTTGGATGGTGACTCATGGCAACGGAAAGTTGCCCCTTGTCTGGATAACGCCGCATCATACTGTAGTCAGTCCTCCTTAGTGATGATCGCAACTGAACTCTCGGATACAGAGAAGATGAAGATGGTCAAAACCAATATATGGACACAGTCACTTTGAAAGTGCGTGGGGCTGGACTTCAGGATGAAGTTGTCTACGTATCCCAAACATGGGAATCAAGCCTTACGTAGTTCCGGGGTGAAGGTATAGTCGTGTGTTTAACCTCTCCTTTTGTGCTCTAACTTTTGCCAAGGCTGCCCTTCCGGGTTTTCAACCTTGCGAGCTCTGTTCTTCTTTTCTTTTCATCTTTTCTTTTTATTTTCTTCATTTTTCTTCTTTTCTTTTCTTCACTCTTTGCATTTTTCTTTTTTTCTTTTTTTTGTTCTTTTTGTTCTTTTTCTTGCTCTAACTTTTGCCTAGGTCGCCCTTCCGGGTTTTTGGCCCAGCGAGCCTCTCAAGGGTGAAAGTGTAGCTTTGTCCATGTCAAATGTTTTTGAGATCCTGAAGTCATCTGAATCCAGGAGAATGGCTGCTGTCTGCTGATGATGTAGAAGTCCATCCAATGGGGGCTGAATTTGCTCCTAGTGCTGTGGATAGGAACCCGGTTGTCCTTCAACAATACTTTCTTCTTTTCCTCCCTTCTGGGATTTGGCGTTCTTGTCGATCTTCGTTAGCTTGAGACACATCCCAATTTTCTTGACTCTTCGAGTACATCTGACATTTTTTGCCCCTAGTGTCGAGGGGTGCCTCTGATTTAGCTTTGCAAGCTTCTTTTGATCATATCCGATCTTCTTTGATCTGACTTTCTTGCCTCTTGTTCGAGGGCTGCTTCAAATCTGGCCACACAGGCCTCACGTTGTGGTTGACCGTTGAACGTTCTGAATCTATGTTCAAGGTCTGAAAGCCAGGGGTCGAGTCTCGAGGCTGAGAGCGATCCTAGGCTGCACAATCTCAAGAGCGATTCCATACAGGTCTTCGCAGGATCGCGTAAAACATTTTTTTTTGAAATATTTTTTTTTTAAGAAAGCGACTAATCGCTTGCGCTGAAGACAATGTTGAACCAATCTGGATCAAGCCAAGATCTTTCTCAGTACTCACATTAACAAACATGATCTCAATCATTAAGGGCTTAGCACGCCTCTCTTTCTCTCAATTGGTCAAATTTTTGCAAATCCCGAAAAATTCCTTCTTCTTCGTTTTCAATACGTTATTCAAAAAGTTTTGAAAAACTTAGGTCAAATGCAATGACTTTAAGCCACAGAAAAGCAAGTGAAAAGCACTGCCATTTGATTCAAATCCTTTGGCACAACTGGCGCAAGGTAGAAGCAAACACAAGAGTGTGAAAATCACTGCTGTTCATTCAAATCTGTTGGCATTACTGGCTCCAATGCAGAAACAGACTCAAAAGAAAACGAAAAGACAAACGCAAAACAAAATGGTGATGCCCGAGGTAACACCCCCGGAATCACCCGACCTTAACAAAACAGGACCGACTCGATACAACAAGACAGACCCAACTGACTCAATATGAAAAGACTAACTCTATACAAAACGACAAGACTGACCCAACACCCAAGTCAGAAAGCACAAAAACTAGCATTCGCAAAATGCTCAAAACAGTGCGTGCCATACGCCACATCCGGGGTAAACTGAGCGTCGCCCGCAGGTGGTTCATCCCTCCATCACATCACATTATCCCCCACAAGTTCACTGATCAAGTGTCGATAAACTATGCAGGACCTGGTGCGGGGATGACCCTGTTTTCAATCAAATTTTGTATCTCGTGGCGGAGACGGACGCAACTGTCGGTGTTATGACCTGTTTGTTGATGAAAAGCATAGTACTTAGTCAGGTCATGCTTTGGAGGGAGAGGATCGGGTAGAGGCCATTGTTCTAACGGTTTTAGATGTCCTTTCCTGAGTAGGACCCCTAGAGCTTTAGACAAAGGCATATAAAGCGAGGTAAAAATCCTCTTGCCTCGGGGTAGATAGTCTGAGGTTCGGGGGTTTGGATTGGATGTACCAACAAAGGGGGTGGCTGTTTTGGTGGTGACCATTCCAACTTCAGAAGATCTTGCAGCTGCATCACCACTAGTGGTCACATTCGAACTGCGGGAAACCGCCCTCCTGGGCTGCTCTCTATCATTGTTAATCAGGCCCTGTTTCAAAGCATCCTCGATCTATACTCCCATCTCATGCAAATCTGAAAAAGTGGGGAAGGGGAGAATGATCATCTTCTGCATAAGCTTGGGTTGGAGGTTGCGCACAACCATCCGAATCTGATCTTTGTCAGTTGGCCTAATGGTCATCATTGAGGCCTTGGCCCTCTACCGGGTCACATAGTCAGAAAAGCTCTCCTTAGGCTCCTGCCTAGTCGTCTCAAGATCACGGGTTGTAATCTCAATCTGTGTATTATAGGAGTATTGAACGACGAAAGCCTCGGCCATCTCATCCCAATTCCTTTTGACATCGTCTTCCAATTTTGCATACTAGATGGCCGCTATACCTGTCAAGGTCCGGCCGAATAAAGAAAGCTTCTGTAGTCTGGTGAGGCCCATCGGCCTTATTATGCCTGAAAACAGCAGCAGGTGCACCATAGGATCCCCGAATCTATCAAATCAGTCAATATGCGGCATCTTAAATCTGTCCGGCAACGTCACGGTTGCGTTGTATACCCATCCTCGATGTCCGGGATGGACTTCACTCCTTGGGATTTCTTGAACAGCTTTTCAAGCTTGTTTAGTTTTAATGTCGTGCGGTCCACCTCGAATTCGAAGGGAGAGTCCGGTAGATTGGTAGGTGTTTTGGATAGCTGGGGTAGGATTGGGGGCGGAGCCGGCCCTGTTAGAATGTCCGTACCTTCCTGGACATTTGGTGTTTCCCCGGGTGTTGAAACCCCTGGTGGTGGAGGAGCTTGATACGAAGCAGATGCTCCATTTTGCTGTTGTAGCCTGGTGTTAGCTCTGCCTGCTGGGCCATGATTGCAGCCTGCTGTTTGGCAAATTTTGCTTGGCGGACAGCGTCCTGCTGCATGAGTTTCATACTTTCTTGGAGTTGACGCATCATTTCCTCTATCCCTGCCATGTTCTATTGTTCCGGCTGATTGACCGGTATTTCTATCTCTGTGGTAAAAACTGAGACCTCAGCCTGACTGTTCACTGGTGGGGTGGATAAGGACCACTGATCTGGTAACTGCTGCACTGGTGATCTGTGCCTGACTGGCCCTTTTACCCTGCCTCTGGCGAAGGAACACTGATTTGCCCTTGAACTGAATCTTCGACCTAACAAAATCTAACAACACGAATCCAATATACCCAGGGGATATTGGAGCCCTCTGAAGCTATAGTTCCACGACTACCTTGCAAAAGAGAAAACAAACAGTATCTCAGCTTGATTTCACCCGAACAGGTATACACATAGCTGAACGACTGTGCTCCCTACTGAATTTTGCCCGAAATTCTGCCTGTAAACCGATACCCTCAGGTAAAACTGATTCCTAAATACTGATGCCCACAGGCTTGATACCCAGACTTGTAAACTATTACATGCATTCCCTGTAGAGATACACTCTAGAGCACATAGCAAACAAGTGAGAGCCAAAATACCCCTATGTTGGGGTAGGGTTTTCCTATCCTATTTTGTCAGGAGCTAGGGTTTCACTACGCACGCAGCGGTTTCAAACAACCTACAATCGGGTAAGCAACCTGTCCTAGTTTGGGATAGTCACTATGGATTCCGAATATGCACTAGGTCGAATGGTCAAAAAGGGTGCCCCGGTAAACCGAGGTTTGTGTTCCCATCGTGGCAGAGCCCGTAACCGGTCAGCCTTATGGCATGCTTAACAAAGCAAGCCTCCGGCAAACCGTTCAGGAATAGCGGATGGCAAACACGGTGTCCTAGGCGCACCAATGCACATGTAATGCAAAGAAACACATAAGTGTAGTCAAAACAAGATATCATGGGTTCGAGTCAAGTTCTCCAAATCCCCAGCAGAGTCGCCAAAAACTGTAGACGTCCCCTGAACGCCCCGAGAGGGAATCCCGTTTCGTTCATTTGGGGGCTCACTACAGTTCAGGATTCAAATGTCACAGTCCTGTATCCAATCTCGCAGAGTGTAATGCAAGACCGATGAATTGTCAAAGAGTCCAAATCTGGCAAATCGTTTTGGAAAATAGATTTTTAGAAAGAAATGCCAAGCATGGACTGTTTTGCCAGATGCAGAGTCACCACCTAAATATTTATTTTGGGAGAATTTATAAAACCCTAACTCGTTGCCTAAGGCCACGTGCCCATCATCACCAAAGTTGCCTCGGCTCAGGAACTTGGGTACGATTGGGAAAGGTCAGTTATGAGCACCCTCGCTCGCCCGATCAAAGATCGGCCTCTACTAACCATGGTATCGATTTTTTGAAAACATTATGTGCTTTTACTCTGGTTTATTAGCCTAGAATTACTACGCGATGCACACAGCATACAAGTATAGACTGGATTGCCTAAGTTGGAACAAAACATCGCACATCCGTTTGTTTTGAAAATGGATTGAATTTTGCTACTCGCAAGTAGGCTAAAACACGGGTTTTGACGAATTATTCCAACTCAAGCAACCCAACCTTCACCCACAAGCATTCAGGTAGTTATATCACATAAGCAATTAGCCTCATAGTAAGCATGCTATTATGGCAGTCACTCACACACATGCAAGGATGCTAAAGCATAAGCACTCACCGAGTACTCCGAGCCAAAACAGAAACTAGTTAGTAATCAATGCATGATCCTAGTTCATGTTAAGATGGCTAATGCAACACATGCAAGATGCAACTAAGATAGGCTCGGCTATTCTAAGATGGCATGTGAGATGCACAGATAACATGTATTCAACTCGGAATTGAAATACAATGCAGCTAGTATGATGCGCCGAGCCCGGTGCATGCAAGACAAATGAGTGAATGCAAACATGCGAGCATAAGTATGCTAATTGAAACGTGCCCTAATCTAACCATCATAAGCTGGTAAATAAAAGGGAGAAAGACGTGGGGTTGGAAGACATACATCACACACACACACACACTTATTACAACATTGCCCCCGCTCGGAGGGTCCGAATAAATAATACAAACCGAATAAATAATTAACTACTCTAGCTAATTAAATATTACAAAACTTCTAATTAATTATAGGAGGAAGGTGGTCGCAGCCCCGCCTCGGAATGATGGGATGATGCATGCTCGATTTGCCTTGCTCGGAAACCCGTTGCCATGCCACAGTTGCCTCTGTTTACACTGCCCTACACCTCTGAAGACTGCACAAGTCCCAAGGTTAGTTCTGGAACACTCCCTGAACACTATGGGATGTTACCTGCCAAGAGAGATGGTCACCGCCTATGGAAAAGTGGTCATCGATCAGTTGTGAGGCTCTCGGCCAACGATGCATGGCCGGCCGGCACTGAATGTGGTCGGTCGGCCATTTCTTCTTGCAGAATCCTGTTTGACAGCAGCAGAGGACAGACAAGGTATGGCAAAGCATTTCAAAGCAAATGTTTGCACAACTAACTTCCCTATCATGTTATGAACTCAAGGGAGTATGGCTCTCGACCCTCAAGCTACCAATCGCGCATTCCAATGCGTGATGGTCCAAGAAGTCAAGTGTGCATTTTGATGTCAAATGTATTGCACATAAACACACTATGGGCCCAACCTCTATCATAATCAATTCAAGAGGCAAGACATGCATGCCAAATGTAACCTAAGCATGCGAGCTAAGTATGCAACATGAAAATGCAAACACGCATGCAAACATGCAAGCATGTGACAATATTCACACAAATGAGCATGCAAGACATTATGCAACCAAAGCATGTAAGCATGAAGCAATGTAACAACATTTGAGCAACATGCAAAAGATGGACTTAGACTAATATGGACAAGCCTCAGCCATGTCTAAATAAGTAGCCAATATAATGCAACAAAAGCATGGAATAGATATGCAAACATGCATGCACAAAGGCCTATCATCTAAGGCATAAAAGAGGCAACTCTTAAACACATTTAAAAGAGACTAATATGGACAAATGACAAGCATACTAAGCTCTGAAATCACATGAAAGATGATGCCAAATCAACTAATCAAGCCAAACATTGCATGTTAATGGGCTTAAAGCTCAAAACTAGCCGAAGGACTTACACCATGGCCATGTCAACCAAGCCCCAAAGAGCCAAAATGACCAAAACAGTCCCAAAGGACACCAAACAAAGCTAGAGCATGCATTGGAACAAGGCAGAAACATGCTAAGAAATGGGCCCAAAACAAAGGGCATTCAAAGCCACAAAAGGGAGCATTCCATTACAACTATCTCAACCAAACATGGCATGGATTATGCAATGAAAAACAGAATCATAACTCGCCAAAATGAGCCCCAAAACCCACCTAGATGGCATGTAAATGGCCTAAGTCTAAAGGCATGCACAATGACCCAAATATGGAGCATGAAACACCAACCTTTTAAAGCATTAAAGGGGCATCAAATGCAAGCATATAAGCATGGAACAAGGACTAAAATATCATAACTAATGGTGCCAAACCACTGAAATGATGCAAACAGAGCATGGTAGAGGAGCCAACACTCAAAGCATACAAGCTAGATTGCATAGTAGCTATACAAAGCAATTCATGGATGACCCAAACAACCAAAATCAGATCTAAAGCATGCCAAAATATGCATAAAAGCTTCACAAAGCTAAGCCAAAATCATGCTAGAAAGTCATGGTACAACATGATGCATGTTAAGGCAATTTCATGGCATTACAAGACAAGTATGCAAAGCATGCATGGTGTGCCTAAAGCAACTTAAAACAGTGCTATAACATGGCAAAATAACCACAAATACCAACTAAGACATGGCTAACATGGACTTAATCATGGTGCTCACACATGAGGCTAAAATGACAAGTTTTGAAGACAACAAGGAGAGGGGATGGCCCTCTCCTTCTTAGGACCTCAAAACACCATCCCTATTGGATTTCAGTGGTGAGAGGGCCAATACAAGGTGGTCCCCAAGCTCACAAAAAACGCACAAAAACGAGGCCAAACAAGGCCTAAGAGGGGGTAAACAACCCCAAACACAAAAGTGATCTTAAACAAACTTCAAAAGGAGCTCAAAATAAGACTTTTTTCAGTTTATGACGAAGCTCAAAAAATGCTTGCAAGTAAGGCTAAAAGATAAATCAAAATAAGGACCAAAAGAGGGAATAAGAGTGTTACCCTTGTAGCCAAGAACTCCAGCAGCTTCTCTGGACCAAAACCAGCTCCTTAAGCCCTCTCAAGACCTCCAAAAAGCTTAGGTGGATGATGGAGGTGTATGGCTATGAGGTGTGGTGCAAAGGGGTCAAGAACCAACCCTTTTGGAGCTCAAAATACAGAGATATAAAGAGATGCATATTGTTTGCCTTAGCAAAATTCTTGGAACCCTTGCAATGGAAGAGGAGCTCTTCATTTATAGAGGAACAAAGGTCCAAGCTTCTTGGAGAAGCTTGGAGCAAAGGGGCCAAGCTTTTCTTAGAAGCTTGTAGCAAAAGGGCCAAGCTTCTTGAGGAAGCTAGAGCAAAGGGGTCAAGCTTCCTCAAGAAGCTAAACAAAGGGTTCAAGCTTCTCTAAGAAGCCAAAACAAAAGGGTCAAGCTTCTTGGAGCAGCTAGAGCAAAAGGCTCAATGCTTCTTGGAGAAGCTAAAAAGGTTCAAGCTTCTTGGAGAAGCTAGCACAAAGGTTCAAAAGGTTCAAGCTTCCTCAAGAAGCTAAAACCAAGGGTTCGAAAGGTTCAAGCTTCCTTAAGAAGCTAAAAAAAGTGTTCAAAAGGTTCAAACCCCCTCAAGAAAAGGTCTCGGCTAGAAAAAGTGGCCGATTGGTCAAAACAATGGCCGGCCGACCAAAAACATTGCCGACCGGCCAACACCTTTGGTCGGTAGCAAGAAAACAGAGCCGGTAGCCTTAAGCCATGGCCGGTGAGGTGTGGGGATGGCCAACAAGCCATTCCCTTCAGAGGTAAAAACCCAAGTGCTTGGTCCACAACCAGGCACAAAACAGATAAATTAAGAGATCTTGAGGCAAGGCGCGTAGCCGAGACCCCCGAAAACTCAAAACGAACACGAGCATGGATGATCATCGAATGTTCAAACGATGACGTCCAATTCTTGAGGACGGTCAAAAATGAGGTGTCTACACATATGTTTAAATTTGTCCCTAAAAAATTATTTTTAGCGACCAAATTTAATTAGTCCCTAAATATTAGTCTCTAAAGGACTAATTTCTTGTGGTGTGGGTTGCAATTCATATTTAGTTTAGAAATGAAGCCAGAATATGTTTTATGTGGAAAATGATTACTTTATTATGTCTGATAGTGATAATATGCTTCAGCTTTGGAATTTGATTATTCATAACATTTTCATGGCAGTGATGGCAGCAGAGTTAGCTCATGCTGCAAGAAGTGAAAGCAAGAGTGAGCCTGAGAGACTTAGGTAATCATTTCACCTGCTACCGATGTGGGTTCCAAGACTTGCTTCTTTTTTTATCAGTTTCTGATAATATTAAACATTGATTAAATGCAAATCCAACATGGTTAATAGTAAAGATACTTGATTAAATGCAAATCCAACATGGTTACGCATACATAAGTTTTACTTGAGAGTTATCTTGAACCGGGGCTAAAAAGCAACAAATATTTTGTTTTTCTTCTATTTTCTTTCTTAAAGGATTTAGCAACTTACATGCTAGTATATTATTTTTCAGATTCTCCTACTACACAGCAGGCACTGGTGGTGCTGGCCTAACAATATTAGCCACTATTTTTTTACTTCTTGGAGAGGAGGTTGTTGCATATAGTAAAGGTTTGTTTCTGATGAAAAACACAGAACAAGTATATATCATTCAACTCAATTTCAATACTTACAAATATTCAGTAGCCCTTTCTATATATACAAGAAGAAGATAACTAACTCTTAACTAACTAACCACCTAACAAACTATCTAACTAACTGAAACAAATGTTCAGCTATAGCTACAGCACAGGAGTGATACAATGAGGCCTCAGCTAGCTCCTTGACCTCTTTGAGCTGTCTTGATCTGTCGAACCTGAAACTGATCTGTGAGCTGAGTAGGTAACTCTGCAGAGGTAGTATCTGCAGAGTTATTAGTATCCTCAACATCCCCTTGCAAGCGAATGGGGGAAGATGGACACAACATGAGCATGGCTTTAAGATACAAAAAACGAGAAACAGAGAGGGGCTTAGTGAATATATCAGCCAGCTGATCAATGGTAGGAATGTACTGAAGAAGCAACTTCTTACGCACGTAATGACAATCTACCTCAATGTGTTTATAGCGTGAATGAAAAACAGGGTTGGAGGCTAAGGCAATTGCAGAAACATTATCACACCAAAGTGTAGGAAGCACAGGAGAGACAACAGATAAATGTTGAAGAAGCATACCAATCCAAGCTAACTCAGTTGCAGTATGAGCAAGAGACCAATACTCTACCTTAATAGAAGATCTGGACACGGTTAGTTGCTTTTTAGCTGACCAAGAGACAAGATTATTACCCAGAAAAATGCAGTAGCCTGAAGTAGATTTACGGTCAATTATATCACCAGCCCAATTGGAATCAGAGAATGCATGAACATCAAAGGAACTAGGGAAATAAGAGAGACCATGAGTAAGAGTGCCTTTGACAAAACGAAGCAATCTCTTCACAACAGCAAAATGTCCAACAGTGGGTGAATGCATATGTTAGCAAGACTGGTTGACAACTAAGGAAATGTCTGGTCGAGTAATGGTGAGATACTGAAGAGCCCCAACCAGACTACAATAAAAGGCAGGATCAGAAATTGAATGATCAACATTAGAAGGAAGATTTGGCTTGACTGAGATGGGAGATGAGCATGGCTTACAGTCAGCTAGACCTGCTTTCTTTGAGCTGTCTTGATCTGTCAAACCTAAAACTGATCTTTGAGCACATTTTGCTGCTGTGAAGAGATTGCTTCGTTTTGTCAAAGGCACTCTTACTCATGGTCTCTCTTATTCCCCTAGTTCCTTTGATGTTCATGCATTCTCTGATTCCAATTGGGCTGGTGATATAATTGACCGTAAATCCATTCAGGCTACTACATTTTTCTAGGTAATAATCTTGTCTCTTGGTCAGCAAAAAAACAACCAACCGTGTCCAGAACTTCTACTGAGGCAGAGTATCGGTCTCTTGCTCACACTGCAGCTAAGTTAGCTTGGATTGGCATGCTTCTTCAAGATTTATCTGTTGCCTCTCATGTGCTTCCTACACTTTGGTGTGATAATGTTTCTACAATTGCCTTAGCCTCCAACCCTGTTTTTCATTCACGCTCTAAACACATTGAGGTAGATTTTCATTACGTGCGTGATCAAGTGTTGGCTAAGAAGTTGCTTCTTCAGTACATTCCTACCATTGATCAGCTGGCTGACATATTCACTAAGCCCCTCTCTGTTTCTCGTTTTTTGGTATCTTAAAGCCAAGCTCATGTTGTGTCCATCTTCCCTCATTCGCTTGCAACGGGATGTTGAGGATACTCATTCAAGCTCTAAACACATTGAGGTAGATTGTCATTATGTGCGTGATCAAGTTCTGGCTAAAAAGTTGCTTCTTCAGTACATTCCTACCATTGATCAGCTGGCTGACCTATTCACTAAGCCCCTCTCTGTTTCTCGTTTTTTGTATCTTAAAGCCAAGCTCATGTTGTGTCCATCTTCCCTCATTCGCTTGCAAGGGGATGTTGAGGATACTAATAACTCTATAGATACTGCCTCTGCAGAGTTACCTGCTCAACTCACAAATCAGTTTCAGGTTTGACAGATCAAGACAGCTCAAAGAGGTCAAGGAGCTAGCTGAGGTCTCATTGTATCATTCCTGTGCTGCAGCTATAGCTGAACATTTGCTTCAATTAGTTAGATAGTTTGTTAGGTGGTTAGTTAGTTAAGAGTTAGTTATCTTCTTCTTGTATATATAGAAAGGGCTTCTATATATTTGTAAGTATTGAAATTGAGTTGAATGATATATACTTGTTCTGTGTTTTTCATCATAAGCTTTAAACTCAAGAAACTTATTCTACACTTCACTTTTATAAGCCAAAGGATATAACCATGTAAATTTGCTAAAATCATCCACAAAGAGAACATAATATTTGAAGCCAGATGTAGAATCAAAGGGACCCCAAGCATCACTATGTATCAGTGAGAGAGGTGTATTTACAAAAGAATTAGACAATTGAAAAGGTAAACGATGACTTTTAGCAACACAGCAGTCAATACAATCAAGTGACTTAACAGATTTATTTGTAGTAAGCTGTAAATGAGGAACTAGATGCTGAAATTTCAAACTACCAGGATGACCTAATCTATTATGCCATACAATACTAGAAGTAGGCAATGACTTATTGACAACAGAATCTGGTACATTAGTAGTAGCAGATGTGAGTGATGCTGTGTTTGGAGTAGCAAAGGCAGCAGAAGTAGATGTGTTAGTGACTGATGGAAGAAAATGGTATAATCCATTGAGATTAGATCCTTGATGAAGAATTCTCTTCGTAACTTTGTCCTGAATCACAAAATTGGCTTCATCAAAACTAATAATGCAATTATTATCCTTAGCCAACTTTTGAACAGAAACAAGATTAGAAGACATATAATTAGCATGAAGAACATTATTGAGTTTGAAAGAATAATGAGGTGTAGGAAAGAGACCTTTACCAATGTTCTGAATGGGAATAGAAGTTCCATCTCCTATGGTAATGTGATCTGAACCTAGATAAGTCTGATAGTTACTGAGATGATTCAGATCATTGGTAATATGATCAGTGGCAGCAGAGTCTAAGTACCAAGGACTAGACTGAAAATCTGAAGAAACCTGAGACAGATGTGAAGAAACACTAGAACCAGGTAAAGAAGATGTAAGATGTGCTCTAGGTTGCTGAGATGAAGAAAATTGAGAGGATGGAGAATGAGTAGAAGCATGTGAAGAAGACTAATATTGAGGATCCATGCGATGCCAGCAATCAAGTGCAAAATGACTCAGTCCTCCACAAATTTGACAACCTGAAGTAGAAGAGACCTGATTGAAATTGTGTCCTCTGCCTCTGTTGTTGCTATAATAGCGACTATTACCTCTATATGATCCTAAAGTTCGACCTCCTCTGCCTCTATAGAATGATCTGCCTCTTGAATAAGTGAAAGGAGGTGCTCGTGAAGCAGAATTAACAGATCCAGAACCTTTAAATGAAGAGAATGCAATAGTTGGTTCTGCAAATATTTTGTGTTTAACTTCCAAATGAATCACCTCAGAACATAGCAGAGATGATAGATCATCCATAGTTATAGTGTCAGATCGAGCACGAATGGCTGTGGTGAAAGCATCATATTCAGACAGCAAACCATTCAAGGTAATTAACACCAAATCTTCATCTTCAACGATTACTGAAGCAAGTGCTAGTTGACTAACTAAGGCCTTAATCTTTGAGAGATACTCCTCCATTGTATCTAATTTCTTGGAAACAAGATTCTACTTGTTCTTCAATTGATGGATATGAGACCGAGACAGAGATGTAAATCTCTTGTTCAGAGAAGACCAGATCTCAGAGCAATTCTAATACTGAAGCACAATTGAGTAGATTGGTGGTGTAAGTGTAGCAGTGATATAGCTCAATGGATGAGCAACTATCATACACCATTGAAGATGATCTAGATTAGGCACTTCCTTTCCTGTTGAATCTGTAATTGTAAGAGAAGGACACGGTGTTGAACCATCAACAAAACCTAGAAGATTAGTAGCTCTGAGAATGTTGGACAATTGATTTTTTCAGATGATAAAGTTTGATCCATCAAGCTTTACAGTGACAAATGATGAAAGATTGGATATCAGCAATGTTAAATTTGAAGGAAGTGAAGAAGATAAAACAGATGAAGCTAAGGAAGATGAAGTTGCCATGGATCAGGAGCCCGTGAGAGCATCAATGCTCTGATACCATGATGAAAAACACAGAACAAGTATATATCATTCAACTCAATTTCAATACTTACAAATATTCAGTAGCCCTTTCTATATATACAAGAAGAAGATAACTAACTCTTAACTAACTAACCACCTAACAAACTATCTAAGTAACTGAAGCAAATGTTCAGCTATAGCTGCAGCACAGGAATGATACAATGAGACCTCAGCTAGCTCCTTGACCTCTTTGAGATGTCTTGATCTGTCGAACCTGAAACTAATCTGTGAGCTGAGTAGGTAACTCTGCAGAGGTAGTATCTGCAGAGTTATTAGTATCCTCAACAGTTTCAAGCGTATAGCTGCAATTTTTTTTATAAATTTGATTGCTGACGTATATTATATCATCATCTCACCCAGATAATGGATTACATTTATCAGGAGAAAAGAGCAAGCTAAAGCCTTTTACTGGAATGCTTAACATCGACTTTGGGAAGAGGATTGGAAAAAGAAATGTTTATCTCTTGTAAGTTAGTATGATACAAACCATTCTTAAGACAGCAAAACTTGCATGTATACACAGTGAGCCAACAATTTTCCTGAGTGGGGTCATTCTGCTACTCACTAATATCAGCTTTTAGTTGCATAAAATTACTACAACAAAATTTCTTTGGATAAAGAAAAACACAGTATTTATTTCATAGAAGACAATCAATAGATAAGATTGCAATCATTGCATCCATCGGGTCCATATGTTTTTAAATTTTTCGGCCTCTTGCAGAATAACAAAAACACAAGGGAACAAGTTTATTTATTACATCCATTTTTGAAACCCAGCTGCATTCATATTAAAAAACCCCTCAAAAAATTCTCACTGGCCCATGCCAAGTTGAATTCTATTAAAGTTGAAGGCACCCCCGAAAGTAGAAGTTGATTTGTCATGCCATGTGAAATGCTTGCCACAAAAAAAAAAATGTAGATTGTGTTATTAAGTTCCACAATTAACATACAGTCAGTACTTCAATTAAATTCAATGATCAGAGTTTGCACTGGATTTTAATGATAGGGCTTAAATCACAGAACATTGTTTCCAGGAATTTGCCAGAGGTGAGAAGTGCCCATGAGGTCCTACAAGTACCAACTGCAACTCGATTTGGAACTGCACCATTTTTCTGAAATTGGGGAATGGAAGTGATGACTAATCTTTTTCCCGGGGTATGCTTTTACATTCTGAAAATCACTTACTTTGCACTTGTTTACTTCACATTGCTTTTATTTTCCTTGCTGCCTTGCTCTATAAATTATCTTTGAGTTACTGCAAAATGGTTATTAATCCAGTAACAAATGATAATAGGGATGATATTTTTTTAAGTTGGTTGTTGAATTCTAGCGAGATAATTTAGTTACTTCTGATATCAGCTTTTATGGGATAGAGTTTGGCATTTCAGTACAGTGGATGCAGAATCCCTTTGTTAATATATTAATGCTGTGTTTGGTTGGGGGATTTAGAGAGGGATTTCGAAAGAAAAATGAAAAAGGTATGTGAAATGTAAATAAAACATGTCTATATTTCACCTAGTTTCACACACCTTTTCCCTTTCCTTTTCCAAATCCCTCCTCAAATCTCCCAACCAAACACAACATAAGGATCACTTTTGGTTTTTTACAAGAGTTTTATATGTTGTTTTAATGATAATTTGCACTATAAAATTGGACTTGTTATCCCATACACAGAGCAATGAGAATTGAGAAACAAATGATTCACTATTTATACTTAATTACCATTGTGATCAAACACCAATTGTATGATTCACTATTATTGTAGCTCCTCCTGATAGGCCTACGTAATTTTGATCTAGTCTTCCAGGAATTTCTAAGAGACGGGTAAAGTTCAAAACTTGGTTGAACAATTTGACCCAGTTGTTCAAGCAGTTGATGGAATTGCTGGAGAGCGTGTTTCAATGAGGGTATGGTACTACATAAATACTTAAATGAATTGACTGGTTTATATTAGTTTTTTTTTTTTTGGACTTGTACATTGCATCAAGTATGTCGCTTCATCTTCATTTTCCTTATGAACAGGTCGATTTGGAGTGTGCAGATGGGCGCAATACATTAGCTCTATTTAGTCACAAAAGACTCTCTGTGTAAGTTCTATTGTCTAGAGTCTTTTTATATCTTTACCTGCATTGATCTACTTATTCTCACCTTGCTAATTGATTTGATTATCCTTTAAAGAAGATAATTTTCCAAGGATTTATTTGACTCATAAGTCATAACATGTGTGCATTTAATTAATCCCATGCAGATCAGTCGGAACTGCCACAGCTGCATTTGCACTTGCCATTCTCGAAGGAAGCACACAACCAGGTGTTTGGTTCCCAGAAGAGGTATATATATCAATTCTATTACATAAAGCACACAATTTACTTGACAAAACTGTCACGCATTTTTTCATGTCCAAATTACCCCTATACAACTGCCTTAAGTTTTTTATTTCAAATTTTGATTTCTTCCATTTTTTTTCTTTCTTTTTCTTCCATATATATGTTCAAACTACCAAATGATATAGGTTGCAGATTTTCTTTTACCGTGCCTTTTAATTCTATAGTACATTTTCCATGCAGTCTGAAGGAATTGCAATTGAGGCAAGGGAAGCTCTTCTAAAACGAGCTGCACAAGGAACGATTAATTTTGTAATGAACAAGTAATAACTTTTGCTTCAGATAAAAACAATTTTCTGTCATTACCATTCATATGAGCATGTAGTTTTACGTAACTTTTCCTTTCAACAGGCCTCCATGGATGGTGGAAACAGATCCAAAAGAGCTCGGTTTAGGAATATATTTGTAAAAATTCTCAGATAAACATTTCACAAGAAGTTGAATTTCGAAAATTTTGTGCATCTTATTAATGAAGCTTTGGTTAAGATACATTTTGACTTAGAATCTGTTGGTGTCTCTGTTATGTTTATTTTGTCAGGTAAGTGAGACCAAGATTGGGAAGTCCCACATAATCCATCTTTTTATTATCTTGGGCAAATTACATATACACCCCTCGAGGTTTGGCTAAATTACAAATGCCCCCCTGAGGTTTGAGAAATTACGAATTCCCCCCTGAATGCTATATTTGCATAAGAAATTAGGGGGTAATTTGTTATGAAATATAAACCTCAGGGGGCAAATTGTTATGAAAATACAAACCTCAGGGGGCGGGATGTAATTTTCGAAACCTCAGGGGGTATCTGTAATTTAGCCAAACCTCGAGGGGTGTATATGTAATTTGCCCTTTTATCTTTTTATCTTTTTTCTATCACATCACATCTCTACTTTTCTGCACATCTTTTCATAAAAAGACAAAAAGTATACTTATTTAGATTATGTGAAGAGTGGGTAAAGCAACTTGAAAACTATTTTAAAGTTCATAACCAACCATCAGTTAGCGCTATTGGGTTTTGATTATTTTTGAGGAAAAATGTTAAAATTAATACCCCCCTTCATAATTCATTGAACTATCAACCATTTAAATATATTTTGTCTTTGGTCTTAATTATTTTTAAGACAAAGATTGTCATACAGCCCTTCACGTGGACATCAAATTTTTCTTGTATGTTTAGCTTCATTCTAATATTTATAAACATATGTCTGATAATTGTAATTACATTGTTTTATTATTTTTATTTTTAAAAAAAAATTGATGATGCATTTAAAAATCATAATTGTGATTCATTTGTATAAAGAGGGAAGACTATAAAATAAAATAATAAAAAAAACCCAATAAGTAAAAAGGAAACACAATTTATTTCATTTTATTTTATTATGGTGCTTGTATAAACAATCACCTCGGTCATTATTACAACCAAAAATAAAAGCAAAGAAAGTCACCTGGAAACGCAATTGCTTTTAGCGAATACAACAAGCCTTTTAAACTTCCAAGTTGTTGGATGAGTGAAGTCTTGTGAGGGTATGCAGTAGAGATGATATTTACAAACATCTATCCATCGTTTACGGTATCGTCTTTACAAAGGAATGATTTTTTTTTATTTTTATTTAAGGAAGATGAAAAACAGTTATATTACGATAAAAACAAAGAACATACAGAGTAAAATAAAATGAGACCCTAAACGACCAAACAACAAACAACAAACAACAAATTTGTCAAAAATTAGTTACAATCTAGGAAAAACTACTGATCTTTTCATAGATGTGGTTTGGAAAGTTAGATCTGCATCAACATCTGTCATCGCCGTTGACGTTGTCCTTATCGCTGCTGTTCAATTCCGTCGCCGCCGTTGTACTTCAGATATTGCCAGAAGTTACAGTCAAAGAAGAAGAACACTCACAATGATATAGAAGAAAGCTTGACAGAAGAAGGAACCATTGTAAGTGTTGAAAAATTAAAAATCTATGTCACTTGGAAACGCAATTGCTTTTAGCGAATGCAACAAGCCTTTTAAACTTCCAAGTTGTTGGATGAGTGAAGTCTTGTGAGGATATGCAGTAGAGATGATATTTACAAACATCTATCCATCGTTTACGGTATCGTCTTTGTTGGACAATCTTCACTGTAATTAATTAATTCAGTTTGTGTACTTAACAACAAACAAAATATAAAAGAAATAAAGGAAATGAGAGAATTTGTTTGATTACAAAAATCAAACTCAAAATAAAAATTAATAAATAAAAACAGATTTTATTTTGTTACAAAAACAAATTAAAATCTGATTTACGTTAATAATAATAATACTAAAAATAAATTAAATAACTTACTTGATTTAATTTCTTCGAATTATAATTTGATCAAGTCCAGTGTTTGACACTGTGTCCTTAAGACAGATTCGTCCTCTCCATGGTGCTTTCAGAATTTGGACGTCTATCTCCCAAGATAAAATGATCTACTACAAACAATAGCAGCACTACAAATTGTTTGCCTAACAAACACACTAAGTGTTTATACTCTCTCTAACAAGAAAGTAATGCAGCAAAATGAAGAGGATGTTTGCAGAATTATGAATGACGACAATTAGAGTTACAAAATCCAAATGAGGACTGTCCTATTTATAGATGTAATGGTGGCTGTAGGTTTTGAATTGAATAGGTATGAAGCCTGTTGGTTTTGAATTCAAACAGATTTGAATCTGTTGGATTACAATTCAAACAGATAACAAAAATGGGAAGGGCCCTGTTTGGGTGTACAGTAAATCCGGACCAGTTTAATTCCGGTTTAAAACTGGGAAGGGCCATGTTTGGATGTACAGTAAAACCAAACCAATTTAATTTTGAATTCTAGATTTTATTTTACCAAAAATAAAATTAAATTCAAATATTTTTGGCCTAAAAAGATTAATATTGGACCGAACAAGCCCAACCCAACCACACACCACGCACCCAAGCCCAGCCGGCCCGGACGGACGGCGACGGCCGCGCGCGCGCGCGTGTGTGGTTTTTGGGTCCAATGGGTCTAGCCCATTTTGCCCATAGCCTCTCCCTCTAAAACACTTGGGTACCCCTTGGGGCACACCCCAAGTACCAAACCCAAGCCTTATAAATCCATTCAAAACTTCCCACCAAATCAATGTGGGACAAGCCATTTTACAACCTTAAGGAATTTCCACCGAAACTCCATTTCCATAGAGCACACTTTGGCTTCAATTTCCCATTCACTCGGTAATGGTTTTGAGCAACCAAATATACCACGTGAATCACAACGCGGCATAGAACGCGTTACCACTTTGACCCGTGAAAATCAACGCACGGAGCCTACCTAAAAAATAGACCGAACTTAGGATAAAACTCTGGTTTTACCCAAAATTTATAACCATTTCCAACAATCCCCCACATGAATGGAATTTGATGACAACGGAAATGCAACAATATGTAGATTTATCGAAAGAGTATAAGTCGAAAATATCTTGTGTCAGGATAGGTAGTTTTCGGCCTTGAACCTTCCCTAGTGATAACCTATCGGACTTACTAGCTAACCAATGGACGCGATGCCTTGAATTGTTCAACCGTTTGTGTAAGCCAAGACAATAGATTTCACATAAAATATCTTCTAACACATCGTGGTTCTCACTGTTGTGTTCATTTTGGCATTGAACGCTCCTGATTTTCATGAATGTTTCTAGAGAATTTAGCCTTTTCATTCTCATAGAACCGACCCCAGTTCGACACTCATATAGGTGATTCTTATTGTGAGTATCTCCTTATACTCGTCTTGATTTTATGCCTTAATCAAGATATAAGTAATCATTAAAAGCAAAGCTTATCCTTATACCCCTGCATACAGCATATGTTGCAGATGTCACTCTCACCATAGAAATGGGTAGGAACTTAATCCTTTGGTGATTTCTGGCAAGCCATACATAATTTAGTTGTCCCTTTGAACTTAGTTCTTGGGATCTCCAGTCATATAAGTAGGGTTACCATTATGACGACTCTTATGTAATAAGCTTTAATCCCATCCCCTTTGATGAACTATACACTAGCTCTTTTGTCAAATCTTTTGTTAACGGATCCGCAATATTCTCTTTAGATTTTGTATAATCTATTAAGATTATTCTGTTTGACAACAATTGCCTTACGGTATTATGTCAACGACGAATATGTCATGACTTACCATTATACATATGATTTTGTACCCTGCCTATTGCAGATTAACTATCACAATGAATGCAAATAGCTAGCACAGGTTTTGACCACATTGGAATGTCTTCTAAGAAGTGACGAAACCATTCTGCTTCTTCTCCTACTTTGTCTAAAGCAATAAACTCGGATTCCATTGTGGATCGTGCGATGCAAGTTTGTTTCGTGGATTTTCAAGAAACAGCAGCGCCTCCTAGAGTAAAGACATATCTACTAGTGGATTTTAAATCTTTAGTATCCGATATCCAATTGGCATCACAATAACCTTTAAGTACTGCTGGATATCGAGTAAAATTCAAACCATGATCACGGGTGAATCTTAGATATCTAAGAACCCGAATGATCGCTTTCCAATGGTCTTCTCCGGGGTTACTAGTGTACCTACTCAATTTACTGATAGCATAAGCTATATCAGGACGACTACAATTCATTAGGTACATTAGGCTTCCAATAATTTGGGAGTATTTTAACTGAGACACTGCATCACCTTTATTTTTTTTGATAAATAAAGATTGACATCTACAGGCGTTCTAGCTAAAGTCATATCATCCTCGATAAATTTATCAAGAATTTTCTCAATATAATGTGATTGAGATAATGCATATCCGTCAGATGTTTTAGTAATTTTCATTCCTAATATAATATCTGCGACCCCCATATCTTTCATATCAAATCTTCTGTTAAGCATTTGCTTAGTTGATTTAATCATGTTTTGACTGCTTCTAATGATAAGCATGTCATCCACATAAAGACAAACTATGACATATCCTTGGTTAGTGTTTTTAACATAGACGTATTTGTCATATTCGTTTATCTTAAACCCATTAGTAAGCATTGCATGATCAAAAATTTTCATGCTATTGCTTAGGTGTTTGTTTTAATCCATAAAGAGACTTCACAAGCCGACAAACTTTCTTTTCTTACCCCGACACTACAAACCCTTCGGGTTGCTCCATATAGATCTTTTCATTTAGATCACCGTTTAAGAAAGCTGTCTTAACATCCATTTGATGTATTTCTAAATTAAACAACGCTGCTATAGAAATAAGCATGCAAATGGAAGTTATTCTTGTCACAGGGGAATATGTGTCAAAATAGTCCAGACCTTCCTTTTGTCTGTAACCTTTAACTACAAGTCTTGCTTTATACTTGTCAATTGAACCATCTGCTTTCATTTTTCTCTTGAATATCCATTTATATCCAAGAGTTTAGAACCTGGTAGAAGGTCCACCAATTCCCAAGTATGATTTTGCATAATGGATTCTTAACAGCCTCTTTCCACAAAGGTGCTTCAGGACCTGTCATTGTTGCCTAAAAGCTTTGAGGTTCAGTTTCTGTTGTATGTCAAAAAATCTAGACCAAAGGATTTTGATGTTCTCGCTCTCTTACTTCGTCTTGGTTCATCATTAGTTAAATCCTGTTGGTCGAGACCATTACTAGTCTCTTGTGTTTTGATTGTCATTAGTCTCTTGACTTTGTGTACAATCATAAGTTCTTTTCTGTGAACTTAATTCATGTCCTTTCTTGTAAGGAAAGACATGTTCAAAAAACACAACATTCCTTGACTCTATAATAGTGTTCACATCTATATCAGGTATTTCTGATTTATAAGTCAGAAACCGATATGCGCTACTATTCTAAGCATAATCAATAAACACATAATCTACTATTTTTTGTCAAATTTTAGTCTTTTTAGGAACAGGAACTTCAATTTTTGCCAAACACCCCCACACTTTTAAGTATTGGTAGGAAGGCGGTCGACCTTTCCACAATTCATAAGGAGTACTGTTTGTTTTCTTGTGGGGTATTCTGTTAAGAACATAATTAACAGACAATATTGTTTCCCCTCACAAGTTCTGTGGTAAGCCTGAACTTAGTAATATGGCTGTTTGGTTTTATTTCTTGGCAATCCCGTTTGGCAAAACTCCTTTGAGTTGTAATTTTATTCGCTTTTTTATTTCAGTGAAATATGAGTTGTTAGATGCGAATCCAACCCGAATTGTATCTTTCAAAGAAGTTTGTAATGCTAATGCTTCCAAGATTGCCACTTCCCAGCCCGCCCGGACGGACGGCGGTGGCGGTGGCGGCGCGCGCGCGTGTGGTTTTTGGGTCCAATGGGTCTAGCCCATTTTGCCAATAACCTCTCCCTCTAAAACACTTGGATACCCCTTGGGGCACACCCCAAGTACCAAACCCAAGCCTTATAAACCCATTCAAAACTTCCAACCAAATCAATGTGGGACAAGCCACTTTATAACCTTTAAGGAATTTCTACCAAAACTCCATTTTCATGGAGCACACTTTGGCTTCAATTTTCCATTCACTCGGTAATGGTTTTGAGCAACCAAATATACCACGTGAATCACAACGCGGCATAGAACACGTTACTACTTTGACCCGTGAAAATTGACGCACGGGACCCACCTAAAAAATAGACCGAACTTAGAATAAAATTCTGATTTTACCCAGAATTTATAACCATTTCCAATAGTCTTTACAAAGGAATGATTTTTTTTTTTATATTTATTTAAGGAAGATGAAAAACAGTTATATTAAGATAAAAAAAAAAAGAACATACAGAGTAAAATAAAATAAGACCCTAAAGGACCAAACAAACAACAAAACCAAACAACAAACAACAAAAACAAATTTGTCAAAAATTAGTTACAATCTAGGAAAAATTACCGATCTTTTCATAGATGTGGTTTGAAAAGTTAGATCTGCATTTTTTTTTTTCTTTCTTTCTTTATATATAAAAAATATAAGAATATAAGAAAATTTTAATTTGAAACTCTTTTTTAAGGGTTTCCTCTTGTGAGGAATCCCATTAAGAGTTTTGATGAAATTATTGTGAAAGTCTTCACCTATTTATAAGAAAAAAATTCTTTCAAAAAGACTCAAGATATTCATATGGGATTCAATCAAATGTATTGGAAGGAATATTGAAATTTTGATATCCCTGCAAAATTTGTGCTCTCCTTTCAATCAAATTATTTGAATTAAAATCATATGGAGGGAATATTAAATATTTGATTTCATCTTCCAAAATTGAAATTAATAATATTTCAAAATATATTATTATATTTTTCAGTAAAAAAAATATTAAGACAAATATTTAAGATAATTTAATATTTTTAATATTTTTAATTTATAATTTTATTACTTATATTTTTATTTAAATATAATTTTAATATATTTATTACGTCACGGTTCAACTCCGGTTCAACCCGACGGTTGAACCAGTGACCTGTCCACCCGATCCTTTTTCCGGTTCGTTCACCTGTCCGGTTTTTAAAACATTGCATTAGAATGAGTGTTGACTACTTTAGATACTGCCAGAAGTTAGAGTCGAAGAAGAAGAATACTCACAATGATATAGGAGAAAGCTTGAGAGAAGAAGGAAACATTGTAAGTGTTGAAAAATTAAAAATCTATGTCGAAATCGGAAAAAAAAAAACTTAAAACTCTTGTTACGGACATAAAAAGTCCAAATCTACACTCTAAAAGTGTAGATATATATATATATATATATATATTTTAGGAGTGTAAATCTACATTTTAAAAATGTAAAAGAGATCGCCAAAACAACGTCGGAGCTTCACCTGAAATCTCCAGAGAGAGAGGCTCTCGCTGCTTGCTTTCTTTCTCTCTCTCTCTCTGTCTCTCTCTCTCTCTCTTTCTCTTTCTCTACTGGGCCTTCATAAAGGAATGACTTTGAAGATGTTAATGGCACCACCAGCACTTTTAGCCATAGTATCTGAAATTGCAGATAAAGAAGTTGTCTTGATCGTTCTCTTTGTCTACTCTCTCGGATTTTTTTCACAAATAATTTACTTTTTAGGTGAATATCAAAAGGAAAAATGAAACCCATAAAATTTTTAGATAAATTACAGAAGTATATAAATTTTATCAAAGATTTATGTACAATTAACACTTCAAATAGTAATTTGATAAATGTTGTTACAAATAAACCTTTTAATGTAGCATTCCTTTTAAAAGTGGGATAATTTTATCATAGTTGCAATACCGGCAACAAAAACTCGATAAATTTATTCCTAACCACCTTTTATTTGTTTGTTTTTATTAAATTCTAAAACCTTTTGATTGACACTAATGCAAAGGGATAGATTTTGTAATTTATCTAAAAATTTATGGACTTTTTCTTTATTGTTTAAAAGATTTATGTACAATTCACACTTTGAATTTAATTTTATGAATTTTTAAGAGTTACTCAAAATCTTAAAAATAAATATTTTAACGTAATATCCTGTAGCATAAAATGAAGTGTGTAAAATAAATGTTTTATCCTAGTTACAACATCAGCAACAAAAATTAGATAAACTTATTCTCAATGACATTTCGTTTGTTTTCATTCAATTCCAACAATCTTTTGACAGACACTAATGTAATATTTTATTATTTTTTTTCATTCACATACTAATACAAGTTTAGATTTTAGACTATATCTTGCTGTTGCCTACTTTTATTTTACATTTTACAATTATTTTTTCTTGATTATTGAAAACAAAAAAATAAAAATAAATAGCATAAAACAACTGTCTAACTAATCAGATTGGAGTGCTTAATAGACAGCATAGGAAGGATGCCAATGCATGAATGCTCCAAACCAATGGACCCTCCAAGCCTTCATGTTATGTTGAAATGGACGGTCTGTTAAAATTATATGTTATATTACTTTTTTGTATGAGTATAAACGGTTGAAATTACCAAGGTGAGCTTAGTATAAGTCATAACCGACGAATTGAACTTTTTAGTCTGCCCCGAGCAAAGTTGATTCTTTTTTTAAAAATTTACGATAGTCATTCCCACTCGATATCTAAGAAATTAAGGGATCAAAAAGTACCTAATTACTAGCACTACTATATAAATTTTGATTCCAATATCAAAAGATTATGTGGTTACCTCCTTTAGAGAAATGAAGGGCTATTTCTACTAATAAGTGCATGTTATTTCTTACGAGCAATGTTATACTATATAATATCTTTTTCTTTGATTGTTCAAAACAAAACAATAAATAAATAAATAAAATAAATTTGGAAACACAAATTGATCAAGCAAAACTTTGTTCTTATCAAATTTATAATCAAAATTGTTGGTGGGAGAGGGAGTTCAAACTACTTATGGTAGCTTAACATAAAATTCAGAAAGATAAATTTAGAGACAAACAAACAGACTTCACTAAGAAAAATTATTGAACAAGGAGAAACATTCTCTCTGACTTTTTAACTCTTACACTCTTTTCTTCTTCTCTCCACACTCTGAAATCTCAAAATACAATAGCTATATATAGATAAAACTAGTAATGTGAAAGCATTAAATGCATATTCAACAATACAATCTTATTTTGACGTTTATGCTTTAACAATCTTTGAATACAGATTTGCTAGGGTGGTTGTCTAGGGTGGCTATCAAGCTGGTGGCTGGGGTGGCTATCTAGGGTGGCTATCAAGCATACTTTCCATCAAAAAATGATATGATAGTCATATGCTTGAAATTTTAAACCATTTTGATAAATTTTTTTGTGTCAAAATAATAAGATCAACACTTGTGTCTTGTCAACCCGACAATTGAACCGGTGGCCCGTCCATATTTTTTTTTCCAATTTGCTCACCGATCCAATTTTTAAAACATTGATTTCACACAATAATTATATGGGCGTCATGCATTACATGTCCTCAACATTTAATTATTAGTATGAGACAAAATATTATTTATTTAAATTTTTTTTTCTTTCTGCATGCTCGGATTCGCGGTCACACATTGTCAAGAGTGACTCATTGATTTTTAAATTTGCATTCTTAATATCAATCTTCCATTTTAGAGGCCGAATGTACTTACATCTAATGCATGTATTTCTATTTTTCTGTTCACACTTTGAACAAAAAACATTTCATAATTAGATAAAATAATGGAGTCTTACATTTTAAACAATATCAATTATACTTCAAATAAGATTCATTTGTATAATTTTGACATAAGTGTTCAGTTCACAAGAGGAAAACAAGTGACATGTAGCATTTTTTTTTTTTTTCATAATTATCTGACCTTTCACTCTCTGGTTTAAATTATAATAGAAATAAAAAAAGCCTGGATAAACTTGTGCCATAAGGGAAACAAATGACGTGTAGCATATCTCTTTTGATAATTATCTAATCTTAAATTACAACAAAAGTAAAAAAAAAAATATAGATAAACTTATCCCAACAACTTCTTGATAAATACTAAAATGTAATTTTAGATTTTAGGCTATTTTCTTATTTTTATTTTATACTTTTCCATATACAATATCTTTTGTCTTGATTGTTGAAAATAAAACAGTAAATAAAAAGCATAACTTTTTTTTTTAATAAAAAGCATAAATTTGAGAGAAATAAATTGGTTAACAAAAATTTAAACCATTTTGATTGATATTTTATTTTAAAATATTAAAATCAAAACTTATTTATTGATGTTTGCATTTTTCGGTTTTATAGCACGTGTAATCATCATATATTGCATGACGAAAAAAATGTAATTTTTTCTTGGCTTGTGTATAGATGTGCATTTTTCTATTATCCCATAGTTCATTTTCACAAGAAATGTTATAAAAATCTTATAAAAAAAAAAATCACTAGATTATTTGAATAGATAATAAGTATGTCCATCGACGTACACACTTAGCTAACGTAAGCAGTGCTAGATTGGTTTGAAGAAGGATATTTAGGGTTGGTTTGGGATATTCTAAAAAAGTATACTTTTTGACTTATTGGCTTATATGAGTTAGGTTTGGGTTGAGTTTGATGTGATGTGTTAGAGAGGTGATGTGATTTAAATAGGATAGTGATTTTTTGACTTTTTGTATTATTTAGTAGATGTCAAATTTGGCCTTAGTTTTTTACCCAATTTCAATTAATGAAATGGTAAATTATATTTGTTACCCTTTAATTGTAACTTAAATTTCATTATGGCTCATTATTGTCTAATTGTCATAATTATGTCATCATATTTCAATGTGATACTCCCGTTACTCATCAAACAAATATAATATCTGATGTAAAATGAGTTATTTTTGTTTGGTGGACTATTTGAGTTGTGAAAGTTACGCATCCAGAAATGCCCCTTTTAACGTATGTGCCTTGCAAAAATGATTTTGTTAGGTATCTTTTTGGCCTTAAAAGTCTAGTGTTGGACTAGGGGTGGAAATCTTGTAATCTTGAGTTGTATTTGTCTTGTGTCATTTTGGATTTGTAAGAGGAGTTAATTTGAGCCCACTAAATTAATTAGACTCAATAGTTCACGTTGGTGGCACTACTAGAAAATTTGGCAAATAACACAGAGGCTTTTGCGACGGGGTAACTCCCGTCACAAATAATGATTTTTTGCGACGCAGTATAGTTGCCGTCGCCAAAAAAGTACTTTTGCGACGGCGTTTATCTACCGTCGAGAAAAATGGCCTTTTGCGACGAGGATTACCTCCGTCGCTAATGATTGTAAAAGAAAAATGCAGGAGAATTTGCGACGTACAGCATACCGTCGCAACAAGTATTATTTAGCGATGGTAATAGGTCACTGTCGCAAATGGTGAACCATCTATGACGGCAGAAGCCCATCGCAAAAAAATATTTGTAAAACGACGTCGTTTTAATTTGTTAATGATGTATCATTTGCGACGGTAGTATATAGGCCGTCGCAAAAAAATAAATATTTCCCATCCCGCTCATTTCTCCCATTTGTGGTCATGCTAAAATCCCCAAAATCCTCAACTCAAAATCCCTAAAATCAACAAACCAAAATCTCCAAAATCCCAATCCATTGATCCCAGAATCTAAATCCATTAGAACCTAAATCCCCAATCCATTAGAACCTAAATCCCAAAATCCCCAAAATCCTCAAATCAAAATCATTTAGTGCCGGAGTGAAGGAGGGTGAACGACGGCATTCGCATAGTGACGAGGGTGAACGACGGCCTTCGCCGGAGTGACGAGGCAGCGACTGTGAACGACGAGTGACGAGGCAAGAACGAGGGTGAACGACTGCGAACGACGAGTGACGAGGCAAGACTATGAATGACTGTGAACATTTTAAGGGTGAGTTCCACCACCTTCAATCCTTTCCATTCTTCAATTTGATCCCCACTTTGTGCCTAGTTTGGAGGTAATTTTAATTCTCTCACATTTTAAGGGTGAGTTCCATTGCATAATTTGTTAATCAACGCAACGTTCTGGGTTCTGAGCTGTCAATCAATTGTGATTTTCGTTACAAAATTGTGTTTTTATGCTTCTTCACACTTATGCTGAAATTAGAGTTTGGGGTTATTGGTGATATTTTAACACGAATTCCTAATAATTGGGTTTATAGTGCACTCGTACGATTGGGTCTTCGTTTAGAGCTTTTGTATAGGGAATTTAAATTGAAATACTAGAGCTTTGTGTAGCATTTGTAGAGTACCTGTTAATTCAATGGTTTATTTGGAATTACACTAGTTAGTTTTGTGATTAAAATGGAATTAGCTAGGAGGGGTTTTTGGGCCGAAACTCTAGTATAAGACAACGAAAATTGCAAGGGATCATGGGTTGATGAAAAACCTTCACATTTAACGACAGCTATTTTTCTTTAAGGCTCGATGGGTGTTTACTCTATTGAAATGAAAATTCAATTTGGCCCACTCAAGAATGGTTGTGATGGATCAATTATGATACAAGAAGGCACTTCAAAGCAGTGATCGGTTGTCACTGGTGGGTTAGACTAGTTATCAAATGGATAGTTGAAGCTCCAAGATATTTATTTATTTGGTAAACAAATGTCGAAGCCCCTTCTCTCAATTTCTCGCCTTTTTTTTTTTTTTTTTTTTTTTTTGGCTGCTTTTGCTTTTTGATGTCATGAATCATGTCCTTTGTTTGTGTTTGTTGCAAAAATCTTTTTATTTCAGTTGGTGCAGTACATTAACCAATGACGAGTGGAATCTCTCCTTACAACCAGGAACTTTTTTTTGTGTTTGGATCTTAGATTTGTAAAAAGATTAACAAGGGAGTGTGTTTGGCTGTGTTTTCGATTTCTGTTTTCATTTTTTTGAAAACACAGCTTCTATTTCATTTCGATTTCCTTTTTTTACATTCACAATTTTTTTCACAAATCCAAAATTAAAACACAACCTATGTTAGAGTGTATATATATTTATTTATTTACCAACTAAGTGAGTAGAAATCTAGGCAAAGTGAAGTGAGTTATCATTATGAAAGTGGAATACAAGTGTTGTATCTTTGACTCTTTTCTTTTTTTGTCGTTTCCCTTTTGCTGAAGTGAATAGTTTGTTGACATAAAACTACTCATGACTTGCTGACTGAGTTATACTAACTAATGAATTGAACATGTTTGATAAAAAGCCATAATGAAAAGAAAAGAAAAAAAAATAAAAAATAGCTCTATTGTACATTTAATTTATTAATGCAGGCAAATCTTTAATGACAGAGAGCTTACATCCTGTTGCAACAGAAGCACATCCTTTACATGCACCTTCGTCCAGTTACTCCTCATTTTCATCCTCTAACCTTGATACAGAGGTAGGTAATTCTTCTTCTTCCTTACCCCATCTATTTGATATTCCTAACCACCTTTTATTTGTTTGTTTTTATTAAATTCTAAAACCTTTTGATTGACACTAATGCAAAGGGTTAGATTTTGTAATTTATCTAAAAATTTATGGACTTTTTCTTTATTGTTTAAAAGATTTATGTACAATTCACACTTTAAATTTAATTTTATGAATTTTTAAGAGTTACTCAAAATCTTAAAAATAAATATTTTAACGTAATATCCTGTAGCATAAAATGAAGTGTGAACAATACATGTTTTATCCTAGTTACAACATCAGCAACAAAAATTAGATAAACTTATTCCCAATGACATTTCGTTTGTTTTCATTCAATTCCAACAATCTTTTGACAGACACTAATGTAATATTTTATTATTATTTTTATATTTTTTTTAATTCACATACTAATACAAGTTTAGATTTTAGACTATATCTTGTTGTTGCCTACTTTATTTTACGTTTTACAATTATTTTTTCTTGATTATTGAAAACAAAAAAATAAAAATAAATAGCATAAAACAACTGTCTAACTAATTAGATTGGAGTGCTTAATAGACAGCATTGGAAGGATGCCAATGCATGAATGCTCCAAACCAATGGAACCTCCAAGCCTTCAGGTTATGTTGAAATGGACGGTCTATTAAAATTATATGAAATATTTATTTTTTTGTATGAGTATGAACAGTTGAAATTACTGAGATGAGTTTAGTATAGGTCTATAACCAATGAACTGAACTTTTTAGCCTACCCCGAGGGCAAAGTTGATTCTTTTTTTAAAAAAATCTACAGTAGTCGTTCCCACTTAATATCTAAGAAATTAAGAGATCAAGAAGTACCTAATTACTAGCATTACTATATAAATTTTGATTCCAGTATCAAAAGGTTATGTGGTTACCTCCTTTAGAGAAATGAAGGGCTATGTCTACTAATAAGTGCATGTTATTTCTTATGAGCAATGTTATACTATATAATATCTTTTTCTTTGATTGTTCAAAACAAAACAATAAATAAATAAATAATGTAAATTTGGAAACACAAATTGATCAAGGAAAACTTTGTTCTTATCAAATTTATAATCAAAATGATATGATAGTGATATGCTTGAAATTTTAAACCATTTTGATAAAATTTTTTGTGTTAAAATAATAAGATCAACACTTATTTCTTGGTTTTTTAAATATATATATACACATAAGATTATATAATTTCACACAATAATTATATGGGTGTCGTGCTTTACGTGTCCTCAACATTTAATTAAAAGTGTGAGACAAAAGTATTATTGTTTGTTTGTTTGTTTTTTTTGTTTTCTTGTTTTGTTTTGTTTTGTTTTGTTTTTTTTTTTTTTGGATTTGCGGTCACACATTGTCAAGAGTGACTTGTTAATATTTAAATTTGCATTCTTAATATCAATCTTCCATTTTAGAGGCCGAATGTATTTACATCTAATGCATGTATTTCTATTTTTTTGTTCACACTTTGAACAAAAAACATTTCGTAATTAGATAAAATAATGGAGTCTTACATTTTAAACAATATCAATTATACTTCAAATAAGATTCATTTGTATAATTTTGACATTAGTGTTCAGTTCAGAAGAGGAAAACAAGTGTCATGTAGCATTTTTTTTTTCCCTCATAATTATCTGATCTTTCACTCTCTGGTTTAAATTATAATAGAAATAAAAAAAGCCTGGATAAACTTGTGCCATAAGGGAAACAAATGACGTGTAGCATATTTCTTTTGATAATTATCTAATCTTAAATTACAATAGAAGTAAAAAAAAAAAAATCTAGATAAACTTATCCCAACAACTTATTGATAAATGCTAAAATGTAATTTTAGATTTTAGGCTATTTTCTGATTTTTATTTTATACTTTTCCATATACAATATCTTTTGTCTTGATTGTTGAAAATAAAAAAGTAAATAAAAAGCATCATTTTTTTTTTAATAAAAAAGCATAAATTTGAGAGAAATAGATTGGCTAAAAAAAATTTAAACCATTTTTATTGATATTTTATTTTAAAATATTAAAATCAAAACTTATTTATTGATGTTTGCGTTTTTCGACATCTATATACAAGCCAAGAAAAAATTACATTTTTTTCGTCGTGCAATATATGATGATTACACGTACTATTATACCATAGTTCATTTTCACAAAAAATATTATAAAAATCTTATAAAAAATCACTAGATTATTTGAATAGATAAGGTATGCCCATCGATGTACACACTTTTAGCTAACGTACGTAGTACGAATAGATAAGGTATGCCCATCGATGTACACACTTTTAGCTAACGTACGTAGTACTAGATTGGTTTAAAGAATGGATTTTTATTGATAAATCCTATTTAAGAGTGTTCTAACCCAATAAGTCCAAGAAAGAAATTTATAACCTAGTTAGTCTCATATGTTTGTACTTTTATTCCATGAGATCATTTTTTTCTAATTTTATATTTTTTTGGGACTATTATACCCTTATATATTATGTTGATACGTAATATATACAAAAAAAAGGGAAATACATGTCTCTGTTTTGTTTGTTAGTGCTATTCACGTTGATGGATCTGATTCAGTTAATCAATGTCGATTGTTTATGGTAAGGTTCCATTATGGTAGGATTTCGGTGCAATAGAAAGAAGACGACGACGAGTTTCTGTGTAGCGGAGGAGAAAAAGACGACGGCGCTGGGTTTCTGTCCATAGGTGTGTTCGTTTTCGTAGTTTGGTGTTTGTGTGCTTTGGTTTGTTACATAATTGTTGGAGACCAGTTGTTGATCGAAGGTGGAGAACGATTACATAATTTCTTTCTCAATGTTAGTATCATTTTGTTTATGAATGCATGTTCATTTATGTAAAGGATTGCATAAATGAACATGACATTTACTGGTAATGCATGGATAATACAAGTGTATGTTTGATGAATGAGGTTCTGATCATGACATTTTCTTGAATACATGGATAATACAAGTGTATGTTTGATGAATGAGGTTCTGATTTTTTACTGGTAATGCATGTATATTTTTGTTGGTTTTCTCATATAGGTTCTTCCATAGATGTAGTTAAAAAAAAAATTTAAATAATTTTTGGGTTCGAATATTGTCTTCATCTATTGTTGTGATTCAAAGTCTATTTTCTGCCATTGTTGTAATTCTAGCCAAAAATCAAAGGGAGAGAGAATGATTTGAATCAAAGAGGGAGAGCGAATTCAAAACTCAATTTTGTATCCAGTCGATTTTGTTACAAACTTATTCTTTGAATGTGCATTTGGTTTGATTTGGATTAGATTGGTGTAATAGTGGAATTGCTTGGGTTGTTATTGATAGTGATAATGATGAAGATGAAGAAAAAGATGAAAATGAAGATGTGAGTGATAGTTTTTTATTTTTTGAGAGATTGAGATTTGTCAAATTTCTAATTCTATTTCTGCCATTATTTTTGGTTTTTTGTTAATCTTATCACATCATTAATTAGTGTTAATATTCACATTATCTGTAAGAGAAATTTGTCATTTGTGTTGTCAATCAATGTGGATATTCACACATCCATATAATATTGAATAGTGTATATATTTTCACCGTGTTCATTACTACTATGCAATTATGATGTTAAAGTTCACATCAAACTGTTGTATTCAGTCATATAACTACAAGCCACAATGTTTATTTGGACAAAAAAATGATGAATATTCACAATGTAATAAATAGATGTGAAGATTCACATTAATTCTAGTATGTTTGTGGATGGATATACACTTTATTTATGTACAATGTGAATATTTACATCTATAGTCAACTATAATAAACATAGGATATAATGTAATTGAAAATGGACCTTAACATAAATTACGATATGAACATTCACACCAATTTCAACATAAGAGACCAGATGTGGATGTTCACACTTTACCTTGTTTGGAATATTCACATTATGGGCTGCCAACTTACCTCCAACTAGAATGATAAATCTCTATTATAATCAATTCGACGTAGGGTTACTGCCATATTGAAAATAAGCAGTTGATCATTTATATGTAAGTATTAATGGATACATTAACAAACACAAGTGAGTACACATATGTGATTTTGCCATTGACATCAACATTTTATTAAGTCATATAACCAAAAGATATAATAACCATTATGGACTGGTAAATGGTTAGAAAATATTAAGACAATTGTAATGTGTATACATTTATATGCAAATATTATTATCAATGTGAATATTTAGAAAACATCACAACATATTTCCCATGTGAATGTCTACATTGTGTGAATGGTCATAGCAAACCAAGTGTATAAAAATGGATATCATAACAGACAATTATATCATTATTTTTTTGATTTTTTTTTTTTTTAAGGGGTTCACATCTTTTGAACAATACCAACAACAATAATAACAACAACTGTAAAAAAAATGATAATGGTAATATTATGTGCACACATTTATAAGCATATAGCACAAACGTAAATGTTCACAATGGTTATGATTACAGAATTTCTTTCTCAAGGTTAGTATTGTTCATTTATGTGAAGGATTGCATGCTCTGTTTTTGAATCATGTGCATTTTTTAGAATACATGGGTAATGCAAGTGTATGTTTGATGAATGAGATTCCGATTTTTTTAGTGGTAATGCATGTATATTTTTTGTTGTTTGAGTTTCAAATATTTGACAGAGATGCATGTACAGTTGTTTGAACAAATTGATTGTGGTGGATCATTGGTAAAATGTTATTTTTGGTTGATTAGTTTATGTTTTCTTGTTGTTTTGTGATTGTTTTCATACGATTTTTGTAGTATTTGGTGTGCCATCTCTGTTTGGTTAGATAATTTAGATTATGTGAACAATGTAAATATTCACATATCATTGGCTATAATGTGGTTGTTCACTTCCTTATTTTTGTATTTTTGGTGTGCTCATATGAGTGTAGTACCATTGTAATAAATATGGTGCGAACGCTGTCTTATTCACATTTCGTGGAGTGTATGTGTGAAAAATGGAGCGAGTCATCTGCTGATTGTGTTTTATTGTTCTATCGGCTACCTGAGATTAATAGGTGTAATTTGGACAATGATGATGAGTGTCAAAGTATGTTCTTACATGATGGTTGAGATTAAAGGGAGAGAGAACGTTTCAAAGCACTATTTCTGCCATGGTTGCAATTTGAACTGGAGATCGAAGGTAGAGAGAAGGATGTCAATCGAAAGGAGAGAGAATGATTTGAAGCTCGATATTGTATTAAGTTTATTTTCTTATAAACTCGTTCATCAAAGTTAGGTTTGGTTTAATTTGAATTGGTGTAATGATGGAATTGCAGAGGTTGTTAATGATAGTGATGATGATGATGATGCTGAAGATAAGGATATAGGTGATGGTTTTTATTTTTGGAGAGATTGAGATTTTTTGGATTTCTAGTTATGTTGCTACTATTGTTTTTGATTTTTTGTAAACATTATCACACCATTGTTTCTAATTTTTTTGTAAACATCATCACATTATTAACCAATGTTAATATTCACATTAATTTGAAATGAGAAATTGTCATTGCGTAGTCAATTGGTATTAATATTCACACACACATATAATATTAAATGGTAAATACGTTTTCACTGTTCTTCGTTACCACTGTGACAAGATGATGTTAAGGTTCACATCAATATTGGATCGAATTACACAACCACTAGTCTCAATTTTCATTTTGAATACAAACATGATATGAATGTTCACACTAAAACATACAAATGGGAAGGTTCACATGAATTCTGGAATACAGATAAAGACAATATGATTTTAAAGTGTTAATTACCATTATGTAATGGTGATATTAAAGTTCACATCAAAATTGTATTACCCACAAATCACATTAAACCAATGATTATGTGTACATAATTGTAAAACAACTGACAATAATGTGAATGCTTACATTGATTTTATAATCTCTAAAAATATGACAACATCAACATTGCATTAACCACAAATCGTTATTTCCATGTTCACAAACATGAATTATACATTTATTCACAATTAGATTATTGATGTGAATGTTAACATCACGAATAGAATATCAAATAAATTAGTTTAGTCACATTAAGCCAATGGTTATGTACACACAATTATAAAGCAATAGAAACTAATGTAAATATTAATATTGACTTTGTAATAGCAAACATTATAACAACATACCAATGTACCTTAGTAGGCATAATTAAAATAACTAATTCTAATTCTTTTATCTTATGTATTTCAATATTTACAAAATCACAAAAGATATGAAGTTCATATCCATTGGTAGTGGATGCATTGATTTTGCACATCATGAGTTTTGTATCGGAGAAAATCATAATATTCATATCAATAATAGTTTTTGATGGGCTTGTATGTTTCTAACACACGTATGATGGTGTCATCAAACTTCATGCATTGGTCGATCTTAGCATTCATCAATACATCAAATAATATCCAAAATGGAGTTTGCCTCAAGCAGTCAGTTGAGCCTTTGAGAACTTGGTGCTTGTTATCAGTTTCACTAAGCTCATAATGTTCGATCAGTAATTGACACAGTGCATGTTGATGTGGGAGCTTCTCTCTATAGGCATGCTCTCCTTTTGACATGATACTCCTTCCTCTTTCTTTTTGCGCAGATTTAAGGTGCAATATCTGTTATATGGACATGCACAATAGTGAGTGTCTATATGAACATTAAATTTAATCTCTAAAAATATGACAACATCAACATTGCATTAACCACAAATCGTTATTTCCATGTTCACAAACATGAATTATACATTTATTCACAATTAGATTATTGATGTGAATGTTAACATCACGAATAGAATATCAAATAAATTAGTTTAGTCACATTAAGCCAATGGTTATGTACACACAATTATAAAGCAACAGAAACCAATGTAAATATTAATATTGACTTTGTAATAGCAAACATTATAACAACATACCAATGTACCTTAGTAGGCATAATTAAAATAACTAATTCTAATTCTTTTATCTTATGTATTCCAATATTTACAAAATCACAAAAGATATGAAGTTCATATCCATTGGTAGTGGATACATTGATTTTGCACATCATGAGTTTTGTATCAGAGAAAATCATAATATTCATATCAATAATAGTTTTTGATGGGCTTGTATGTTTCCAACACACATATGATGGTGTCATCAAACTTCATGCATTGGTCGATCTTAGCATTCATCAATACATCAAATAATATCCAAAATGGAGTTTGCCTCAAGCAGTCAGTTGAGCCTTTGAGAACTTGGTGCTTGTTATCAGTTTCACTAAGCTCATAATGTTCGATCAGTAATTGACACAGTGCATGTTGATGTGGGTGCTTCTCTCTATAGGCATGCTCTCCTTTTGACATGGTACTCCTTCCTCTTTCTTTTTGCGCAGATTTAAGGTGCAATATCTGTTATATGGACATGCACAATAGTGAGTGTCTATATGAACATTAAATTTGGTTTCAATAGAATTGTGGGGCATATGTGCACATTGACATCAAGACATCATTAGTCACTGTGAATGTTCACATTCAACAATATTCATGTAATTAGGGACGTAAATGTCCACATTGCTAATGAGGCATAAATAGGAATGGTCACAAACATGAATGATAATATTCACACACCTATGTAACATTGGGTGTGACTAAGTTTTGTAGAATGGGAAGCTCATTACCACTGCTAATGTTAAAGTTTACATTAACATGACATTTAAAACGATGCACATTAAGACAATGGTTATGTGCACACATTTATAACCAAATAGCACCAATGTAAATATTCACAATAACTACATACTACCAAACACTATGACAATAGCACCAATTCATCAACTACAAACTATAAATTTTTGCATCATACCCAAACATGATGTGAATATGAAGTTGACAAACATGGACAACATTAAGTGAGAATGGATAATTGTCAAAGGTATTTTTCACATTATATCCACATGCACATGTTAATTCACAATGTTAATGTGGAGATTGACATTAACAGTGTATCATATTACACAACCACAAAAACAAATCTTGTTTTGAATATAAGAATGATGTGAATGTTCACATTTATAACTTACAAAGCACAAAAACATGACAGTATTAACAATACATTAACCACACACCACAATTTTTGTGGGAATCAAAACATATTGTAAATATTCACATTGGTATGAATGTCAACATTAGAAAGCAATAGTTTTATCCACATATCACATAACAAGTCTACGAAATGAGGTTTTCATAAGTATTAGCTTGATGTAAATCTTCACAATGTAACATACAAATAAAGTAGTCCACAACAATCATGTAACAATTTTATGCATGCCATGGTTTCTATATGAATGTTTACATCATGGGAATAGCAACAACAACAGTTAAAATATATATATATATATATCTGAAAAAAAAACAAAAACTTTAGGGGATTTACATCCATTCAGGGATATCATCAATACCAACAACAACTGCAAGAAAGGGAAATAACAACAATAATATGAACAATAAATACCAAAATTATATCAATATAATCATGGGGATGCGTAGAAGTTCGCATTGTGACAAAAAATAGTTAGGGTTTAAGATTTATAAACAAAATAAGTGAAATCAGTGACGTTTGATACCCATTATGAGACGGTTGGATTGTCATAGATAATCATTGTGAAGATTCACAGTAGAAATGAAGGATGACAATGGTGATTCCGACGGTCGACGACATAGAGGAGACAATAAAGGAGTTAAGGTGATGAAACGATGAGATGATGAGACGATTTCACACGTATGGAATATAGGATTTTTGCAGAATTATTTTCGCTTTGCCTAGGAGTGCTCCTATATTTTCGGATTCTGTTGGTTTGAATGGCAAGAGACATTCAAAAACATAGCAGGGGTTTTTTGGACAAAAAGCTAGGTTAGTGAACATGATTCTGTTATTGTCATTGATTTTGATTTTTTGTTATTGGATTTCAATGTAGTAATGATTTTTGAGATTGGTAATGTGTCTGATATAAAAATGATGTAAATGTTCATATTATTAATCAGTGTTAATATTCACATTAATTTGAATTGAAAATTTATCATGTGAATATTAAACACATTCATGTGAATATTCATATCTCCAGTGATATTTGCTTGGGTTAGTGAACATGATTCTGTTATTATAATTGATTTTGATTTGTTATTGGATTTCAATATAGCAATGATTTTTTGAGATTGGTAATCTGTCTGATATAAAAATGATGTAAATGTTCATATATTAATCAGTGTTAATATTCACATTAATTTGAATTGAAAATTTGTCATTGTGTTATCAATTGATGTTACTATTAGTCACACGCCCATACAATATTGAATGATGAATATGTTTTCGTTGTGTTCATTACCACTGTGACAATGTGATGTTAATGTTCACATTAGTATTGCATCAAATTACACAATCACAAGCCTCAACTTTCATTTTGAATACACACATGATATGAATATTCACACTAAAACATATGAATGTGAAGATTCACATAAATTCTGGAATATAGATAAATGCACTATGATTTCAAAGTATTAATTACTAATATGGAATGATGATATTAAAGTTTAAATCAAAATTGCATTGCCCACATATCACATTAAGCCAATGATTATGTGTACACAATTGTAAAACAGCTGACAACAATGTGAAGGTGTACATCAATTTTTTAATCTCTAAAAATATGACTACATCAGCATTGCATTAACCACAAACCATCATTTCTGTGTGTACACAAACATGAAGTGTACATTTATGCACAATTAGATTATTGATGTGAATGTTAATATCACAAATAAAATATCAAATAAATTAATTTAGTTACATTAAGCCGATGGTTATATGTACATAATTATAAGACAATATAAACCAATATGAATATTAACATTGACTTTCTAGTAGCAAATATTATGACAACATGTCATTGTATCTTATTAAGCACAATCAAAATAACTAATTATGGTTCTTTTGTCTAATGTATTCTAATATTTACAAAATCGCAAATGATTTGAAATTCATATTTTTCTCGCCGATGTAAAATATGTCTTTTGATGCCTTGTACGTCTCTAGCACGCATGCGATGACATCGTTGAACTTCATGCATTTGTTGAGGTCAACTTTACCAATCCTCAACACATCAAACAACTGCCAAAATGGCGTTTCCTTCGAACAATCCAGCTGAGGATCCGAGAACTTGGTACTCATCATTAGTTTCACTAACCTAATGATGTTAGATCGGTAGTTGACCTTTTTCATGTTCACTTTCAGGGGGTTGGCTATTTGTTCAAGTTTGTCTTTGACGTGGAACTATTCTCTTTTTCTTTTGCCATGAAATCTATGAGCAACATCTGTTTATTTAATTAGAAACAAATTTACTGTTAATGGTCACAAATGGTAAATCATAATAAGTGCAAACTATATGTGCTGTGAATAGTTGAATAATGTGACCATGGTTGCATTGAGCAAAACCATGATGTCAATATTCACATGAACACTGTACAACATAGGATAAAAACAATAAAAATCAAATAAATGGTGTAAACAATCACATGGATCATATATCATGTCATTAGTTCATGTGTTTGAAAAATAAACAAAATTTGGGAGTTCAAATCATTTGATCATAATCAACAATTCCAACAAGGATAATAACCAAAACATTGGAGGAAAATAACAGATGAAATATGGAATAATAACATATTATAAATATTAAACTAACACGATGTATACATCATGTTAATCTTCACATCATTACATTATATGTTTAACTATGAATGTTCACAGCCAAATATATCATGTGAATATTCAATGTGAATGTTACAATGTGAATATTAACATTATGTTCAAAATGTGAATATTAAAATTATGTTCAGAATGTTACAATGTGAATATTAACATGATGTTTTATGTTCAGAATGTGAATATTAAAATTATGTTCAGAATTTAATTATTGGCATTATGTTCAAAATGTTACAATGTAAATATTAACATTATATTCAGAATGTAATTATTGACATTATGTTCAGAATGTGTATATTGAAATTGATGTTACTCAATAACAAGTGAAACAATAAGATGTTATTATTTACAACATGCCCTACAAGAATTCAGATGTAACCAAAATAGAGTTGACAACCATCCAAAGTTTGCTCTATAATTATTTCATGACCATCAACAACCAACAACACCAACAACACCAACAAGTTTGACATTGACACAAGGGAGAAGATAATGAGTGTTTTACAAAATAATAACACATGACAATTTAAGACAAATAAGTCATTACCAATATTTGACAATCTGATGCGAATATTGACATTATGTATAATGGGATTCACATTGAACCAAAAGAGGGTTGGCAATCATCAAAGATTAGGGGCTCTAATTTTTCATAACTATCAACAAGCAATAATACCAATAGCTCCGTAAATATTTATATCATATTCTATTAATGTCGAAAGGTGAATATTGACATTATGTTCATAATGTAAATATTGCCATTGATGTCATAATGTGCATATTAATATTATGTTCAGAATGTGCATATTGACATTGATGTTAATCAATAACAAGTGAAACAATATGATGTTATTATTTACAGCATGCCTACAAGAATTCACATGTAACGCCATCCAAAGTTTGAATTATAATGATTTCATGACCATCAACAACAAACAATACCAACAAGTCTGACATTGACATAAGGGAGGAAATAAAGAGTGTATTACAAAACAATAACACATGACAATTTAAGACAAATAAGACATTACCAATATCTAACAATCTGATGTAAATATTGACATTATGTATAATGGAATTCACATTGACCCAAAAGCGGATTGACAACCATAATGTGAATATTGCCATTGATGTTCATAATGTGAATATTGCCATTAATGTCACAATGTGAATATTTACATCATATTTCATCATATTTTTTGGAGAAGATTGGGAGTTCTATGGACATCAACAATCAACAATACCAATATTGATAGAGGAAAAAAACTAAAGAGTTTATTACCAAATCACAACCACAAATAACATTAATAACAAATGAAGGTAATATTCAACAAGAAAATGAAAATTAAAAACATGGACAAAGAGTGCAAAATAGGAAGTTCATTCCAAAATCAAATCCAAAAACAACAATAATAATGTAAATATATATATTTGTGATTACATTATGTTATCATTGACTGAAAAACAGAGGGGTGGAAAGGAATGTAAATATACACATTGGTGATTACATTAGAAGTTGAATATTTACATTATATTCATAATGTGAATATTGACATTGAAGTAAATATTTACATCAATGTGAATATTTATACCATATTTACATCATATTTGATCACTCTGTAAATATTGTACAGAGTATGTATAATGGAACACACATTGAACCAAAAGAGGGTTGACAACCATCCAAGATTAGGTGCTCTAATTGCTTTATAACCATCAACACGCAACAATATCAACAACTCCGTAAATATTTACATCATATTCCATTGATGTTAGAAGTTGAACATCTGCATTATATTCATAATGTGAATATTGACATTGAAGTAGATATTTACATCAATGTGAATATTTATACCGTATTCACATCATATTTGATCACATTTTAAATATTGTACAGATTATGTATAATGGAATATACATTGAACTAAAAGATGATTGACAACCATCCAAGATTAGGGGCTCTAATTGCTTTATAACCATCAACACACAACAATACCAACAATTCTGTAAATATTTACACCATATTCCATTGATGTTAGAAGTTGAATATCTACATTATATTCATAATGTGAATATTGACATTAAAGTAGATATTTACATCAATGTTAATATTTACACCATATTCACATCATAGTTGATCACCCTGTAAATGTTGTATAGTTGTCAATATGATGTTTACATCATATTCTATCATATTTCAATTTGGGAGGAAGTTAGGGGTTCTATAGACATCAACAATCAACAATACCAACATTGACAGAGGGAAAAAAACAGAGAGTGAAAATAAGGGGTTCATTACAAGATGAAATCCAAAAACAACAATAATAATAAGGGCAATGTAAACATATACGTTTGTGATTAGATTATATTATCATTGTTTGAAAAACAGATGGTGGAAGGATGGTGCTTACCTTTGGTCCTCATTGTGGGTGGGATATGTAAATCGACAACCGGTAAGAACCTAGGAAGAACAAACCCCAATCCTTTTGATGTAAACCTTCGCAGTGGTGCGTTGATGTGGAATAGCAGTGGCCGGCGATGGTTAGCGGTGGTGCACGACGGTGGTGAGGCGATGTGAAATCTAGGGTTATGGTTTGGGAATTTTTTGGTGCCAACGATGAGTTTTTTTGGGGGAATGAATGTGTTATGAAGTGAAGAGATGGAATAAGAATGGTTGAGTTTTCAGAATGGAGTATGCACGGGAGAAATGGAAGAAGGATATTTTCGTCTTACTACACTGAATGGGACCTAATGGAGTAATCAAAAATGATTTGAGTTTTATGGTATAAATGTCTTAGAAATGGGATTTATGAATAAAGCTCCCTTTAAAGAAGGATATTTAGTTTTTTACCCGATCTCAATTAATGAAATGGTAAATTATATTTGTTACCCTTTAATTGTAACTTAAATTTCATTATGGCTCATTATTGTCTAATTGTCATAATTATGTCATCATACTTCAATGTGATACTCCAATATGATACTCTCGTTACTCGTCAAACAAATAAAACAAATATAATATAATATCTGACGTAAAATGGGTTATTTTTTGTTTGGTAGGCTATTTGAGTTGTGAAAGTTACGCATCCAGAAATATTCCTTTTAACGCATGCGCCTTGCAAAAATGAATTTGTTAGGTATCTTTTTGGCCTTAAAAGTCTAGTGCTGGACTAGGGGTGGAAATCTTGTCATCTTGAGTCGTAAATGTTTTGTGTCATTTTGGATTCATATGAGAATTATCTTAACTAATTTATTATTTCGTGTTATTGTGTCGTGTTATTTTGATATATGTCATGTTTGTGTCGTGTTAATGTGTTATGTTCAAATTTTTCATCATTAACTAAAAATATCAAATAAATGAGCCAAAAAAAATTTAAATTTTTCTCCATTGGTTAAATTTAAACAAATATCTATTAATGAAACTATTCATAAGAATATTTAATTTCAACTCAATTTCATTTGCCTAATTCAGAAAAAACAATATTCTATTATTATATTTAATTTATTTTTATTTTTTTGCTAGATAAACTTTAAAATATTAGGCAAAAAAATACATTATTTTTATTTTTTTTAAATTAGACTTTATAAATCCTATTTTACATTTAAAAAAAATAAATTAGATGGAATTATAAAAGGAGGAGGATGTGAATATTATTTTATAAATTTCATGTATATTGTGTATAGTATTAATTAATTTAATACAAAGATTGTCATACAATTCCTCACGTGAATGTCAAAATTTTCCTGCTAATTTACGTGAATGTCAAAAATTTCCTGCTAATTTATTATATATAATTAGGAGGAATATCAAAAAAAATTGAAAAGATGGTCAAATAATTTGAAATTCATAAAAATACAAGTGGCTCATGCACTAATTTGTGCAAAAAAAAAAATGTTATACATTTGAAATTATTTTACTATCTTCACCATCGCCTTCTTTGTTTCAGATGGTGACATTGACACTTAATGACTCTCAATATATAATGGTAATTCTCTAGATCTCTCCATCTCTCTCTCTTAAACCATATATGTTGCAAACTAGATTCAAATTTAAATTTATTTTTCAGTGATAAAATTTTCAGTCTATTTTGTTCTTTGTGTATGTAGAAAGATGATGGCAAATTCTTGTAAGTGAGTGAGTGAATATGAATATGAATATGAATATGAATATGAATAAATTTGCAGTAATAAATGGAGTAAATTACATTTTTTCCTGGTATGTTTGGCCACTTTCTCACTTTAATCCTTCAATATTGTTTTTTTTCCCACATTAACCCTTTAAATTTCAAATTTTTTTTTCAATTTATTACTAAAATTAACTTTTGTTAAAAATTAAACAGAAAATGACATATTGACAGTCACGTGGCATAAAAATATTATATGAGACATCCAACACAAACTCAAAGTTCAATAAAATAATATATGTTTTATATTATTTGAAAATTATTGTGACATATTCTATCTAATTTTGAACAGAAGTTAGCTTTATTAATAAATTGAAAAAAACTTGAAACATAAAAAGGCAAAGTGGAAAAAAAATAATAATAATTAAATAAATAAAGTGGTCAAACATGAAAGAGACAAAGTGTAATTTATCCTAATAAATTTACCAATCTGATTAATAATTTTATAGTGGTAAATTTATCAATTAAAAATTTGTAAGTAAATAAGTTTCATCAATAGGAAAGGGTCAGGCGGGGACTGGGTTGGGTAAAGCCTACAAACATTTGACTGTACAGGCCCATGTCCGCCCTAGGCATTGACAAAACATATTTCAAACACTTGGGCCAAGCAAAGCCCGATGGCGCATTTCTACCTATAGGCCTTTCTATTTATTTTTTAGCAGCTAAAAAAGCTGCACTAAACAGCTTTTAAGGCCCATTTAGAGAAGTATGAAAAAAGGCAAATTTTTAATTTTTTTATTAAAAAAATATAAAAAAATAAAGAGTTGATATGATCTAAATAAGCCAATAAGTCAATAAAGTGACTTTTTCCCTACTTGCAAAAATAGGCTTAAGTAATTACATTAATGAAGTTAATATTTTTACTTCTTGACTAAAATACATACTTAAAGTCTTGTTTGGGCCACTCTTGATTTTAGCTTAAAAATTAAAAATTATTAAAAAAGTGCAAAAGTCAACAAACTATAAAAAAATTCAAAAATTCTCTTTTCTTACTATTTTTTGCACATCTTTTTTCAAAAAGCTAAAAAATCATTCCAAACATGTTAGTAATTTTTTTACCTCATATTTTAGTCAATTTTTTTTTTTAAATTATTAAAAAAATTTGTTCCCAAACAAGACCTTATGTGAAGACACATATAAATACATAATTCGACACAAAAAATATAGACTGATAGAATTTTACTAGATTTATTAGTTGCACTCGTTTTTAAAATAAAAAATAAAGAACTTATTTATCAAATTTATAGAAAATAAAGAGATGATGTGACTTAAATAAGTCAATAAACCAATAAATTGGCTTGTAAACTAGTTCTCAGAAGAGGTCAAGTGGTCGTTAGGCTTAAAAATTAAAAAATAATTATTAAAATACTTAAAAAGTTCACTAAAAAGTATCTAAAAAGTATATTTAGATTAGGTTCATTTAAAAGTTTAAAAAAAAAATTGACAAAAATACGAAAAAAAATTTACTAAAGACAACAAAACACGAAAAATAAAAAAACTCAAAACCACAAAAGTTTTGAATTTTTAAATTTCTGAAAATTATTTTTAAAATATACAACCAAACAAAATTTTAAAATTTTAAACTCTTTTCACAAAGTTATCTATCAAAATCAAACCAAACGCACCCCTTGTTTGTCCCCCTTAATTGTCTCATTTATTTCTTTTCCAATAATGCTAGTATATAATTATGTTTTAGAGTATTTCTATTTAAAATAAAAAAATTAGGCCCAATCTTCATGTCCAGTGGTGTGGTAATTAATTAGGATATTAAAGGTAACATTTTCTCTCATATTTTTTCTAATTATCAACCAATCATATTACTTACGCATCATTGAGTCTAATATATAAATATAAAAAATAAATTTATATATCATTTCCTCATATTTTATTTACCATCTTATGTATTAACTCTACATTAACAACAAACATGAGTGATTAGATTTCATTCAATCAATATAGGCTTATTTTAAAAAGTAAATTAAAAGTTGATTTTAAATTATTTTTTTTTAAAAAAATACACAAAAAATCAAAATATAATATAACTTTAAAAAATCAAAAAACTAAAAAAATTAACTTTTAATCGAATATTCAAAATAGGCCATAATATTGAACAGATAATATGATAAATAATTTATGAAAAAAACTGAAGAGGAAGAGAAAAAACAGTAGTGATTGTGCCCTTTCCTCTCACTTTCATCTTTTGAGAGTACTTGGATGTTCTAAATAAATACATTTTTTAACTTTTTATAAAAAATATGTGAAAAAGTAGATAAAGTAATTAAAAAAATAGAGAGAAAATATTAATAGATATTAATTAATGTAATTCAAATAAATATATATAAATTAAAAAAAAATACACTTTTATAATTTATCCCAAACACCAACTTACTCACTTCCTTTACAAATTGTCAAATCCTCTCACATATTCCACACCTTGGCAAAAAGTCACATCCTCTCAGATGTTCACATCTTCCTCCACTCTCGTTCACATCTTCCTCATCTTCAGATCTTCACTACTGGTGCTAATCGTGCTATGATTGAGACTTTATAAATTTAAAAAAAATTATTCAACTTATTTGGTTTTATTTTTTTTAAAAATGAAATCAAATGAGCTATGACATACCTCTTTTTGTTATGAAAATATACAAGAAAAATATTATTGGCCCCAAATTTTCTACCAAATGAATAACTAAATATCTCACATGGGTGTGGTCATTCATTTGGTAAAAAAATTGATATCCCTAACATCACCCAATATACAAATTTAAAAGTTATAATTAAGACAAATATATAATTTTATTATTAAATATGAAGTGAAGTGATATTTAACAATAATTGACATGGTATTTCTATTATTGATTTAATAATTTAACATTACTTTAATTTTTTCATTAATTTTTTATTAATTATTAAAATAACTTTCATTCTTGTCCTAATTTTTTTTTCTTTTCATCAATTTTGATGAAAAAAACAATAATTTCCAACGTTTCATCTTTTTAAATTTTTATCAAATTATAATTTAATAAAAAAAATGTTAAAGGGTTGGAAATTCTCTTAATTGCAATTATATTGAAATAACATATTGAAATAGTAAAAGTTTGAGCATATGGTTGGTTGAAATGTATAATTTAATTAATTCTCTTCTTATATTTGTATAAAAATTGACACTTATAACCACATTATTATATCTCGGATTATGGAAAGTTTTTTAAGGTGTGAAATATTTTTTATTTGTAAATATCCTACTTATTAAGAAAAAGAAAAAGAAGAAAAGAAATGTGTAATTTTTGGATATGTGTTTATCAGTTTTGTTTTGTGGAGATAGTGTTTCAATTAAAAAAATTAAAAAAAAAATAGATTGGATTTTTTGGGAATAAAAGAAGCCATGTCGCTCCTCTATATACTATTTAGGATAGGCTATTTTAATCACATAAAAAAAATACAAATTATATTTAGAGATTATCCCTATATATTCTGCTATTATATACAATTATAGTGGTAACAAATAGCTATAATATGTATGAAAAGTTATACTAAGCTTTCATTTTCAATTAATTGAATTACAATTAACAAATTAACAAATAGCAGTAATTATATAATGGGATAAAAAGTTGATAAAAATAAAGAATACAATGATATTTAAAATTTTCAAATTTATCTAGTTATACAAAAATCTAATATTATTGTGAAAATCTTGAATTACCAATAAATTTTCACATTTTCTATAAAATAAAATGACAATAAAAAATAAAAAAATTGATACCCATTTTTTTTACTTCAATTTTATGGTCTTTATTGAAGAAAATAAAATCCTATCAAAATCATTGATACAGAATGGGCATAGATACTTCGGTTACAACCATCATCACTGTGACGCCCCGATTCTACACTATTGGTTGTAGTCAAGGAAGAATCACGAATGAGTCCTGTGATCAATAACCAAGTAAGATCCCAGTTCGTCGGAGGAGTCAGATTAGCCTCCCTTCTAAGTCTGACTTTCTTAGGCAGCGCACTACCCTTTTGACAGATCTTAAAAGCCATTGACACAAGGTCTCATAAGCAACGACAACGTTCATACATATACGTAGAATATAAATACATAACAACAACGAATATCCTTAATTCAAAAGCTTGTTCCGTTACATTACATCCCAAGAAAATTTAAATCTTCACATGAGTCTTACAAAACATCAAAAGGAAATTTCTAACTTTACTAAGACAGCCAAAAGTATTCGAAGGTTTCAGGCTCTTCGTCTCTAGCTATAAGTTCCTCTTCGTCACTTGGCATGATACGCTGTGAGCTTTGAATGCCCAGTAAACACACACACACCCCGTTTTTTTTTCCCAGTCCAATACACAATCTCAAATATAACAACAAGTAGTAAAGCATGATACTCAAAATAAATAAACAAAGGGTTACAAGTTAGATGTTAGTAAACTAGAAATCCCCCAAAGAGATTTCGTCCTCCCAATCACAAGAATCGGATTCGGATTATTCGGTATGCCCCCTCTTTTGCTGCTTTGTTGCAGAACTAACCTCGGATGCCTACCAACGGTTATATACCACGTAGCGCCAACCACAGGGCCACAAAAGAGACGGTAATAAAGGGCCTTGCCCAAATCCCTCCTCACACCAAACCACCTAGGGTCCGAATACAACATTTCCGTTCAAGGGTTCCGAAAACCATTTGCGCAAGACTTTAACTTCCAAGTAGAGAACACATCCCAACAATCCACACATCACACATTATCATCATTCCTCAAGTGATTGAAAACCCAATACCATCCCAATTAAGTTTCCCGTTGAGTTAAATGTTTTAAAACAAGGTTAAACCAATCTTAACAAGATAATAATATCCACATAAGCATGTATCATTAAGATGAAGGAGAATAAGAACATAACCATAATATGTACAACATCATGCCAAGATATGATCATACGCTAATAAACATTTTCATGAACACAAGAGCATAAAACACCTATGCATAACAAGATTTCCAGATTCGATATCACATAAGGATTAGAATAGAAGGGCTATTTTAGAATTTTTACCGGATTTAGCCTTCCTATGGTTCATAGAGAATCTAATCTAGTTTCCTGAACATATTTCGGAAATGGGATAGCTTTTCTAGATTTTAAGTTATTTAGAAAACACTCCAGCGCTGTCCAGATTCATCGATTGTTACGAAAGTTTGATTTTCTTGCAAACCGCTCACTGTTTTTCCATGAAACTAATTTTAGTTGAAAGCTAACTCCTTAAGGAAGATTTTGACATAAAATAAAGGTCCAGAATAATTTTATACATTTTGCTAGAATTTTTGAAAGTGGGCTACAAAAATAGATTCTAAGATACAATACCCAAAACAAGAAGATTTATGGGAAAATGGATCCACTAAGGGAAAATTTTCGTCTCTTTTATAATGAAAACATGCTAACTAACATGTATGAATGACACATCTGAAAACAATATTTAGAACCCTTAAGAACATGTATTTGAAAAAGGAAAATGAAAGAGAAGGTTATGTTGTGACTTACTTGCTAAGCTTTGAACAAGATGACTCTCTTCTCCCTTCCTCTTCCTCTCAAGACTTCTCTCTTGTTCTCCTTCCTCTCCTCTAGCCGAAAGTGTGTGTGTGAGTGTGATGCTTGTGTTTGCCATGCTAGGGAGTGGTGATATTTATAGGCAAATTTGGTGAAAAATGACATAGAAGCCCACTAGTTGGAATTGAATGGACAAGCTAGAATTTACTTGGAGTTCGTGATTAGGGAGCTTAACCTTGGGAAGTTCAATGAATTAGGAGTGATTAGGGAGCTTAACCTTAGTTAATTCCTAGTTGAATAGTTTTTTTGGGTTTCTAGAATACCATGATTATAAATCTTGAAAATAGGCTTCTCACTTCTCTCTAGGGTGGCCAGCCATTGGGAAGGGTGATGGGGCCATTTTTTTTTAAAATCAATCTAGGTACTAGGAGCACATTCCTCAATGTATACTTTTATATAGATCTCAATTAATTGATGGTACTTATAGTATAAGGTACATGTACTAGTTTTGGGAAAATTTTGAATTTAAATAAAGAAGTGAGGGCTTGGAGTTAAATTCATGTATTGGAACCTTACTTATGTAGAATTTAATTAAATTAGGCTAAGGAACCTAATCCAGCTAGGATATTCCGGTTTTGATAAAAAAAAATGCTAACCGACAAGATTCGAAATAATTCAAGTAACTAAGGGCTTTAAGAAAATAATTTAAACATTAAGGTTTTTAAAGAGAAAATATTTTTCAGGGGCTTCACAATCGCTAATAATTTTTCTCTACCATGCAAATCTATAAACAAACACATAAATCTCACAAAATTGAAACCAAAACCAAAACTAACAACAGAGAAAGAGAATTACACAGGGAAAAAAATTAAAACTAAAAAACAAATAAATTTATGGAGTGGTAGGATGTTACCTCTAACAACTTAGACCTCGCTCACCGCAATTCGTCAGCTCCTCTACCAGTGCCCGCGAAGTCTATGACTTGGGATGACTAATTAGATTATTTTTTAAATAAGACTTGAAAATAGATTAATTTGTCCAATTAAGTGATTTAAAATTTTGATAAATACATAAATAAAAATAAATAAATAGTTATATTACTAAATCATAATTCAAATTTAGATATTGTCATATCTTTTGAGATTCATATCTAAATTCTTATCTTTTTTACTTTTGTCTGGTTTCCATTTGTTTATTTTTTTTTCCAATTTATTTAAGATGGAGTTATGAGTTTCTATTTTTTTAATTTAATTTATATATGATTTCTATTTGTTTTTAATTATTAGAGATTTGTTTAGATAAATTTTAAAGATTTTTTGGATATTGAAAGGTAAAAGAAAGATTTTAACTAAATAAATAGAAATCAAATTTATTAATTTTATCTGTTTGTATATTTGTTTTTTATTTTTATTTTTTGTTACATTACAATATAAGATATAATAAGATATAGATAGATACTCATAACTCTTGTGAAAAATATTATCTAATTTTTTGGAGAGAGAGAATGAAAGTAGGTTTTAATACATTTTTTTGAAAATCGGTGAGCGAGATTAGGATGGAGATATTATAAAATATTTTTATTATCTTTCCATTTGAAATTCATAAATTAAATATTTTAATATCCTTGCATATTAAATATTTTAAAATTATAAAAATTAGTAATTGTGATTTTACGTTCTTTTTAATCTATAATTTTTTTTAAAAATATATATATAATTACTTTATTATGAGAAGAGATTTGTGTTTTTTATTTTTATTTTTTTTAATGTATAATGTTTTTTTAATGTATAGTTACTTTATTATGAGATGAGATTTAGGAAAGAGAAAAATATTAGGGGGAGAGATTTTAGGAACTTGTAATTCAAAATTTTAGGTGGGTTTTTTGGTTATTTTTAATCTATAATTATTTTGTTAGCCAATAAAATTATTTTTAAATATTTTTAAAATCACAAAAATTAGCAATTGTGTAATAAGATTTTGGAGTTCTCACAAACCTTCTCACTACAAATCCCCTTTTCCTTATATAATATACTAGTATATCACCCGTGCTGTGCACGGGATAAAATAATATATTATTTAATAAAAATATGATAATTATATTTAATTCTTTTATATTATGTAAAATAAAAGTTAAATGGAAGGTAGCCAATCGAGATTTTCTTAATTGTTTAAAATTAAGAAAATCAAAAAAATTAGTATACAATATTGATCATAAGGCTTCTCATTAAAAATCTCATTTTCCTTATATAAATGGAAGTATAAAATTTATTTTATGTAAGTGAAACAATTCACCTTTTTCATCTTTTCTCGATGTGAGATTATAAAATAAATGTTAAATGAAAGCTAGCCAATGAGGATTTTCTTAATTGTTTAAAAGTTAACAATTTTTTCAATGGGAAGTTTATTTCGAATCAAGCAATCTTAGCCGTTTAATCTTTAATTAGGTCAATCTTTAATTTATTTCGAATCAAACAAATTTAACAAATATATTTTGATAAAACTGCTAAAATCACAGTTAAACCAGCGAATTAGTCAAATAAAAAAATGGTTCACTCTGTCGACTAGGTCAAAGGACCAACTAACTTATACAAAAATTAATTAATTAAACCTTTTAAATTATATTTTAATTTTAAAATTTAAACTGTTTTGAATTGAAACATACACAACACTACAATATTAAATGGGAGCATAAGGTTTATATAGTGAAATAACTAATTTTTTCCTTCTTTTCCTAATGTGGGATTGTAAAATAAAAGTTAACAGTTGTTTGGACGGGAAGTTCATTTCTAATCAAGCAATTTCAGTCGTTCAAACAAATCTAAGCAATATATTTTGATAAAACAGCTAAAACCGTGGTTAAACCTGTAACGATTCCAGTTTTGACCCGTCACTTGTTGTGTTCTGGACTCGGGTTGGTATGGTTTTGAATAGTGATTCATATCTTGTTTCCCTTGTCTCCCCTCTGTTTTGGTTATTGGATTGTAGTTGTGCGTTTAGAACAGGTTGGTTGCTTGTTTTTCCAAACCTATGTTGTCTAGAATTTTGGTCTTCCACTCGAGCGAGGTTTGCAAACACATAGTACTTTGCACGTCTGCAAAATACTAGAGGAGTGTTTTGCACGCTCGAGCGGCGTTTCCTACGCTCGAGCAGGTGGGTACTCGAGTGTCCCTTCTTGCACTCGAACAGTGTGTTTGTTGTCTGCAAAAGTACTGGACTTGTGTATTCCGCGCTCGGGTGGGTCTCTTTTTGCGCTCGAGCGGAACAAATTTTTGTGTTTGACGCTTGAACGTTAACTCTTCCGCTCAAGCGAACTGTGCGTATATCAGATCGCGAAAATCACTTTTTATCTCACTTTTTCAGATCTATTCTTTTATTATAAACATTGCATATGTTTGAGAATATGGAATATCATATGTATTGTATCACTTTTGGAAGTAATGTATATGCGGTGTAAATTTCTTGAAAACTCGGATTTTGGCTAAGCATTGTAAATGTTTTTGGGAAATTGTAAATTTCATTTTAATATGGGACTTGTGTATCAAGTCAATGAGAATGGATGACCGGAGAATGGATTATGGTGATGGATTTGTAAGAATAACATTGTTATGAATGATTTAATGTTGATTTTGAACTTAATTTGTAATTTTAGGGACAAAATTCTTTAAGGGGGGAAGGTTATAATGATTCTAGTTTTGACCGGTCACCTGTTGTGTTCCGGACTCGGGTTGGTGTGGTTTTGAATGGTGATTCATATCTTGTTTCCCTTGTCTCCCCTTTGTTTTGGTTATTGGATTGTAGTTGTGCGTTTGGAACAGGTTGGTTGCTTGTTTTTCCAAACTTGTGTTGCCTAGAATTTTGGTCTTCCACTCGAGCGGGCCTTCTTGCGCTCAAGCGGGGTTTGCAAACACTCAGTACTTTGCACGTCTGCAAAATACTGGAGGAGTGTTTTACATGCTTGAGAGACGTTTCCTACGCTCGAATGGGTGGGCGCTCGAGCGTCCCATCTTATACTCGAGTGGTATGTCTGTTGTCTACAAAAGTACTAGACGTGTGTATTTCGCGCTCGAGCAGGTCTCTTTTTGCGCTCGAGTGGAACAAATTTTTGTGTCTGACGTTCGAGCGTCAACTCTTCCGCTCGAGCGGATTGTGGGTAAATCAGATCGCGAAAATCACTTTTTATCTCACTTTTTCATATCTATTTTTCTAAAAACCCTAAAGTGAGACTCTCTCTCTCTCTCTAAAATACACTCTCTCTCTAGATTTCTAGCTAGTTCTAGTGGTTTCTCAACACTTGTGCCTTCATTAAAAAGGTGGAGCTTCTCAAGATCTTCACTTTGATCTAAATAGAGTTGGATTTCTCTTTTTCTCTCTTGGCTCGTCTTCTCTCTTTGAGGTAGGGATTTTTTACACTTTGCTATGATTTTTAACTAAGTTATTTGTGGTTGGTTGTGCAACAATGGTGGGATTTGGGAGTGTTTCGAGCCAAACCTAGGGTTTGGGTGAAATGTGAAAGAGGGGTTTTTGGTGGAAATGAAATAAATGAACATGGGGTTTGAAAATGAAGTCATGTTATGTCAAAATAGGTGATTTTGGTATTTTGAGAAGAGAGATTTTTTCCCTAAATTGATTATCATATCTATTTTGTATAAATAGTTAAAATTGGTGTTGCAAACATGGAATTAAGTGAATATTGAAATAGATGATGAAATTGAGTATGAAATGCTTCACACCCTTGAAAATTTTGGATAAATTATCTGTCTTATGATTGTATATCTGTTTAGAAATATCTATATTGGGCTATCGGTGGAGGATAGCTTTGCTTGTGGTAGAAATTGCATGTGAATTAGGTGAATTAGAACTAATCCATGGCTGATTATCATTGAATATGATCATGTTGTGAATACATTGTATATGTATGATTATTTGGGAGGAGAAAATTGATGTACTCCATATGTGTGATTATGTATTTAAATACATTGCATATGTGTCACGACCCAAACCCGCCCCTGTAGGTTTAGCATCGTAACCGGCCAGTAGTCCGTGGATTACCAAAGGCCTCTTGACAGATAAGGACATAATAAGGGGTTGCAGAAGCAATTATACAAAATAGACAAGGTCCAATGAGCTGTGGCAACATACATGGGACATACTATTTCAAAACTTATATATACATAAGCGTGTCGGTCGAAGGACATCAATATTTACAAAAATTTACAAAAGAGTAACTCCCAGGACCCGACTTTACAAAGCAGACCGAGACTAGCATAAGTACAAAAACAGCCATGTAACTAGACTTCGATCGGAACCTCCTCGGGAGGCACAACGGTTAGCTGACAAAAAACAGAAATAAAGGCCATCAACTCTGGCCCTGATCACGCGCCGGCTCACCTACATACATAATATAAACTGTGAGCGAAAGCTCAGTGAACAATAACAGTGTAATGGGGTTTCAATGAATGAGTCTGTACAGATTCAGAAATCATAATTCAGTTTCATATTAAATTCATAATTTGTCCTGATTATATACAGAAATCATAAGTCATGCGTCAGTATACGTGATACATCCATTAGCATTAACAGAGCAGATACAGAACAGATGCAGACACGTGAGGGTTACGAATAACCAGTTCCATAAAAGAACCTCTAGATCTGGGTAACAGAGAATAAACACGCTGAGCCCTATGATGGGGCCCCCGGTACGGGTAACAGAGTGCAGACAGATTAAGTTCCATGATGGAACCTTCGATACCGAGTAATAGCCAACAGATATCACATGATGCTAAGGATGTCACGAATACATATCAGAAATTGGACAATCATTCATTGTGCAGAACATATCATTTCAGAAAACAGATCTTAATTCATCACACAAAAAATAAGTAAAGTTGAACATAGCTTTACTATGCTATTACTCACAGTTGGCCTTGAGACAGATAGACGAAGCAGATTGGTCAACGGTACGCGGCATGTGACCTACATAACACATAACAGACGCACACTTGAAACACACGTTCTAATTGTACATAACTTACTTCGTTGGCTCTTAGTGTGTTTCTAACTTTTAATCCTCATTATGGAATCTTAAACATGGCCTAGGAATGCCTAGGATGGAATGAGGATGCAAGAATGCATTGAAAAACATTTCTTAAAACTTGCTGAAAAAAGGGTCCACGCTCAAGCGTGGGTTTCCTCGCTCGAGCGGACATGCAGACAATGAAGCTCCACTTGAGCGGGCTTTCCCCGCTCGAGCGGACTGTAAACTTTTGAAAAAGTGCTGGATGCATGATTTTCACGCTCGACGGACGCTCGACCTCCACTCGAGCGTTAGACTCAGAACCTCGCTAGAGCGTGAATTCCCTTCCTCAAGCGGACTGCAAAACACACAAACTTCTGGGTATATGCATTTCACGCTCGAGCGTAAAACTCGCCGCTCGAACGGAGGTGCATGTACTCAGAGTTCACACTCGAGCGTGAAGTTACCCGCTCGAGCGTGGATCAAATTTCTGGAAATTCCAGATTTGATCACCAAGCTCAAATTCAACCTCAAATGCAACAAACTCAATCTTCTGGGCCCAAAACTTTGGAAAACACTTAGAGACTTATAAAACAACATGCTTTGAAAATCATTTTACAAAATCAAAGCCTAGAAGTATGCCAATTGAACAACATTCAACTTGAAGCTTGAAATTAATTCATGTACTTGACTTGTATGCAATTCTTTGAACTCAAGTCTTCCAAAACATGATCAAATGCAATGTTCAACCCAAAAACATGATCAACTATGACAATATGACTTGAAACATGAAGAATTTCTAAAACAAAGCTTGGATTATGACATGCATGCAAGGATTCTTTAGAAAGACAACCTCAAATGCCATGAATTACACATGCATGTATGTATTGAGCTTCAATTCACCAATTATTAGCTTAATCCTTACATGAGTTCATTTAATTCACTAGAATTCTTGTACTAGCAATTCAATTTCATAGTTAAGAGGGTGAATGCCTACCTTAAGTCTTGGATTCTCAAGTGTGGAAGCTTAATCTTCCAAACTCTCTTCAATTTCCTCTACCTTCAAGAAATTTCCTTATTGAGTACAACTCTCTCTTCTCCCTCTCTCTATCTCACGTTTGGCTCTCTCTCATAGGTGAACTCCCAATGTGGTGAAGTCAAGAAAAGAAGTGAGTGGGCTCAAAATGGTGCCTTAAGTAATAATTAATCCAAACTAATCAAATGGCATTATTTTAATCTAATTTAATCATTTCGAACTGAATTTTAATTAAACCTACCATAAAATTTTATAAATCCTAATTAGCACATAAATCAAATCAATTTCTGATTTAAACGTCGATAAGGCTTTCAATTCGCAAACGGAAGTTCAAGCAAGAATAGATCTTTCTACGCCTAATAGATATAGACATAAACAATGCATCACACACATGTAGTTTAATTCAGAATTTCACCTTAATTGCTAATTAGGCATAATTAATCACGGATTAATGTTAATCAGAGGTCGGGGTTGTTACAATATGTATGATTATTTGGAAGAAGAAAGGGGATAGATTCTATTGTTTGGGAGGAGAAAATGAATGGACTCCATTAAAATTAAGTTGGTTGGAGTATCTTGGGTGAAAGTCCTGAAATTTATACATGGGTGCTGATCCCGTGGACAAAATATCCGTCAAATGGCAGATTGAAATTTATACATGGGTGCCAATCCCGCGGACGAGATTTCTGTAAAATGGCAGTTTGAAGTGTTTGTGTGTTAATTGTGAAATTGTTGAGCCATTGAGTTGTAGTCTCATTTGGGTTATTGAGAAAGGATGAAATTGGCTTATGTATTGAAATGAATTGAAGGAAAGTGAAATGGAAATAAGGACTTGATGTCTTTATGAATATGTATAAAAGTGTAAATATTTTATCTCGAGCATTGTATATGCACATTGTACTTATATCTTTATTAAATCTCATATACTCCCTCTGTCCCAAAATAATGGTCTCTTTTGGGGAATCCAACTTTTTTTGGTAGTACAATTATTGGATTTTAAAAAAGTTAATTTTCCAAAATTATCCTTTTGATAGTACATTTTTTGGGAATATCAATGTCATAATTGTACTTTTTATATTGTTTATTAATTTAAAAGAAGGGCAAAATAGGAAATTTATATTATTTTTGTACTTGATTTTTGAAGAGGGACTAATATTTTGGGACAATGAAAAATGGAATAAGGGACTAATATTTTGAGACGGAGGGAGTATTGTATTAGATTATTCTTACTGGGTTATGGCTCACCCTATTTGGGAAAATACTTTCAGGTATTGATGGCTTGCCTCCGCCAAGACAATAGCTTGGAGGGACTTTGGGAGCACAAGCTTCTTTGTTTTGATTGTATATTTTTGTATAGCCAAGGGCTTTATTTGTATGAGGTAGTCTCTCTTTTGTTGTAACTAAGTTAAGGCTTGAAAGGTGTAAGCCGATAGGGCATTTACTTATGTTAAACCCTTTTGTATCATTAACTTCATGTAATGAAAGGACTATTTACTCTGATTTATGTAGCTATTAATAAATGTTTGGGTTGTATTTATTGTATTATTTTGGAGGCGTTACAAAACCAGTGAATCTGTCAAACCGAAAACGATTCAGCCTAATCGGCTAAGTCAAAAGACCAACTAATTTACAACAAAATTAATTAATTAAAATCTTTAAATTTTATTTTAAAATTTAGGCCATCTTGAATTAAAACACGCAAAATATTATAATATTAAATAAGAGTATAAGATTCACTTTATATGAGTGAAACAACTCACTTTTTTTATTTCTTTTCTCGATATGAAATTGTAATTATTTTAAAGTTAAATATTATGAGAGTTTCAAAATCTCATAAAAAATTATTTTTAAAATCAAAACGTCTATGTGAGATTATAGGGCTTCTCACTAAAAATCTTCTTTTGCTTATAGAAATAGACGTATAAGATTCACTTTATATAGATGAAACAATTCACTTTTTCCTTTTTTTTTCTCGCTGTGGGATTGTAAAATAAAAGTTAAATAAATATGCACATTGGATTACAGATTAAAACTGCGTTTACAAAAGTACCTTCACATAGCACGAGTGATATGTTAGAAGTATTGTACATGTGTTCTTAAACACATAGGCAAAATAAATTGGTATTGATTATAGGGCTTCCCACTAAATATCTTCTTTTGCTTATATAAATGAAAGTATACGATTCACTTTATATAAGTGAAATAATTCACTTTTTCCTTCATTTCCCAATGTGGGATTGTAAAATAAAAATTAAATGGAAGCTAACCAATGGGGATTTTCTTGATTGTTTAAAATTAAGAAATTTCAATAATTTATATAAATTGGAGTGTAACGCCCTCAAAATAAACCCATAATAACCATAACATTAACATGCATTTATAAAAGAAAACGAATCATTTGAGTTATTCATCAGAGTATTCTTATTGAAAGACATCACATGTAACATCCTGCAACATCAAAATAAATGCCCTAAGGGCTTACATCGTTCCAAGCTAACACTTGGACACAAAAAGGATGAGTACTAACTCAATTACAAGTTAAGCCCTAGGCTTGAATGTTGACATGAAATCTCAAAAAAATAACAAAGTAAAACATATAACTAAAGACAAGTCTTCAAAATCCCAAACATCAAATCCTTCCAGGCTAAGTCCGTGGAGGTAGCTTATCACCTGAACCTGAAAATGATGTTCCCATAAAGGGTGAGCCACAGCCCAGTAGAAAAATACTAAACCAAATATAAGCATAGAATAAAGCTATAGCATTCAATAGATGGTTAACCAAGATAATCAATTACATCATTATACAGTTTCATGACACTAATGTCTAAGACACATTTCACTTTCCATTATTATCAACATCGCTCAGAACCTGGCCAAACTTACAACAGTGAATCACATATATCATATTCACATCCTTCCAATATCAACAAACAAATGAGACTCAAGCTCAAATCAAAACACTTCATACTTCCAGATTGATACACATTTTAGTGCTGTATCAATAAAACACTTCTATATAAATAAGCACACATAAAAGTGATGCTAATGGAGTCCATCCCCTATCTCCTCCCAAACAAAAATCCGGTTTAGAGGTCCAATCCCCTATCTCCCCTAAACCGTGGAGTACATCCCCTATCTCCTCCCAAACAATTGCATATCGCATGCTCAATCAATACATGTAATTTCTGTTATTAATTCAATAGTCTAAATTTATGACTTAAACAAATGATATAGTTTCAATTTTCCCTAATCCGCATGCAATGTCTACAACAAGCACGACTATCCTCCACCGATAGCCCAAAAACAGTTATTTCTAGACTCGAAAAATAAAATATACCAACAATTCAATAGGCGAGTGATTTATATTATCCAACTACACCATTAAATCAGTAAATTCCCAATTTCATGGATTTAACCAAATCCCCAATTTCATTAAATTAATTACTCAAATCAATTTAACCAATTCAACTATTAGGTTTTTTTCCCAAATTTTCAAAGTGTCCCCAACCTATCAAAATACCAAACTTAGAACAAAGCATATAAAATGGAGTTAGGAAAATCCCTACCTTGAAGAAAATAACCCGTATGGAGAAAATGGAGATGAAGACCAAAGAGCAACGTGCTCCAAATCCCAAGTTTCTCAGATTAAAACGAAGCCCTCAACTCACTCTAACTTTTAATAAAGGATCTAAGGTAGAAACTCACTCTAAGTAGATCAATCGTAAGAGAGAAGGTGTGTAGAGGGAGAGAGAGAGAAAAAACACTCCAGGGAGCGGTTTTTAAAAAAGTTATGAAGGAAAAGTTAGGTCAAAAAAGTGATCCAAAAAAGTGAAATCACGGACTGATATAATCGACTCTACCGCTCGAGCGTAGAATCCCCGCTCGAGCGTAAGACACATAATCATGCTCAAGCGTGAAGAAAGCCACTCGAGCGTCGATTTGCACCCTTCCAGAAGTTTGCAGGCGCTGGCACCCGCTCGAGCGTCAAACTCCCGCTCGAGCGGAGGAGCAAAAACAAGGATCACGCTCGAGCGTAAAAACTACCGCTCGAGCGGAAGAACTGCAGAGCAAAAATACTGGGAGATGAAAATCACGCTCGAGCGTCAAAATTCCCGCTCGTGCGGAGAAGCAACAACGAAGGGACCGCTCGAGCGTTAAAACTTCCGCTCGAGCGTGAAGGCCAAAATCTGGGCATCACCTATTCGGCATCTAAAATCAAACCAACCTGTAATAGACCCGCCCAACCCAACCTATACTTCAAATACAAAGAGATTAAAGGACAACAACAACCAATAAGTAATGACAGGATCCACGGAACCTAAGTCGGATACAATAATTAAAGAGAAAAGACCGGGGTCGCAATATATGAAGCATAAGATTCACTTTAGTAAATGAAACAAATCACTTTTTTTTCCCTCGATTTGGGATTTTAAAATAAAAAGTAAATAGAAGCTAGCCAATGGAAATTTTCTTAAATGTTTAAAATTAAGAAAATTCAATAATTTTAGAATGAGGGTTTAGGCTTTTTGAAGGTTTCTCCTTAAAACTCCCTTTATAAAATTCATTTATATAAGTGAAAAAACTCACTTTTTCTTTCTTTTTTCCAATGTGGGATTGTAACACTTTATATAAGTGAAATAACTCACTTTTTCTTATTTTCTCAATATGGATAATAATTATTTTAAAGTTAAATATTATGAAAGTTTCAAAATCTCATACAAAATTATTTTTAAAATCAAAACTATGTGGGATTGTAAAATAAAAGTTAAATAAAAGCTAGCCAATAGAGATTTTCTTAATTCTTTAAAATTAAAAAAAAAATTTAAAAAATGAGTATGAGATATTGATCATAGGACTTCTCACTAAAAATCTATTTTTGTTTATACAAATTGGAGTATAAGATTCATTTTATGTAAGTGAAGCAATTCAGTTTTTCTTTTCTTTTTTTCCGATTTAGGATTGTAAAATAAAAGGTAAACGGAAACTAACTAATGGGAATTAGAGAGGCATAGTTTAGGTTGGTGAATTTATCATACTCGATCATTTTGTAAACTCATATGCATATTAAAAAACAAAATCAAATTCATTCTAAAGTCATGTTCATGTGATTTCAATATATTTATCTTTAATAAAAATATATGATCTATTTATAAAATTATATATATTATTTATTTTTAAAAATTAAATATAATAGAATTACGTGATTATAAATGATAGTCTTACTCAAAGTAAATCGAACTTTAATTTGTTCAGAATGTTGCTAATAAAAATTGAAAATAAATCAAAGTCAATCAACTGATCTCTTCTCCTCTCTGACATGTGCCTTGTTACTATAACGATCTAGAAATTTTTCCTTCTGCTCGAGTGGGGGAGTTAACCCTAGAGCGGAATTGTGGGGTTCCCAGCATTTTTGCAGACAGCCCGAGATTCTGGGAGTTGTGAATCTCCGCTCGAGCAGGGGAGTTGACGCTCGAGCGGACGGCTTTGTTGGTCTGAGCACTCGAGCGCAAGGTTAGACGCTCGAGCGGGTCGCCTAGTTGAGTTTGAATTTCTGAGGCACGTGGATTCGTTTTTGGCATTTTTATTAGTGTATTTGGAACCTCCTTATTTTATTTTGGGATATTGATTGAGGTGGTAATATGATGGTAAAGTAAGATTGGACCAAAAACTTTAATTCGAATAATTCGCCTACGATCAGCTGTCACTCTTTTGCCTTTTTCTTTTTCCACACTTTGAATTTGGATGTGAGGTTAGAACCGTTGGAAAGCTTATTTCTGGGGCTTCAATTTGGACACAAGAATGACCTAAAACGGAGTCCGGATGAGAGAGTTACGCATGTTTGAAGTTTTCATATCTGTGCTGGAAGCAGGACCGCACGTGCGGAAAAAAGCGGCGCACGTGCGTGCTGTGCGGGACAGCAGTTCAAAAACGTGATTTTTGGATCATTTCTTATATTTTCTTTTCCTCTCTTCTTCTCCCCTCCTCCATGTCCGAAACCCTAGGTCCCAAAACCTTGATTTCCTCCACTTTTATCAACAAATCCACCATGGATCTTGCATCAAGGATGGAGAACAAGAGAGGATCAACATTTTTCAACCGATTGAAATTCGAATTTGTGGAGGATTCTTCTCAAAGCTTGCTTTTCTTGCTTGAATCTTGAGGTAGGGGTCCTAGTTCTCCTTCAATGCTTACATTGATAGATAGATTTGTGGTATTTTGGAATATATAAATGCAAAATCTATATTTTGGGCATATAGTGTAAATCATGAAATTTTGGGGCTAGGGTTTGAAATGTTGGGGTTCTATTATGGGGTTTAGATTATGGATTATGGATTATGGACCTAGGGCGTATAATAAATGGAAAGATTGAAACAAAAAGTAATGGGTTAAGAAATTTGGATTTTTCTTGAAATTTCTAGATTTTTCTTGAAACCCTAGGTTGATTTATGATGATAGTCAATGATTTGGCCCAAATTGAAAGTTGAATCATGAAATTGGTAGGTTGAATTATATATGTACAAGTTTAATTGGAATTTGGTTCTACTTGAAAATTATGTTTAAAATTTGCGAATGAACTTTGTTAAGAGCATTGTAAATCATGTTTTAATAAAAAGGAAATTGGGGGAAAAGATTTATTAATGATATAAATGACATAAACTCGGTCATGAAATGTTGAAATGGAATTTAAGAATTTCTCTTGAAATATGTTGAATTATATTTAATGGTATTGAGTTGAATCATGTTCATTTTGGTTTTTGTGATCTAAAATGTAGAGTTTCCAAAATGGGTTTAATCTCAAATTATTTTATTAAATTCCTAGTGGGTTTGCTTAATTATTTTGAAACTCAAGTGGATGATTTAATGAGGTTTCTTTATGGGGATGGAAATGTTTGGTTTTTGGTAAAAACACTAGAAATTTAGAGATTTTTGGGGAACATGGAAATGTCCATAAAACTCATTTCTTTCTTTGAATAAAAGATGAATGGGTGTAAATTCCATAATGTGTTTTGCAAGATTGGTAATCTTTTAAATTTATTGAGTTGGAGAAATGATTCTGAAAACTTCATGTGTAGTCCTTGGTGGGACCATGTTGCTTTGACTTGTGAAATGAGAAAGTTGATGGTATAGTTGGGGGTGTAGTTGATTTGTTAAGTTGATTTGTTAAGTTGGCCATGAGTGTCCAGGGTGAAAGACCCGAAAGCCGCGCGGATAGGTGTCGAACCTTCCAGTTAGCACCGGTAAAAATGACAGTTTGGTAGTGCTTGTTGAGCCTACTTGCAGACACCAGCCTAGGGATTACCAGTGTTGTATTTATCGCCCCTTTTAAAGTAATGATGGAAGTTTGAAATTGATGAGATCATATGATGACATTGAGAACATGGTGATTTTGAAACAATGCATTGGAACGGATGTTTTTCCTCATCGATTTATCTTGACATAGCATTGCATTTACATTTGCTTTTGTGTTGAGGAAAAAGCATAATTATGTACATACTTCGTGAGAATACTCTACAGAACTTGGAAATTTATTTTAAAAGAATGGTTGGTTTTCAAAAATGGTTTTTGGGAGTTCACATCCCGCCATAGTAAGCCTGCAAAATGTGGGTTGTGTTGAGCTATGTGTTGAGAGGTAAGTTGAGTTGATGATGTTTTTTTTTGTTGCTTGTGATGAATTTGTGAAATTTCATATTGATGTATAATTTGGTTTAAAGAGGAAATGTGCATGGGCATTATTTGTAAATAATGGGAACCAAAAAAACAAATATGAGGATTATAGATTATGATGATAAACTTAACGAAGTAGCTGTGTAAATGAAAGTAAATTGTGAGAGTTGTTCCTTAATTAAATAAAGGATTGGCTTGGAAGGGTTTATTAACATTGTGTTATCTTGAAATGAAACTTTGCGGGTGTAATTAACGGGGTGAATTGAGTATAGGAGAATTGTTGGCAAATCAAAAAGGAACTTGAACTTGAAGTTATGGGGATTTAAGTTAAAAAATGAAGAGTAAAATAGTAGAATGAAAGGAAAAGAGGAACATTAAAAATGGAAGTTAAATGAGAAATATTTTGGGAAATGGGTTATTAACCTTTAAATGATGTTGTTTCTTAAATACGGTTGTTTCACAAGGATCTATGGTTTTTCTAAAGTTAAGGGATGATTTTTAATGGCTGAAGGTTTTTCTTACAAGTGTTTAATTTGTTTTTGAGAAAAAGATACCTTACTTATGATATTTTGAGATTATGAAATGTCACCCTACTATATGGTATCACCCAGCATGCATGATCATTTTTATCTGTGTGTTAGTTATTGATTTAGAACTGTGAGATTCCTACTGGGCATTAGTGCTCACCCCGTTGTTGTTGTATCTTTTTACAGGAAGAATGTTTGGATTATTTGATTGAAGATGTACGGAGTTCTTAAGTCATTTGTATAACTTCATGGTAGTTGTAAAAAGAAGTGGATTTGTATTTGTATTCATTTATTTGTAGCTTCGCAGCAGAAACATTGGCATGTATTATTGTTGTTGTATTCATAGAGAGAGAAAACATGTATTATCGTATTTCTGTTACTCAAGTGTAATAGATATTTGTATATGTAAAAAAGAAAAAAATATGGACCTAAATTTACAGGCTTTGGTAATGTTTTCGTGTAATTAAAATTCGGGGCGTGACAACTTGGTATCAGAAGTAACCGGGTTTGAATACCTGGAGCTCGTGGGAAGTGGTTTTTACCATAATGGGTTGGCTTTGCTTGGTGAGGATATTTGCATATAGAAATTGGTGGTATAGGACATTATGTGTTGCATTATGTGAGCATGGGTTAAGCTTCATGGATAGTTCTTGTAGCCGGCTAACTTACTTTGAGATCTCATTGGAAAATGCGTCTGATCAACGTAGTTTCTAATGGGAGTTCCTTGGAAGTTCTGGGACAAGTGGTTGTCCTTGTAGACTTGACTCGATTATGTGGTTTGTTGCCCAAAAAAAAAAAATTTTTTATGTGCTGTGTGATTATGTGTTAGGTTGGTTTCTTGATTTAATAGGAAGAGTAAGTGTCTTAGGAAGGGGTTACGGTTCAGTCGATGGATGTTTGATGTCGTTTTTGAGATAAGGAGAGCTATCGGATGGTTATTAATCTACAATAAGGGAGATGTTAGATATTGGTAGGAATGCATATTGACTTATGAGTTTCAAATTGAATGAGTGTTTGTGGAACATGGAATGTGAGAGTTGTTTGAATTACAAGGAGTATAGTTGCGATGATGTGAGATCTTAGAATGGTATGAGATTAGTTTGAGTTACTTAGTAAATCGTGAGAGTGCTTGGTGGTGGTATGAAAATGGTGCCTCATGGTGATAAAAGTAGTGTTGTCTTAAGGTGTAGTGAGCTAGTGGTTGTGTGTGTATGAAGGAGTTAATAGTATTGAAGTATGTGGTTCATGAGTATGAACAAATGCTAGAAGTGATTCTTGAGAGGAAATTTGAGTCGTGTTTCGTAGTAGTGAGTGTTGTGCCGGTGATAATTCTGTTGTGTGACTCGAAATGAGTGTTATTATATCGGCTTGAGAATGATGAGATTGTTGGAAGTGGTGCTAATGTAACGCATATTTGAAAAGTCTAGTGAGATTCTAGAAATGGGTAGGACGGTGTAAGAGGCTTTATCTCGGGGTAGACGGTGTGAGGTAACTTCTAAGCGTTAGTAATTGTATGGTTGGCCGATTAGTGACTTCCGAGTGTAGGAGCAAAGTGTTATGAAATTCTTGGCATTGTTTGTGTGAGAATAATAGGTGATGATGGTTATGATTATGATTTGTGAGATGTGAAATGATGTGTGCATCGATAATTGAACCATGAGAGTGAAAAATGGATAATTTGGGCTAAGTTGCGTAGAGAAGACGGATTCTTGTAGTCGCCCTCTTTTGTGGGACTTAAGTATTGGTTTGGGTTAGTTTGTTTTGATTTGACTTGCAACCAAAGGTTTTAATAAATGCTATTTGAAGTTAATTGATGCTTGATTGTCTTGGGAGTTGCCTTGTTTTGGATAAATAAGGATGTGAGTGGTTAGTGTCTCAAGGGGTATTTGATGGCATGGAGTCTTACTCGTACATGTATACGTGTGTTGTTTATGTTACTTTATGAAATTGCTCTAAAGGAGTTAAAAATGTTTGAATGGAAATTGTTGAAGTGCACTTGTGCCAATGTGTATATATATGTTGAATGTCGATATAAGTGTTGACATTTGTAATGAATATGTGGGTTTGTTTTGTTTGTTGTTGTTACAAATGTGTATGGAAATTATGTTGTGATGTCGCCGGATGGGTGGCAGAAGTTATTTGGTGATGGTTGGGATTCACCGGGAAAATGTTGAGATTGATGTGGGAAAACGAAAATCTATTTTCCTTGTACATGGCCTGGGAAGGCATGGTTGAACTAAATGTTAAGAACTTAATCTGAATATGACAATGAATGATTTTCACTGTTTTACTTTTAAGTGTTTAATGGAATAAAGAATTGATAACGCTGTTAATTGAAATGCTATTGAGAGTTGTGATATTGGATCATACAATGCAATGTGTTATCTGTTTTGCTTGTGTTGACATAGTGTTAGTTTAAGAGTGATTTCTTTTCTTTGAAATTGAGTTTCGATCATTCGATAGTCATTGTTCGCGTTGTCGTTGATTGACGAGTTGTTATGGACCTTGGGATTATAAATGGTTAGTGTTGCTCCTTGCCCGTTGAATTGTGATGTGTGTGTTGATCGAAAGTATTTGTGGTCCTTTCCTAGTGATTCTCGTTGTTGGGTGTCTTTGGAACATTGAGGCATCGAATTAGAAAATTAAGAAGCTATCCCGAGTGTGGATCTAGTTTTGGAACATTACAGGGTGCGTTTCCGTTCATGTTTGAGTTGTCTTCTATTTGGTTTTCTTCAATTTCGAGGACGAAATTTCCCCAAGGTGGGTGGGTTATAACGCTTTGTATTTTGGGTTTAGAATTGAAGTGAGGTGTAATTGAAAGTTGTCAAGGTTTGGTGGATATTTGTGGATGTTCTCATGCTTTATTTTTGGACTAGGGGTTGTTAAGAATTGGTGAGTATAAGGTTGTTGCTATTTTGTTAGAGCGGATGCAATTTCGGGGACGAAATTTCTTAAGGAGGGAAGGATGTAACGATCTAGAAATTTTTCCTTCTGCTCAAGCGGGGGAGTTAACGCTCGAGCGGACTTGTGGGGATCCCAGCATTTTTGCAAACGGCCCGAGATTCTGGGAGTTGTGAATCTCCGCTCGAGCGGGAGAGTTGACGCTCGAGCGGACGGCTTTGTTGGTCTGAGCACTCGAGCGCAATGTTAGACGCTCGAGCGGGTCGCCTAGTTGAGTTTGAATTTCTGAGGCACGTGGATTCGTCTTTGGCATTTTTATTAGTGTATTTGGAACCTCCTTATTTTATTTTGGGGTATTGATTGAGGTGGTAATATGATGGTAAAGTAAGATTGGACCAAAAAACTTTAATTCAGATAATCATCCTCGATCAGCCGTCACTTATTTGTCTTTTTCTTTTTCCACACTTTGAATTTGGATATGAGGTTATAACCATTGGAAAGCTTATTTTCGGGGCTTCAATTTGGACACAAGAACGACCTAAAACAGAGTCTGAATGGGAAAGTTATACATGTTCGAAGTTTTGAAATCTGTGCTGGTAGGAGGTACGCTCGAGCGGGAATATAGACGCTCGAGCGGATGTCGCGAGTTCGGCAGCTTAAAAACGGGATTTTTAGATCATTTCTCACATTTTCTTTTCCCCTCCTCTTTCCTCTCATTCTAGGTCCGAAATCCTAGCCCCCAAAACCTTGATTTCCTCCACTTTTTATCAACAATCCACCAAGGTTCTTGCATTAAGGATGGAGAACAAGAGTAGATCAACATTTTCAACCGATTGGAACTCGGATTTGCGAAGGATTCTCATTAAAGCTTCGTTCTTTTGCTTGATTCTTGAGGTAGGGGTTCTAGTTTTTCTTTAATGCTTCCATAAATAGATAAATCTGTGGTGTTTTGATTATATACATGTAAAACCCACATTTTTGAGCATATAGTGTACATTATGAGAATTGGGGGCTTAGAGTTTGAGAGCTTGGAAGTTCAATTGATGGGTTAAAATGATGGATTATGAGCCCTAGGTGTATAATCAATGGGAAAGTTGGAATAAGAAGTAACGGGTTACGAAGTTTAAAATTTTTCTTGAAATTTCTAGGTTTTCTAGAAATCCTAGGTTGATTCATGATGATAATCAATGATTCGGCCCAAATTGAAAGTAGAATCATGAAATCAGTAGGTTGAATTATATGTGTACAAGTTTAATTGGAATTTGGTTGTATTTGAAAATTATGTTTAAAATTTGCGAATGAACTTTGTTATGAGCATTGTAAATCATGTTATAATGAGAAAGAAAATTGGGGGAAATGATTTATTAATGATGTGGATGACATAAACTCGATTATAGAATGTTGAAATGGGGTTTAAGAATTCCTCTTGGATTATATTTAATGGTGTTGAGTTGAATCATGTTGATTTTGGTTTTTGTGATTTAAAATGTAGAGTTTCGAAAATGGGTTTAATCTTAAATCATTTTATTAAATTCCTAGTGGGCTTGTTTAGTCATTCAACTCAAGAGGATGATTTAATGGGGTTTCTTTATGGGGATGGAAAATGTTTTGCTCCGTTTCGCGTGCTTAACCCTCTAGTATTTTTAAAATAGGTGTTTGATGTCCCTAAGATGTCTGTAAATTCATTCGAAGTAAAATGAAGCAGGAACTGAATTAAGAAAGAAAAAGAACTAATGACTAAGTTATGTATGTGTATAGGGCACACTCCAGGAGGGACAAGCACTCCGTTGTAGCACTGTGAGTAGTAGTACGGTAGTCGTACGTTCAATTCTCGCTAATGATTCTTATTGTTAACATTATGTTCCTTGCATGTAATGATGTTAACAGTATGTTGATTGGAAAATCTAAGGGCATTATTGCGCAGTACATTTTATTTACTGTTGATAAAGAATACTAACGTTATTTGCAAAATAGCTATAATGATTCATGACGAACCAAGGGAACGTATAAGCACTATGGAACCATGGTATTCACGTATCTCTGATATCATTCAATCTGTACAATGTGCTTACTTATATTAATAATTATCAGGAATGTCCTATTAGACTTAAGTTAACTATGTTAACTCATGTGAATGATGTAACGGTTACCATGAGTACTCTGGCCTATTGCAGATGACTATCACAATGAATGCAAATAGCTGGCACAGGTTTTGGCCACATTGGAATGTCTTCTAAGAAGTGACGAAGCCATTCTGCTTCTTTCACCTGCTTTGTCTAAAGCAATGAACTCGGATTCCATTGTGGATCGCGCGATGCAAGTTTGTTTGTGGACTTCCAAGAAACAGCAGCGCCTTCCTGGAGTAAAGACATATCACTAGTGATTTTGAATCTTTTAGTATCCGATATCCAATTGGCATCACAATAACCTTCGAGTACTGCTGGATATCGAGTAAAGTTCAAACCATAATCACGGGTGAATCTTAGATATCTAAGAACCCGAATGATCGCTTTCCAATGGTCTTCTCCGGGATTACTAGTGTACCTACTCAATTCACTGATAGCATAAAGCTATATCAAGACGAGTACAATTCATTAGGTACATTAGGCTTCCAATGATTTGGGAGTATTTTAACTGAGACACTGCATCACACTTTATTTTCGATAAATAAGACTGATGTCTACAGGTGTTCTAGCTAAATTCAAATCATCCTTGATAAATTTATCAAGAATTTCTCAATATAATGAGATTGAAGAAAATGCATATCCGTCAGATGTTTAGTAATTTCATTCCTAAATAACATCTGCGACCCCCATATCTTTCATATCAAAATCTTTTGTTAAGCATCTGCTTAGTTGATTTGATTATGTTTTGACTGCTTCCGATGATAAGCATGTCATCCACATAAAGACAAACTATGACATATCACTTGGTCAGTGTTTTTAACATAGACGCATTTGTCACATTCGTTTATCTTTAAACCCATTAGTAAGCATTGCATGATCAATTTTTCATGCCATTGCTTAGGTGCTTGTTTAAATCCATAAAGGGATTTTACAATCGACAAACTTTCTTTTCTTGCCCTGATACTACAAACCCTTCGGGTCTGTCCATAATAGATCTCTTCATTTAGATCACCGTTTTAAGAAAAGCTGTCTTAACATCCATTTGATGTATTTCTAAATTAAACAACGCTCCTATAGAAATAAGCATGCGAATGGATGTTATTCTTGTCACAGGGGAATATGTGTCAAAATAGTCCAGACCTTCCTTTTGTCTGTAACCTTTAACAACAAGTCTTGCTTTATACTTGTCAATTGAACCATCTGCTTTCATTTTTCTCTTGAATATCCATTTATATCCAAGAGGTTTAAAACCTGGTGGAAGATCCACCAATTCCCAAGTATGATTTTGCATAATGGATTCAATTCATTATTAACAGCCTCTTTCCACAAAGGTGCTTCAGGCCTGTCATTGCTCCTTAAAGCTTTGAGGTTCATTTTCTAAACAAGTATGTCAGAAAATCTGGACCAAAGGATTTTGATGTTCTCGCTCTCTTACTTCGTCTTGGTTCATCATTAGTAAATCCTGTTGTCGAGACTATTATTAGTCTCTTTTGTTTGATTGTCATTAGTTTCTTGACTTTGTGTACAATCATAAGTTCTTTTCTGTGAACTTAATTCCTGTCCTTTCTTGTAAGGAAAGACATGTTCAAAAAACACAGCATTCCTTGACTCTATAATAGTGTTCACATTCATATCAGGTATTTCTGATTTATAAGTCAGAAAACCGATATGCACTACTATTTTGAGCATAACCAATAAAACACACAATCTACTGTTTTTGGTCAATCTTAGTCTTTTTAGGAACAGGAACTTCAACTTTTGCCAAACACCCCACACTTTAAGTATTTGTAGGAAGGCGATCGACCTTTCCACAATTCATAAGGAGTGCTGTTGGTTTTCTTGTGGGGTATTCTATTAAGACATAATTAGCAGACAATATTGCTTCCCCCCACAAGTTCTGTGGTAAGCCTGAACTTAGTAACATGGCATTCATCATTTCTTTTAGGGTTCTATTCTTCCTTTCAGCAATTCCATTTTGCTGTGGAGAATAAGGGTTGTAGTTTGGTGAATAATGCATGTTGTGCACAAAATTCATTTAATGGTGCATCATATTCACCACCCCTATCACTTCTAACCATTTTAATGTTTTACCAAGTTGATTTTCAAACTTCTGTTTTGTAGATTTAAACATTTCTAAGGCTTCTAAGTAAATAAACATAACAATATCGTGTCAATCATCGATAAATGTTATGAAATACTTTTTGCCACCTCTAGTTTGAATAAATTTTAAATCACATACATCAGTGTGAATTAATTCTAGAGGTTCGGTTTTTCTTTCAACCGATTAAATGGAGCCTTAGTTAGTTTCGCTTCTAACAAATTTCACATTTAGATTAGATTAATTTTCAAACTTTGGTAATATGATCTAAACCAATTAATCTAACGCAAAGCATCAAAATTCACATGTCCTAATCTACTATGCCATAAAATTTGACTCAAAGAATATAAACAAAAGATGTGTTATTCTTATTCATAGCAACTTTCGGTACAACTGTCATTACATTCAACTAAAGAGACCATCACTCATGTATCCCTTACCAACATACATACCACTCTTTGTTAATACAAATTTATCAGACTCAAATACAAGCCTAAAACCATTTTACTTAACAAAGAACCAGAAACTAAATCTTCTGGATGTCAGGTACATGCAGTACGTTGTTGAGGGTCAGTTCTTTCCCTGATGTTCATCTTCAAGATCACTTTTCCCTTGTCCAGCCACAGTAGAAGTAGAAGAATTTCTCATGAAAAGTTGTTTCACCATTTGCAGCCTCAATTGTAGGTAGTGAACATCTTCTTGTCCGCACAAATGTGAGAGTTGCTCCAGTGTCAACCCACCACTCTTGGGATTTCCAACCAGTTAGCCTCAGACACCACAGCAGAGAAGGTTGATGTCATTCACTCCGTCAGAGATGTAATCCAATTCTGTTACATTGGCCTGATTGGTGGTCTTCTTACTTGTACTTCCATGATCCTTCTTAGGGCGGCGGCAAGTCAGAAGCTCGATGTCCAGTTTTGCCACAGTTATAGCATTTTCCTTTGAAACTTCTTGCTTACTATCGCCTTGTTTTAGGACCATCTCCAGTAAACTTCCTCTTTTGTTATGTGGTTTATGAACTTGTTCAACCACATTAGCCTGGACTCAATGGGATTTTTCCCATTCCTCTTTTCAGCCTTTCGGTTATCTCTCCAATTCTTAATGTTACAATCAATTCATCCATAGTCATCTCTTTGCGTTTGTGTTTTAAATAATTTTTGAAATCTTTCCAAGCCGGTGGTAACTTTTTCACTAAAGCAGCGAACTTGGAATGACTCGCTAGAGAGACATACCTTCTGAATGAATATCATGCAAAATTATTTGAAAACTTTGAGACTGAGATATTAACCCGTTTAGGAGTCTACCATAGACAAATAGTCCAGGAAATTTACCGACAACAAATTTTTTTTTTTTTTTTCTTACGTGCCGGCGCTTCTGTCTTGTATTTCTTCTCTAAAAGAATCCCACAGATTCCTTTTGCTGTTTCAGAGGACTGTTAATACATTATACAGCATAATTGTCAAAGCGCCATTTTAGATGTAGTATCTGCACAGGAAATCGAATGTTTCCAAGCATCTACAGCGGGCAAACAACTTGCCGATCAACTTCACCCTCTTTAAGTGTGGAGCCTCTTCATGGAGAAACCGGGCCAAATTAAGAGTTGTAAGATAGAACAGCATCTTCTGCTGCCACTCTAAACTCGGTACCGTTAAATTTTTTCCAATTTTCTCCATGATTTGATTGGTACATGAACATGGTTCTGAATAGGACCGAGTAGGGTAACAATAGGAGTACCACTGCCAGATGCAGTTCCAGTGTAGTTAGCCATAATCTCTTGATTACAAAAATTAGAAAATATTAAAACACCAAATTTAATTTTTTTAGTTACTAAAACCAGGAAAAAATTATAACAACAAAATAATTTTATTTCCTTGTTACCAAAAAAAAAAAAATTCTAAGAAAAATAAAATATTCACAAGAATTTTCTGTTAATACCAAATTAATATTCTGAATTGTTAATGACACCAGTATCGTACTACAGTTGTTTGTCAAAGAAAAAGAGACGTTATATTACTACTATCTGTCAAATAGCATAAATCAACTATTTGTTTTCCAACCAGAATATTAATTTGAAAAAACACAGAAAATTAAATACAATGAAGAACCCAAAAAGGAATTCTGTCTTTAAGATTGCTTGGACAATTCTTCACTGTATTAAAGATTTAAATTCTGTTGTGTACAAAAAAAAACAACAAGAATAAAGAAATAAGAGAAAAAGGAGAGAATTTGTTTGATTTACAAAAATTTAACTCGAAATAATAAATAAATAAATAAAACCACAGATTTTATTTTTGTTACCAAAAAACAAAAATAAAATCTGATTAAATAAACAATAAAAACAGAATAAAAATTTAAAACACTTACTGGTAATTTATTTTGAATAATTTTTCTGATCAAGTCCAGGTTTAACACTGTTGTCCTTAAGACAGATTCGTCCTCTCCACGGTGCTTTCAGAATTTGGACGTTTATCTCCAGGATGAAATGATCTTACCACAAACAATAGCAGCACACTAATTGTTTGCCTTACGACACACTAAGTGTTTACACTCTTTTCTTTCGGAATAATATGCAGCAAGATGAAGAATTATAATTTGCAGAGGATGGAGTACGAAAAATTGGAATAAATCCAAATGGAGGCTAGTCTATTTATAGTATGTAAAGGTGGCTTTTGTTTTGAATTGAACAGTATGAAAACCTGTTATGATTCAAATTTAACAGATTTGAACTGTTTTATTCAAACAGAT
>NW_021027068.1:1976620-2033801 GCF_004153795.1 Camellia sinensis | reverse complement strand
AGGGCACAGAGTCTAGTGCAAGAGAGTAAGTCATGACATATTCGTCGTCGACATAATACCGTACGGCAATTGTTGTCAAACGGAATAATCTCAATAGATTATATAAAATCTAAAGAGAATATTGCGGATCCGTTAACAAAAGGTTTGACAAAAGAGCTAGTGTATAGTTCATCGAAGGGGATGGGATTAAAGCCTATTACATAAGAGTCGTCATAATGGTAACCCTACTTATATGACTGGAGATCCCAAGAACTAAGTTCAAAGGGACAACTAAGTTATGTATGGCTCACCAGAAATCACCAAGGGATTAAAAATTCCCTACCAATTCCTATGGTGAGAGTGATATCTGCAACATATGTTGTATGCATGGGTATAAGGATAAGCTTTGCTTTTAATGATTACTTATATCTTGGTTAAGGCATAAAATCAAGACTAGTATAAGGAGATACTCACAATAAGAATCACCTATATGAGTGTTGAACTGGGGCTGGTTCTATGAGAATGAAAAGGCTAAATTCTCTAGAAACACTTATGAAAACCAGGCGCGTTCAAGGCCAAAATGAACACAACAGTGAGAACCACGATGTGTTAGAAGATATTTTGTGTGAAATCTATTGTCTTGGCTTACACAAACGGCTGAACAATTCAAGGAATTGCGTCCATTAGTTAGCCAGTAAGTCCGATAGGTTATCACTAGGGAAGGTTCAAGGCCGAAAACTACCTATCCTGATGCAAGATATTTTCGACTTATACTCTTTCGTTAAGTCTGCATATTGTTGCATTTCCGTTGTCATCAAATTCCATTCATGTGGGGGATTGTTGGAAATGGTTATAAAATTTTGGATAAAACCAGAATTCTTTCCTAAGTTCGGTCTATTTTTTACGTGGGGCCCGAGTGTTGATTTACTCGGGTCAAAGTGGTAACGCGTTCTATGCCGCGTTGTGATTCACGTGGTATATTTGGTTGCTTAAAACCATTACCGAGTGAATGGGAAATTGAAGCCAAAGTGTGCTCCATGGAAATGGAGTTTTGGTGGAAATTACTTAAGGTGGTAAATTGGCTTGTCCCACATTGATTTGGTGGGAAGTTTTGAAAGGGTTTATAAGGCTTAGGGTGAGATACTTGGGGTGTGCCCCAAGGGGTACCCAAGTGTTTTAGAGGGAGAGGTTATGAGCAAAATGGGCTAGACCCATTGGACCCAAAAATCACCACCCATTGGACCCATTGAAATCTTTCCAATTATTTAATCAGATTTTATTTTTGTTTTTGTAACAAAATAAAATATGTGGTTTTATTTATTTATTTATTATTTCGAGTTTGATTTTTGTAATCAAACAAATTCTCTCCTTTTTTCTATTTCTTTTATTCTTGTTGTTGTTTTGTATACAACAGAATTTAATCTTTTTAAATACAGTGAAGATTGTCCAACATTTGGGATGAGTATTTCAAACCTCGCGTTAGAGAAAAAATGGGTCCCTTCACATGGGACGTGACAATGATAGTTTTGGTTTGAAGTATACTTTAATTTTTAATTTTTAGTTAATTTTCTTTTAATTATTTATACTAAGGTGTCCTCAATTATTAATGAATATGGCTTTATCTTTCATCTAAGAATTAGTATATTTTAACCCCCTTAATTATAAAAATATACTATCACTTTCATTCCTAGTAGATTCTTTCCAAATCTCTTCCAAAAGGGATATATTTATATAATTTTCATAGTTGAGAGGGCTAATATGTACATGTTCATAAATGAGAGAAGTAAAGTAATATTCACTAATCGTTGATGAGTCTTAATGTAATTAACTCTTTTTTTTGATAAATAAAATTGTGTTAATTAATTTATTTTTTTACTTTCCAAGTCACTCTACTAAAAAAGAAAATAAAAGGTGAAAAAAAATTGAAAAGATTAAAAAAAAAATTTACTTAAAACAACAAAGAAAAAAAAAAGGTCGAAAAAGCTAACTGTTTTTTTTTTAAACTTTGGTGGATTTTTTTAAAAACTTTTTTAGTTCATTTAATTGAATAAAATCTAAAAGTGTAATTTTTTTAAAGAAGAAAAAAAATCAACAAAAAAGTAGTTAAAACAGCCAATCTTGCACACCATTACTATTTATCAAGTAATGTTAAGGTCAAGTTTGGTATGTCCAGAAAAAGTCAAAAAGTTAAAATATTACTTAAAAAGTTAATACTATTCATCAAAAGTCAACAATTACGGCTACACAACTCCCAATCTTAATTTTCTCCTACAAATTAATTTTTACAATTTTTTATTACACATTTTTTTATAAAAAGTCAAAAAATTAACCCAAACATATATATTTTCTTCCTCAATTTTTTAGTCTAAAAAGACAAAAAGTACACTTATTTAGGACATCCCAAACAACTCCTAAATAAATTTAATAATATGACCATTAGGTTGCTTTTATTATTTAATTTTCACAAGTTATTTGAATTGTTGTTATTATTCATCTTTAGTATATTTAAGGATGAATTATTGTTATTATTCATTTTCCGTAGTCTATTTAAGGCTGAATTATTGTTAGTATTCATTTTCAATAGTCTATTTAAGGCGGGTTCTAGGAATCACTACCCGTGACCTCCTACCACCACGCGACGCCCAAATCATCAACTCTAATAGTCATCAATAGACACTTCTAGCCATAGTCTTAACGTCAGCCATCTTCCATTACCAAGCACTACCTCCAATAACTTACTAAACATGTTTTTTTTTTTTTTTAAATAATATGTATACCAAATTTTTTTTTTGTGGTATTTGTCTTTTTTTTTTATATGTTTTTTTAATAATAAATTAAAAAAAGCACACGCAAAACTAATTCAAACTTTGTTAAATTCAAAGGATAGCAAGAGCAAAATACAACTCTTTTTAAAATACAATTCAAAATTCAAAAACTCAAAACTCAAAATACAACTCAAAACTCTTTTCAAAACTCAAAACTTTTTTCAAAATTTAAAATTCAAAAACTCTTTTTAAAACTCTGTTCAAAACACTTTTCAAAACTCATAATCAAACAAATTTTTTTCTTTTCAAAACTCAACTCATAATTCCACACTTAAATCATAACTCCGCGCTCAAATCATAATTTCAAAACTAAACCCAACATTTCAAAACGGCGAACCGATCCGTGAGACGATGTCGATGCAAACAGAGATAAGAGATCGGAGATCAAAAGCGGTGGACATGAGAGATTGGATATCTAAAACAGCAGAAGTGAAGCAACTTCCCAAATCCGATGAACGGGGCACGCCGCAACTCCATCTAACCCATGACCTTTGGCCTCACTAGCGAAGGGTTAAGCAATCCACTTGGTCTGAGAGGCAGAGTTTGTTTGAAATGTGGGTTGACTTTTTAGTTTTTTTGACTTTTTGTTTATTTTATCCTGAGGTTAAAAAGTCTCGTTTGAAATGGGTTTTTTGATTTTTTTGACTTTTATGAGAGAAAAAATGAAATAATTATAGTTTGAATGTGACATTTTGTCTATTGACTTTTTAATTTATTTTGTCTTTTTGTAACTATTTTAGTAAAAAAAATCCCAGAAAATTGTATGCCAAACAAGGGTAAACTAATGCAACAAATATAAGAGTTTTTCTTCATGAGGTTTGAGTCCTAGCCAATAAATGGCTAATGTTGTTCTTGCTAAGTTGTGGGTGAAAAGAAAGTAGCATCTCTCGTGGAGGTGCATAATTTTTGACCCAATATTGTGTCGAAAATTACTATTCTCAAACAAAAAAAAGACGTAACATATCTTTTGGAGATAGGATAACAATGAGATATGAGTTTTATCCCGATTTGGGGTGGCTATTTTGCAGGTGCACAACATTCACTATTGTGTGATTATTGGAGCCTATTTCAAGATTTGTTTTAATGATTTGAACCGTTCATTTTTTAGAGTACATCAAGTAGAACATACTTGTAAAAAAATCAAGTTGAATGGATATCGTTAATCATTTCATCGACTCATATTTGTATTTAGCTTTATATTCCAAATCATATTTGTCATTTATTTTTGTAGATACAAATGCAATTTGAGGAAACAGTTAATCATGTCCAATCTACTTAATTTTTTACAAGTATCTTCTACTCTATGCACTCTAAAAATTAAACGATTCAAATTATTAAAACGGTCCTCAAAATGTGCTTCAATAACCACACAACAGTGATTGTTGTGGCCTGCAAAGCACCATTCCATCTCTGTTTTATCCTAGTTACAATATAAGCTCCAAAATGGATTAACTTATCCGTAACAACCTTTCATTTGTTTTATTAGATCTCAACAACCTTTTGTTTGTTGTGCCCCTTGCCTATTTTTATTTTGGGTAAATTATAAATATACTCTTTGAGGTTTATTTAAAATATAGATTGTCTCTTGTGGTTTAGAAAATTAAAAATATCCCCTTCTTAGAATTTTTTATTTAACAGAATTAACTAAAAAAATAAAATTCATAATTATTCTCCTATACAATAATAAAATTACCTAAATTATTAATTGAAACATATTTATAACAATATTAAAAACTGTTAATTAATTTGATGATTTATTAATAAAAGGGACAATTTGTAATGAAAGTAGAAACCTCAAGGGTGGAATGTAATTTCCAGAACCACAGAAGGCGATTCATATTTTAATCAAACCTCAAGGATGTATTTGTAATTTACTCTTTTATTTTACACTCTACAATATTTTTTCACTTGATTGTTGAAAATAAAATTAATAAATAAATAGAGAAAATTTTAAAGAATATAAATTCATTAAAGAAAAAATTAGGGAGAATTTCAAAAAAATAAAAAGTTAAAAAAATAATTTTCAAATGACGGAAGTATAAGATTTATTTGCATAATCTAATGCATAAATCATTTGTACCTCCATCATTTTGAAATTACTTTTTTGATATTCTTTCAAAAAATTATACAAGTAGCTATTCCTACTCTACTTTGCTCCTGTAGACGTCCTCGAACATCCCGGGAGGATGAATCCCGTTTTGTTCATTATAGGCTCACTACAGTTCAGGACTCAAATGTCACGGTCCTGTATCTAATCTCGCAGAGTGCAATACAAGACCGATGAATCATCAAAGAGTCCAAATCTGGCAAATCGTTTTTCAAAACAGATTTTTTTGAAAGAAGTGCCAAACATGGACTGCTTTGCCAGATACAGAGTCGCCACCTAAATATTTTATTTTGGGGAATTTAGGAAACCCTGACTCGTTTGCCTAAGGCCACGTGTCCGTCATCACCAAAGTTGCCTCGGCTCGGGAACTTGGGTATGATTGGGGAAGGTCACTTCGTGAGCACCCCCGCTCGCCCGATCAAAGATCGGCCTCTACTAACCATGATGTCGGGTTTTGAAAACATTATGCATTCTTATTCCGGTTATTAGCCTAGATTTACTATGTGATGCGCACAACATATAAGTATATACTGGATCGCCTGAATTGGAATAACACATCTCATGTTTGTTTATTTTGAAAATGGTTTGATGGTGCTACCCGCAAGTAGGCTAAGACATGGATTTGCCACCCTCGGGTGGGAGTAGAAAACAAGATGATTTGCCACTCTCAAGTGGGCTTAAAACTCGCAGTCAATGCATTATTCCAATTCAAATAATCCAACCTTCACCCACAGGCATTCAGGCAGGTATATCACGTAAGCACATAGCCTCATGGTAAGCATGCTATCATGGCAGTCACTCACACACATGCAAGGATGCTAAAGCATAAATACTTACCGAGTACTCCAAGCCACAACAAAAGTATGTTAGAAATCCATGCATGATCCTAACTATACAGAAATGCCTAATGCAACACATGCAGAAATGCAACTAAGATAGGCTCGGCTATTCTAAGATGGCATATGATGATGCTACAGCTAACACGTATTCAACTTAAAATTGAAATACAATGCAGTTAGTATGATGCGCCGAGCCTGGTGCATGCAAGACAGATGAATGGATGCAAACATGCGAGCATAAGTATGCTAATTGAAACATGCCCTAAACTAACCATCATAAGCTGGTAAATAAAAGGGAGAAAGACGTGGGGTTGGAAGACATACATCACACACACGCACATTTATTACACAATTGCCCTCGCTCGGAGGGTCCGAATAAATATTACACAACCAAGATGGATAATAACTCACAGCTAATTAGTACACAATTCTAGCTAATTAACAAATCAACTAAGTAAGCAATAAACTAGCATGTAAACTATGTAGAATGGACTGCCTCGGCTCTGTTTTGGATGACAATGGATGGTGTATGCATGCTCAATTCGCCCTGTCGGGAAATTCTATCGCGATGCCTCGTCTCGCCTTTGTTTGCAATTGATTTCCGAAAGTTGCACAAGGCTCCAGAAGGCTGAAACTCCATCCTGGAGGACTGCCGACCAGCTATTGGCTTGGGAACACCTGTCAACCACCCTTTGTGGTGGATACAAAAAAGGTGGTCGGCCTGCCAGAAAACCTGGTCAGCCGACCATTTTTCTGCCCCTGGATCCTGGTTTTCTGCAACACAAAGCAAGAGAGAGACATGGCAAGGTATTTTCACAAATGTGTGCACGACCACACTCCCCGTCCTTGCATAAGCTCTAAGGAGTATGGTCCTCGATCCTCGTGCCACCAATCACGCATCTCGATTGCATGATGGCCGAGGAATCGAATTGCACGACTCGATGTGAAATGAATGCACATATATGAACGCAACAAGGCCTAAAACTCCATCATAGATAAATCCGGAGTGTCGGCGACCGCCAAAAAGGGTCAATTTTGTCACTTGGAGTACGAAACGTCCCTCGTTTCCCGTGTTTGGACTAAACCCTACTCCAAACACAATGCAATATGCATGATATGCATGAATGCAATTCTAACATGCAATCCTAGATGCAATGCCACTGAATGACGCAAACATGCAAGAGATGAAATGCAAACATGCACCTAGCATATACAATGCTAACACTACATGGCATGCATAATGCTCATGAACTAAATGCGACTAACAACCTAGCATACACAATACGAGGAATGACATGGCATACACAATGCTAACAACATAACATGCACAACACATTGCAACATGGCATACACAATGCAAGGTGGACTCAAACCAATATGAGTACTCAATAAACAAAATGTATTTCGGACGATCTGGATGACGGAACGCATCCAAAACAGAGGAAAACTCGCACCTTCAACACTCCCAATGCATGGAAATGCTAGGAACTCTCTTCTAGAGGCTAGGACAAAAGCCACACTTCTCTCCATGGCCGACCACCTAAGGGAGCTGGCCGACCAGTTTTTTTCAATGAAGACCAAAGGGGTGGTCGGCCTACCAGAAAAGGTGGTCGGCCGTCCACTTGGCTTGGCAACCACCAGTTTGTTGACACGTGTCCCCCGAACAGTGCCTTATCCTCTATAAAAGTCCCAGCTTCGTGGTTCATTCATTTTATCTCAGTTTTGCATCAAAATAGAGGAGTTCCTCATCCAAAATCTCATAGCTTGGGTAGCCTCTCTTGATGGCTCGGAAAAGTTGAACTTCCGGGGCTTCAGCTTGAATGCACTATTCACGTTGGGCCGTACTCCGCTGCATCTTCCTTTCCTCCATGCCGTGGCAAGGTTTTGGAACCCGGTAACACACGTCTTTAGCTTCAGCGGGCAAGAGATGTGTCCGACCTTCGAAGATTTTCAAGCTTTAATGGAATCCGAGTGCAATGAGGAAATCTTGCCTCAACTCCGGTTTAGCCATGTCCAAGCCCTAGGACGAATGTGCGGCCTCACTTTACATGACGCTCGGTCTCTGATCTGCAACAGGGAACTGGACATCCTCGGCTTGATTCATCGTCTTTCCACTGCTGGTGACCGTGGCGACCATCATTGGCAGGGCTATCGGCGACACGCGCTTTGCCTATGCTTGCTATCTCATTTCTTGCTTGCCCCGGGCTCCGGTGGATTCTGTGTCCGGTTGATCGAGGTTGCCCAAGGTTTGAAGGAGGGTAAGAGCTGCATTGCCATGACATTGCCTGAGACATTGATGGGCTTAGATGCTTTTCATCGCCGGGAGACGGCTAGGCTTGCGGGGAGCCCACTACTATTGCAGGTAATGTTTCCCACCCAACCTCACATATGTATTGCTCACATCACTCGGCCCTCAGGCTCGATTTTTCTCACAAAACCCTTTTCTTTCTTTTCTCTCATCGTACATTTCTCTATTCTTTATTCTCTAATTTTTCATCCCTCCCTAGGTGTGGTTGATGGACAAGTTACAGATTGTGGAGTCTTGCCTAGCATACTCAGCTCGCGGCTACTTTTTTCGACAACGCCTGGTCGATGCCCTGGATGACGGGTGGTGGTACAACTGGATGTGCAGTTTGTCTGCAAACTGCATTGCTTGGCACTGCCCTTGGCTCAATCTGCCGGCGATGAGTTACTGTCACGCCCCAAACATGCCCTTAAAAGTTTGGGCATAACCTATTTAGAAATGGACATGTAACCTGATAACATAATATATGGGGCCTTATTGGAAGCACGAAATACAAAAATAATGAGGCAAATAAACTCCATTGAGCTACTTCTACATGCCAGGATCTCATACATCACATGCATCATAGTGGATAGATAAAGTCTCAAACTATAACCCGGAGCATTGGTTATATACATATACATATACAGTCCCAGCCCGGTAATTGGGCATACACAAAACATGAAAGTCATATACATCAACCTTAGATGGACACTCAAAACAAAAAAAAAAAAACAAGCCAACATCTTAACAGCTTAACAAAATTAATGGCCTTGTATAGTGCCTGTACACATGGAGGTTGACAAAAGAAAGCGGCGTCGTGACTAGGACTGACCACCTGATTGGTGACCTATAGAAACAGACATAACAGAGAGTGAGCTGAGCTTAGTGAATAGTAATACATAAATACAACGATGCTTAACTTGAAACATATTCACATCAATGCATATAAAGATGCAGAGTTCACATAATTAGTCTGATTCTGTGCTAAGTACATGATGGCCTTAGGCCCAATCTTGCAACATAAACATAATGGCTAAGCCCTTGAAACATGATGGCACAAGGCCCTTGAAACATGGTGGCTAGAAGCCCTTGAAACATACGGCGTAAACGCCCTTGAAACATGTGGCATTTAAGCCCTTGAAATCATATTGGCACGAGGCCCTTGAAACATATGGCTCGAGGCCCTTGAAACATATGGCACGAGGCCCTTGGAACATATGGCATTAAAGCCCTTACATCATGAGAGTAGGCAAGGTGATCATACATTTACATTCCCTTAATCATTCGCATAAGTGCATAATCAACATGTACAATAGAATGCTAATGGCATTCGTTAACTGTAAGTAAAACGTACTACTACTCACAGTGTTGAGATGGCGTGTTACTTCCTCCCGGAGTGTGTCCTGCACACACGCAAAACTTGTACATTAGTTCTCTTTTCTTTCTTAAATCATTTCCTGAATCATTACACTTTGCATGAATTTATAACCCACTTAAAATCATCAAAAAATATTCTAAAAATACCAGTGAGTCAAGCATGTAAAACTAAGTGAACCACTTTTCCAGCCCGGGCCGCACATGCGGCCGGACCCTCCGCTCGAGTGGCCAAGCACCGCACGTGCGGTCATCCCCCTCCGCTCGAGCGGCCGTAGACAGTAGGTATCTCCAGGTTTTTCTTCTTCCTCCGCTCGAGCGCCCAAGGCCTCCACTCGAGCAGCCATGGCCCTGTTTTGGGGCAGCTCGGTTTCAACTCAATTTTAAGCATCATCACTTCATTTATCATGCAATCCAAGATGAAACTAAGGCAATACTTGAACCCAACTTCACTATAACATAATTTATCATTGAAATATCACAAGGTAACATGATTAAAAGCTTGATCAAGTCACTATGCTTTCAAATTTCATCCTTTAATTTACATTCCTTATGTTCATAAAACATAACACATTGTATATATAATATATATTCCATGGAGTTGGCATAAAAACCAAGGATTGAAGTAGAACTTCATCCAACACTTAGATTAGGTTTCAAAACAACCAAAGGAGGAGTATACCCTCTTTAACCAAACATGAATCATGCATAATTAGATATTCCAACCCATGAACACAACTTGATTACACCTACTTGGAGCCTTATTTCTTTTAGCTTCATAAACATATCCAACCCACACACACACACACCATTTGAGTAAATAAGTGAATTCAAGCTTGAAGATAAAATTCTCCACTAGATAACCCAACTAATTTAACACAAGAGAAGACAATAACATGGAGAAGTTCTTACTCAACTTCAAGAGAGACAAATCAAAAGATCAAACATACCTTAAGCTTTAGGATCTCTACAACCCCTTTTCCTTCCTCACTTGCTCCCTTGAAGACCTCTTCTCTTCCTTCCAAACCCTTATTTCTCTCCAAGAGGTATTTCACGTTTTTGATCAAGGCTCAAGAGGACTTAGGTGTATATATATTCATAAACACGTTTTTTGATCAAGGCTTAAGAGGACTTAGGTGTATATATTCATAAATAAAAGCATATAGGACAAAATTCAATCGTTAAATCATTCCGAAATTGAAATTTCGTAAACATACTTAATATTACCTAAAAATTATTCTGATCATAGATATATAATCAATTTCAGATAATTAAGCCGTTAAGGCTTCCAATTTCTGATTCAACCATTCTAGATATAACAGATACTTTTCTTGTTAAACAGATAGACATCCTTAAACATGGATTTCACTTAGTTAACCTTAATTTCTCATGGGATTTTACAGTAAACATTTAAAAGCACAAAACAAGGACTGAAAATATATCAGGAAACATGTACGAGGGTCGGGTTATTACAGTTACAACATGACCCGTCAACCTGGGATTCAATTGATTGGCATGACACACTATGTCTTCTATTTTCCGTTCCGATTCCGGCGTCAGTTCGGGCATGATCAGACTTGCCCGTCAGAGGGGATAGAGTACCCTGCTGCATTCCCAGTCCGAGGTGCACAGCTTGCCCGGTATGCCACAGCATGGAGGACTAGAGAACTCCTGGCCCCCGATCCCATTTTCAGTTGCGCTTTGTCTAATGAGTGCTTGGATTGGCTCAATGAAGAGGCACAAGAAGGGCCCACTTTGGCATTGGAGGCTTCGACTAGCTCTGGAAGGGGGCGTAGGAACACCTGACTCATCTATGCCCCAGATTTATTGCTTTATTAGTACTTTCAAGTTTTCTTTATGAATGTAATAAAAAGCAACTTTAATTTGTATGCAAGAGCAGGAGAACTATGCATTGAAATCAATGAAATTGAAGGTTGTGGGTACTGAAAATTTTCCGCTTTGGTCCAAAAATGGTCTAAGTTGTAAAAAGATTAGTTTTGAACAAAGTCAACTTTTATTAAAACTTTTTCAAAACCATTTTCGATATGGATTAGAACCGGACACGCCTAAAATCTGTCACTGAGATGCCAACCTCGGATCCTAGTAACTGGAAAGTTGCCCCTAGTCTGAATAGTACCGCGGCACTGCACAGCAACAGAAAGTTGCCCATAGTCTGAAAAGCACTGCACCGGGGATCATACCAGAACTCTCGAATGCTGAATAGACAAAGATGGCCGAGATGATCAAATGGACAAAGTTGATCGGGGAAAAGTTTATGGCTGAACTTCAGGATGAAGTTGCCTACGTATCCCAAAGATGGGAATCAAGCCATACGTAGTTCAGGCTCGGGTTCACTCGAGTATTTTCATTCTCCTTTTACGTTCTAACTTTTGCCAAGGTCGCCCTTTGCGGGTTTTTAACCTTGTGAGCTCAGTTTTTATAATTTCAAATTTTTTGTGCTCTGACTCTTGCCTAGGTCGCCTTCTCGGGTTTTCGGCCTAGCGAGCCTCTCAGGGGTAATATTTATTCAAGTTGTCCATATTGATCGGTTGTGAGAACTCTAGGCCATCTAGTTCCATCAGAACCATAGCTCCACCTGACCAAATAGACTTAATGATGCAGGGACCAGTCTAATTGGGTCTGAACTTGCCCTTGGGGTCATGAATGGGAGCTCGGTTGTCCTTGAGCACCAAATCTCCTTCTTTTAGATTCCTGGACTTAACCTTCTTGTTGAAAGCCCGAGCAATTCTGCACTGATAACCTTGAACATGGTACAGTGTTTTCATTCTTCTTTCATCAAAGAGCATGAGTTCCTCAAATCTGCTCTGCTGCCAATCTGCTTCGGCTATCTGACACTCAGCCAGTACTTGCAAAGACGGAACCTCAATTTCAATAGGTAGAACGGCCTCCATTCCATAAACCAATGAATACAGAGTCGCCCCAGTAGAAGTTCGAATTGACGTCCGGTAACCCCACAGAGCAAACGACAGCTTATCTGGCCAATCCCGGTATGTTTCCACCATCTTCTACAGTATGTGCTTGATGTTCTTGTTGGCGGCCTCAACCGCTCCATTGGTTTGCGGCCGGTATGTGGATGACTTATGAAAAGTCACGTTGTATTTTTCCAACAAGTCAATCACTTCCTTCTTGAAGTGGGAACCATTATTTGAAATAACCTCGTTTGGGACCCCATAACGACAGATGATGTTGTTTCTGATAAACTTTGCAATGTGTGACGTTTTCAACACCGCATAAGATTGGGCCTCAACCCACTTTGTGAAATAATTTATCGTGACTAGGATGAACTCATGCCCATTCGACCCCTTTGGGGTGACAGCCCTGATCACATCGATTCCCCAAACTGAAAATGGCCATGGCGAAGTCATATTATACAGCTTCGACGGCGGAATGTTCATGTGGTTTGCATGGATTTGACACTTGTGGCATCGCCGAACAAAACGGATACAATCTTCCTCCATGGTCGACCAATAATAACCTTGTTTGAGGATCTTTCGCTCCAGCATTACCCCGTTCATATGCGCACCGCATTCCCCTCCATGGATGGCCTCTATCAGGCGTTTTGATTCTTCAACTTCAACGCATAGCTTATGCATTCCCAGATGACCTCTCTTATACAATTTACCTCCGCAGATGATGAACTGAACGACCATTCTTCTGATTGCCCTTTTATCCTTGGCATTTACCCCTGGTGGATATGCTTCCTTCTCCAAGAAATTCCAAATATCGTAATACCAAGGGTTCTCATCTTGAACCTCATCTATAGCAGCAATTGGCTCGTAAGCCGGCACAAATTTTTGGTCGATAATGACTGGATGCATCCGGACTCCAAACGGGATGTCTATCATAGAAGATAGAGTTGCTAGTGAATCTGCGAACCTGCTGTTTTCTCTTAGTAGATGAGTGAAGTTTAGCTTCTCAAACCGAGGAATCAGCAGGTCCAAGGTTTGGTGGTACATTATCATCTTTTCCTCTTTGACTTTCCAATCCCCCTTAGCTTGGGATAGAACAAGGTTCGAGTCCCCAATGACGTCCAACCGTCTTGCCCCTAGTTCCAGGGCTGCTTCTAAACCAGCAATGCATGATTCGTACTTTGCTTCATTGTTTGAGACTTTGAATCGGAGTTTAAATGCTAAAGGGATACGGGAATTGTCGAGTGCTATCAGCAACACCCCTATCCCATACCCATACTGGTTTGACGCTCCGTCGAAGTACATCGTCCAAAACTCATCTTCAATATGCAAAATGGCCTCATCTGGGAATAAGTATTCAACTGTTTCACCTCCTTCCAGGGATGATCGGCTAAGAATTCTGCTATTACTCTTCCCTTGACTGACTTGCGCGTCACATATTTCAGATCGAATTCGGAAAGCAACAGCAGCCAACGAGCTAGCCTACCCGTAAGTGCCGGCTTCTCGAAGAGATATTTGATGGGATCTAATCTTGAAACCAACATTATGAAGTGAGCTAACAGGTAGTGCCGCAGCTTCCTAGTAGCCCATACCAAGGCTAAGCAAGCCTTTTCCAACGGTGTGTAGCGGGTTTCATACTCTAGCATCTTCTTGCTCAGATAGTAGATAGCCCTCTCCACCTTGTCTTCAGATTCTTGCGCGAGCATGCAGTCCATTGTAGTTTCAGTCACTGAAAGGTACAATATCAACGGTCTCCCCGGCTCCAGCGGTGACAACACGGGAGGGTTCTGTAAGTATTCCTTGATCTGTTCAAAAGCAGCTTGGCATTGGCCGTACCATTGGAATTTCTTTCCTTTCTTCAGGAGGCCAAAAAGTGGTTCACAAGTCAAGGTTAATTTTGAGATAAACTGTCTTATGAATTGCACTTTACCCAGAAAGCCTCGCACCTCCTTTTCAGTCCTTGGTGGTGGTATTTCTAGGATGGCCTTGATTTTGGAAGGGTCGACGTCGATACCTCTCTGTGTAATCAGAAACCCCAGCATTTTCCTTACTGTAACACCAAACGTACATTTCTGAGGATTCAGTCGCAACCGAAATTCTCGGATCCTTTGAAAGAACTTTTGCAAGGCGGTGTAGTGGCCCTCTCTTTCTTTGGACTTGACAATCATGTCGTCCACATACACCTTAACCTCTTTGTGGATCATGTCGTGCAATATTGTGGTCGCGGCCCATTGATATGTAGCTCCAGCGTTCTTCAGCCCAAATGGCATTACCCTGTAGCAATAAGTCCCCCACGGGATGGTGAATGTAGTCTTTTCTCGATCTTCAGGTGCCATCACTATCTGGTTGTAGCCTGAAAGGCCATCCATGAAAGAAAGCAAAGCATGCCCCGCTGTGAAGTCCTCTAACTCATCGATATGCGGCAAGGGGAAGTCGTCTTTCAGACTAGCTCTATTCAAGTCCCTGAAATCCATGTATACCCGGATCCTACCATCCTTCTTCGGCACCGGAACGATGTTGGCCAACCAAGTTGGGTATTCGGATACCAGCAGGAAACTAGTGTCAATTTGCTTGGTGACCTCTTCCTTAATCTTGAGAGTCCAGTCCGGGCGGATCCTTCTGAGTTTTTATTTAACGGGTCGGGCCTCACGGTCAAGAGGGATCCGGTGCTGTACAATCTCAGGATCGATTCCAGGCATGTCTTCGGAGGACCACGCGAAAACATCTTTGAAATCTTTTAATAAAGCGACTAAGCGCTCGCGTTCCTCCGAAGACAACGTGGACCCGATTTGGACCAGCCGTGGGTCCTCCTCAGTACCAATATTCACAGTAGTGATTTCATCCATTAAGGGTTTAACAAATCTTTCCTGCTCTTGTTCAATTAAGCGTTGCAAAATCGGAGGAATTTCTTCCTCGTCGTTTTCATCAAAATTTTGAAAGTCTGAGTTAATGCAATAAGTCAAGGGCACAAAAAAGTATTGAGAAACCACAGCCACATCATTCTCATTAAGCACATCCAAGTCGTCCGATTCTTCGGTTACAACAGACTCAAAAGAGAAAGAAAAAGACGACCTGGACAAGACTGTGGTATCCGGGTTATCACCCTCTGGAATACCGGGCTCAGACTCAATCGAGCTGGAACCTGATTCCGACTCAACAAACTCGGTGGAATTAGATTTCGGCTCACTACCTGACCCGGTGCTGCTTGACAAAAATCCCTCTTCATACTGCCAAATGAGAGAGGGTGCGATAGATGCATCCAAAATGTTTGCTAGTAGGCCCGCAGCCGTTTCATTCTCGATCACGCATACCGAGAAGTTATCCCCCAAGAACTTCTGTTCGATCAGAGGATCTCAAAGTAGACACACCAGCGCTACCCCCATTTCACTTTCGGTGTTTTCAGACTCCACTTTCTTGCTCTGCTCAGCCTCAGCTAATGGGTCTGACTGCTCTTCGGCAACGCCATCCCCGGATAACTGCAGGTCAAAGAAGATCTCAAAGCTTGGTACGCGCTTCCTCTCCACGTTCAACCATGGTTCCGAGAAGCCACAAAATGGAAAGTCCTCCCCTTCCCGAACAAAGCGTCCGTTTAGGGTACCCTGGATGGGCCAGTGCATTAACTCATATGACTTCCCTGCCTTTTTTGCTCTGGCTCTCCCAGCCATCTCCTTACATTTCCTTATCCAATCCTCTTTGGTGGGTAGATAACCCAAGCCAAAGGTGTGTGGGTTGTGTGGCACTTCGGCCAACGCTGCAATGCTCTTCCGGCCGCTCTTTCCCAATCCCATCCCGGGGATGTGTTGAAGCTTGTTCATGAGGTATACTGATTGAGCACTGACATACACCCCCTTATTAACAGCCAAAATGTTCTGTACGACTCGGGCCTCAGCCAGAATGAAACCGGATAAGAACACATCCTCCATACCGTGCTCAATTTTCAGGACTGGTGTAGACACCTCCGGCGGTGGATGGATCGATGAATTCCCAAAAACGATGGCTACTCCCTTCCCATGGGGGTATTTCACCATCTGATGCAAGGTGGACGAAACTGCCCACTAGCTGTTCGGGCGTGGTGTCTATTGAGAGCTTGGCCTTGTCCATGGCCTATAAGACAGCTTGTCGATGCACTCGTGATGCCATAAGTAGTCCCCAGATGGAGATGTCTGCCTGTATCTTTTTAACTGCTTCAGTACAGCCTCTTCTTCGATTTGCTTCTCTTTTTGCTTCTCTGCCTCCTTATCTTTCCCAGACGCCTCTGGCTGATCTAGATGTGGAGGCTTGAAATACCGTCCACTCCTAGTCATATGGTCGACTTCACCAATGTACCAGGTATCGTCTGGTTGATTGCCTCCCTAGTCCTCATCCGTGTGGGCAAGACATAGATCATCGTCTTCCCACCACATTCCGTCGGCAGCCAACAGACACCTGTTCGGCTCCGGTACAATTGTACTAGCAGTACTTTCCACCCATATGCTCGCAGCGTTCTCCATCCTTGTGCACACAGTACTTTCAGTCCCCACGGGGGCCTTGGCTTTTCTGATTCTCTCAAACTCCTCGATTCCTTTTTGCTCCAACTGCGTCAGTACAGCTGGCTGCTCTATGACTCCTGTATTCAAAATGCCTAGATCCTGAGCGAAATTCTTAGCACTGGCGCTCTCCGGCGATACATCCTGATTTCCGGCCCTTTCGGCCACAACTGATATTCTTGCCCCTGCCGAGCCCTGTTCTGGTTGGAACTCTTTCACAACATCCGGTTGATCATCTAGCCACCCGATAACCTTTGCTGACTCCCCAAAATTTGACCAATTGATTACCATGCCCTCTGGATCTTGTTCATCAAAAAATTAGAGGTTAGCAAAGTCCTCTTCCACAGTTGCTGAGTCATCTATCCTCTGACCAGATTCATCCCCCTGTATCACACAAAGCTCTGCCCCTGTCGACAATTCCACATTTGGCCCAACCTGGCCTACTGATAGAATGTAGTCACTCGGACTGTATACCTCCTCAACAAAACTCCCAGATTCCTTAGATTCTAACTCAACAATCCCATTCTTCCTTGAAATCTCCCCTGTTCTATCTTCGACAGTCACCACCATTGGTCTGGGTTGGGTTCTGGAGATGCCCAACATGCACAAGTCAGTGCAGTCAGGAAGGAGCACCTCTGGCTTGGGTAGGTGGGACGGGGTGATATATATGCTAGGATCGTAAGACACGACCCCAATCTGGATAAAGTTGATACGTTTGGGGGGTGGAGCTTGGTTGTGCGGTGGGAGAGGGTTTGTTGTGACATTGGGTTTTTCGGGTGGCACAATCACCTGCTTGTCAATGAGATCCTGAATCTCGTGACGTAATCTAAAACATTGGTCAGTGTCGTGACCATGTTGTTGGTGATATGCGCAGTATTTTGCTCGGTTATGAGAGGGAGGGAGTAGATTTGGCAATGGCCTCGGCTCTCGGGGCTTTAAGTGCCCTTTCCTGATTAATACCCCTAGAGCCTTGGACAGGGGCATATATAATGGGGTGAAGGTCCTTTGGCCTCGAGGTTGGTATTTGGTGGTTTGTGTGTTGCTTCCGGACGCGCCGGAGAAAGGTGTAGCTGTCATGGGTCTTGGAGGGAGAATGGTGGTGACCATGCTTACTTCTGAAGCTCTAGCATTCGCGACATTGCTGGTGCCTGTATTGTTGTTGCAGTTGAAGGTTCTTCTGGGTTGCTCTCTATCATTATCAATCAAGCCCTGTTTCAAGACATCCTCAATCTGTGCTCCCATCTCATGCAGATCTAAAAAGGTAGGGAAGGGGAGCACGATCATTTTCTGTATCAGCTTAGGCTGGAGATTGCGCACAATCATCCAGATTTGGTCTTTATCAGTAGGCCTTAGGATCATCATCGAGGCTTTTGCCCTCCACTGGGCTACGAATTTAGAGAAGCTCTCCTTAGGCTCCTGCCTTGTTGTCTCAAGATTACGGGTTGTAATCTTGATTTGCGTATTATAGGAGTACTGTGCAATGAAAGCCTCGGCCATCTCATCCCAGTTCTGCTTAACATCGTCTTCTAATTTTGTGTACCAGATAGCGGCCACACCCGACAGGGTTCGGCCGAATAATGAAAGCTTCTGCTGTATGGTGAGGCCCATCGGCCGTAGTATATCTGAGAACAACAGGAGGTGCACCATGGGATCCCCAGATCCGTCAAAGCGATCGATTTGTGACATTTTGAACTTATCTGGCAGCGTCACAGCCACGTCAGTATACCCATTCTCAATGTCCGGTATAGACTTCACCCCTTGGGATTTCTTGAACAACTTCTCAAGCTTGCTCAGTTTCAACGCGGTAGGGTCGACCTCGAACTCGAAGGGAGAGTCCGGTTGATTGATAGGCGTAGGTGCCTTGGGTAATTGAGGTAAAATCGGGGGCGGAGCTAACCCTGTCGGAATGCCCGTCTCTCCCTGGACATTTGGCACCTCCCCTGGTGACGAAATTCCTGGTGGGAGAGGAGCTTGGTGCAAAGCAGATGCCCCGGTTTGTTGTTGTAACCTAGCAATTAACTCTGCCTGCTGGGCCATGATCTCGGCCTGTTGTTTGGCAAATTCATCTCGACGAACAGCGTCCTGTTGCATGGCTCTCATGGTCTCCTGCATCTGGCGCATCATTTCCTCAACTCCTGTCGTTCCTGCCATACTGCCCTGATCTATCTGAACTACCGGTAGGTCTAACTCTGGAGTAGCCTCGGGAAGCTCAACCTGACTATTCAAAGTCCACTGATTTGGCAATCTTTGTGCAGATACACTGCGTTTCCTCGACCTCCGTCTGATAACTGGGGGTAGAGAGTGGAACACTGGTTGTCTGTCGACCAGATCCTCAGATCGATTGAGTCGGTGACCTCTTGTCCAAAGTGCTTGGGGAATATCTGCTTGGTCTGAAGCAATTGTGCTAAACTACCTAGCAAAACGATAAATAAAACAATAATAAGGAAATAAACAACCAAACAAACGGACAGCATAACGGCTTAAAATAAATACACGACACACAGTCGGGCATCATAACACACAGTCGATAAGCTGAAAATACTGTTCTAAAACACTGATCATTATCCCCAAATCACTGCCCCTAAAACTGAATCTGATACCCGCAGATAACTGATTTCCAAAATACTGAACCGGTGCCCGCAGGTCTGATGTCCCAAACTCGCAAACTGATACATGCATTCCTGTAGAGACGCACTCTAAAAGCACATAACAAGCAAGTGAGAGCCAAAACACCCCTATATTGGGGTAGGGTTTCCCTGTCCTATTTTGTCAGGAGCTAGGGTTTCACTATGCACGCAGCGGTTTCAAACAACCTATGATCGGGTAAGTAACCTGTCCTAGCTTGGAATGGTCACTATGGATTCCGAATGTGCACTAGGTCGAATGGTCAAAAAGGGTGCCCCGGTAAAACTGGGGTTTGTGTTCTTGTCGTGGTAGAGCCTGCAACCGGTCAGCCTTATGGCACGCTTCTCGAAGCGAGCCTTCGACAAACCGTTCAGGAATAGCATACGGCAAGCACGGTGTCCTAGGCGCACCAATGCAAATGCAATGCCAAAAACACACAAGTGTAGTCAAAACTAGATATCACGAGTTTGAATCAAGTTCTCCAACTCCCCAGCGGAGTCGCCAGAAACTGTAGACGTCCCCGAACGTCCCCGGAGGATGAATCCCGTTTTGTTCATTATGGGCTCACTACAGTTCAGGACTCAAATGTCACGGTCCTGTATCTAATCTCGCAGAGTGCAATGCAAGACCGATGAATCATCAAAGAGTCCAAATCCGGCAAATCATTTTTAAAAACAGATTTTTTTGAAAGAAGTGCCAAACATGGACTGCTTTGCTAGATACAGAATCGCCACCTAAATATTTTATTTTGGGAAATTTAAGAAACCCAGACTCGTTTGCCTAAGGCCACGTGCCCGTCATCACCAAAGTTGTCTCGGCTCGGGAACTTGGGTACGATTGGGAAAGGTCACTTCGTGAGCACCCCCGCTCGCCCGATCAAAGATCGGCCTCTACTAACCATGATATCGGGTTTTGAAAACATTATGCATTCTTATTCCGGTTATTAGCCTAGACTTACTATGTGATGCGCACATCATATAAGTATAGACTAGATCGCCTGAATTAGAATAACACATCTCATGTTTGTTTATTTTGAAAATGGTTTGATGGTGCTACCCGCAAGTAGGCTAAGACATGGATTTGCCACCCTCGGGTGGGAGTAGAAAACAAGATGATTTGCCACTCTCAAGTGGGCTTAAAACTCATAGTCAATGCATTATTCCAATTCAAATAATCCAACCTTCACCCACAGGCATTCAGGCAGGTATATCACGTAAGCACATAGCCTCATGGTAGGCATGCTATCATGGCAGTCACTCACACACATGCAAGGATGCTAAAGCATAAAACTTACCGAGTACTCCAAGCCAAAACAAAAGCTATGTTGAAATCATGCATGATCCTAACTATACAGAAATGTCTAATGCAACACAATGCAACTAAGATAGGCTCGGCTATTCTAAGATGGAATATGATGATGCTACAACTAACACGTATTTAACTTGAAATTGAAATACAATGCAGTTAGTATGATGTGCCGAGCTCGGTGCATGCAAGACAGATGAATGGATGCAAACATGCGAGCATACGTATGCTAATTGAAACATGCCCTAAACTAACCATCATAAATTGGTAAATAAAAGGGAGAAAGACGTGGGGTTGGAAGACATACATCACACACACGCACACTTATTACACAATTGCCCTCGCTTGGAGGGTCCGAATAAATATTACACAACCAAGATGGATAATAACTCACAGCTAATTAGTATACAATTCTAGCTAATTAACAAATCAACTAAGTAAGCAATAAACTAGCATGCAAACTATGTAGAATGGACTGCCTCGGCTCTGTTTTGGACGACAATGGATGGTGTATGCATGCTCAATTCGCCTTGTCGGGAAATTCCATCGCGGTGTCTCGTCTCGCCTTTGTTTGCAATTGATTTTCAAAAGTTGCACAAGGCTCTAGAAGGCTGAAACTCCACCCTGGGAGGACTGCCGACCAGCTATTGGCTTGGGAAACACCTGTCGACCACCCTTTGTGGTGGATACCAAAAAAAGGTGGTCGGCCTTTCAGAAAACCTGGTCGGCCGACCACTTTTTGCCCCTGGATCCTAGTTTTCTGCAACACAAAGCAAGAGAGAGACATGGCAAGGTATTTTCAATAAATGTGTGCACGACCACACTCCCCGTCCTTGCATAAGCTCTAGGGAGTGTGGTCCTCGATCCTCGTGCCATCAATCACGCATCTCGATGCATGATGGCTGAGGAATCGAATTCACGACTCGATGTGAAATGAATGCACATATGAACGCAACAAGGCCTAAACTCCATCATGGATAATCCGGAGTGTCGGCAATCGGGAATCGAGGCATGTTTCGTCACTTGGAGTACGAAACGTCCCTCGTTTCCCGTGTTTGGACTGAACCCTACTCCAAACACAATGCAATATGCATGATATGCATGAATACAATTCTAACATGCGATCCTAGGTGCAATGCCACTGAATGGCGCAAACATGCAAGGGATGAAATGCAAACATGCACCTAGCATATACAATGATAACACTACATGGCATGCATAATGCTCATGAACTAAATGCGACTAACAACCTATGGCATACTCAATGCGACTAACAACCTATCATACATAATGCGAGGAATGACATGGCATACACAATGCTAACAACATAACATGCACAACACATTGCAACATGGCATACACAATGCAAGGTGGACTCAAACCAATATGAGTGGACCTCAGCCACACTCAAATCAGTGGCCAAATGATGGAAATGAGACAATTGAAACACATGCAAACATGCACGATGCAAAGGACCAATCCTAAGGCATCAAATGCCACTCTACCAAGGCATGGTAAAGGATGAAAGATGGCATACAAACATGCAATTTCCAGCTCTGAAATAATATGCTCAATGGTCCCGAATCATAGAAACATGTCACCCAATGCATGAAATAGGCCCAGAAACTCAAAACTAGGCAAATGCATAGAACCACAAGTATGCAAAGCAAGCATTATTTGATCATCAAGCATGAAAATAGAGCCAAGGCAATCCTAAACATGCACAAAATCCGTTCCAAGCATGGCCAAAAAATGCTAACATGAAGGGCTAAAACAACATGCGACATAGGCTAGTAAGCATGGTTTACATGGCATGTATATGAAGCACAAGAGAGGTCACCAAACCAGCCAAAAATAGGAACATGTTATGCTAAAATATGCCCAAATAACCACTGAAATGTATCCAATGCACGCAAAAATGATGGGCTCCTTTGGAGGGCCATGAGGTGGATTACTCAACACATACAAGATAGACATGTAAAATGGCAAAGCCAACTCTGGAAATCAGTTATGACAGTCCTAAAACTCATCAAAAAGGCCCTTAAATGGGTCAATGAAACATGCAATGAAAGGTCCCCAATGAAAGGTCCCCTCAAAACAGTATGTTAGTCACTGAAAATCCACTGGATATGAAGGAAGTAAATGACCTCAAACAGAAAAATGCCCTTAATCAAACATCAAGAGGGGCTCAAAATAAGACTCTTTTCAGTTTATGACAAATCTCGAAAATACTCATAAGTAGGGCTACGATATGAAGCAAAATTAGCCTACAAAGAGGGATAGAGCATACAAGGAGGTATATGACCTCAAACAGAAAAGTGTCCTCAATCAAACTTCAAGAGGAGCTCAAAATAAGACACTTTTTATTTTATAAAAAAACCCAAAAATGCTTGCAAATAGGGCTAAGTTATGAAGCAAAATAATGCAAAAAAAATGGAGAAATGATGACTTACCCTTGTAGCACAGCAATGCAGCAAGTTCTGGACCAAGAAGGTGAGTCTTCAACCTCTGAAAAACAGATCCAAGATGATTGAATGGATGGTGGAGGTGGTAGGCTATGAGGTGTGCTGTAATGGCCAAGAACAATGGGGTATTTGAGCTTGGATGAGGGAGATATGGAGGTTGGAGTGTATATCCCTTGCTGGTTTTTCTAACCCTTGCAAATGGAGGGGGAGTGTTGGTTTTATAAAGGAGAAGAGCCAAGACTTCTTGGAGAAGCCTTAAGAGAGGGTCAAAGATTCTCAAAGAAGCTTAACCAAAAGAGTCAAGCTTCTCTAAAAAGCTAAGCAAAAGGGTCAAAACCAACTTGAAAAGACCAACAAAAGGCTCAAAATCTCAGACAGTGGGTCAAATGCTACACAGCTGGCACATTTGTATGCAACTCAAGAAGGCCAAAAAGTAAAAGGTAGGCTGACCAGTTCAAGTGGTCGGTCGACCACTTTCCCTGGCCGGCTGACCAGGGTTCAAAAAGGTCAAGAAGGAATGCTGGTCGGCCATACCAGAAAGGTGGTCTCCCAGATGAGTAGAATACAACTGTATGGTGGGAGACTAGAAAATGTGACCCAAGAGAGAGAAAAACCAGCTTTCTAGCAAGGTTCAAAAGGGTCAAGAAGAAAAGCTGGTCGGCCTACCCATATTTGTGGCCTCCCAGATGAGTACAACACAATGGTGGTATGGGAGACCAGAAATTAAGGTACAAAAGTGAGAAAAACCAGTTTTCTGTCAAGAAAATCGACTGGAGGAGAGAGAAAATGGTTTCCAAAAGAATTGCTGGTCTCCCACTATAGTACCACCTCCTAAACAATGAAAATACCAAAAATGAACCCTAACCGATGCAAAATGAGGGTTCGGGGGCCAAAACACGCGGCTCGGGGCCCCGAAAACAGGCTGTTAGGTACCGGAAGTGGCGTGAGACCACGAAGGTGGTCTCTCGGGCCACAGTGTCCCTCAAAAGAGAGGAAACAAGGTGTGTGCCAAAAATCGGAGCAAACAGAGGTAGTTAAGCGGTCCCGAACCGAGGCATACGGCCGACGGCTCCGAAAACTGGAAACTGGCCTCTAAACGGGAAAAATGGCCTACGAGCACGAAACGTAGCCTACGGCCACTGAGAGATGGTCTACGAGACCTCTCCCTCCCTTCGGGAAGAGAAAACAGGACTTGGTTTGTAAACCGAGGCAAAGCACAAAAGAGCCCCGAAGTCCGAAGACAAGGCTCGCAGCCGAGACTCTGAAACCTCAGAACGAGCACAATATGCACCATCACCGAGCGCTCAATTGGTGACGTCTGAGTCTTAAGGTCGGTCAAAAATGGGGTGTCTACAGCTCCCAATACACCTATTTGACTCGTTGATATTGATAACCTGAATATAGAGATTTTATAGAGAGTTTTTTTTTAGCACCATAAATACTTGAAATTTTTATTGAGCAACATAGTTTTTTTTTCTGTCCCTATCATTTGGTTTTTAGAGTAAACTCCAAACAAGCACCAAAAATATTTACAATTTTTATTAAGAATTTTTTTTCTTATATTATTTGATTTTTAATGAGTGCCTAATACTGGCTGTTGGTAGAGTATTCTTATTAATAGAAAAAAAAAGAGGATAAATCGTACTGCCTCCCTTGCAATTTGGAGAAACTAGCATGCCTTAGACTTTAAAATTTCAATCAATTTCAAAATATATTCAAGTTTGACTTGTGTGTAAGAGTCATTTTATTTTGATCAATAATGAAAATAATAATAATAGTAACAAATAACAGTGTATTTTTTTTTTTTTCTTTGAGGGAGCATGAGGAATTCTAAAAGCCATAATTATCACTACAAAAAATAAAAAGCAAAATGTTACACATACCAACATTTCTTACCTAGTAGACACAAACTGAATTTTATATATTTTTTTTTAAATAGTAAAACTTCAAAATAAATAAAGCCCAACAAGTACAATGGGAGTAACTATTGGATATACCAGTGATACCATGTGGCGGTATCATTATCCAATAAGTATTCTTGATTTGCGATAGGGACTTGTTGGATTAGTAGGAGGCAAGAGTTGTCCACTTATTATATTTGTGACTTTTTATTAGCCAATAACACTATGTAAGATGATGTTATCATTAAACTCAATATATATATATATATTATTTTTGAAGTACTGGTGGAGAATGAAAACATCAGCACGTTCATTAACCCAACTTGTACAATTATAAAACTTTAAAACCTCTTATGTGATCAACTTAGGTCTTACATTTTAAAATTCAAGTCGCCAGTTCTCTGTGATCAATTTTGTACAGGGGAAATTACAAATTAGTGGAAACCTCAAAAATTAATTACAAATTTTTTTAAAAAAATTATAATTTATTTTTTAATGTTTATAAAATTTCTCATTAATATAAGAATATTTTTTCAAATATGCACTGATGTGAAATTACCATTTCTTTATAAAAGGGAAATAAATAACATGACCTACCTTGTAAGAAGACCTGTATAGAGGTGTTTGTTATAACTTAAATAAATTACTTCTAGCTTATTTTAATTTAGAAGTTTATACCAGAATGTTTGGTTGCATATAGCTTTTTAAAAAAAAAAAAAAAGTTGATTATGTAGAAGTTGGGCCAAGGGTTCTTTAAGCTTATGCTTTTTGATTAACAATTTTTAGTTTGGAATAAATTGCATCAAACAAAGTCATTGTAAATAACATGACCTCGCCCTAAATTTTGAAAATTTGCTTATTCTTCTATATAATCTTGAGTATTTATAATATAATTAATATATTGACCCCTAGATTTTAAATAAATTTAGTTGATCCCTTTAAAATTTAAGTAATTTTCATTCACCCTGCACATATTTTTATACTTTTATTCTATCATCATTTTCATTCACCCCTGCTCTTAAGTGAGAGAGATAATAATTTTATAATAAATAATCATTTTATGTTATTATAGTCATATATTTCATTAATATCAATCATAATAAAAAAATTTATAAATAATAATAATAAAAATTTAGAATTTCTTAAGAGCACATGAGTACCATAATTTAATGCCATTTTTTAATTAGCACCGTAAATATTATAAATTTCATACTAAAAATAAATCAATCATAAATTGTTGTTTCCATATAAATTTATAAGAAAATATTAAATTAGTGAATAATTAAAATTATGAATTTTTTTTATGAATATGTAATTATTTTTTTTTAAAAATCCACTAGGGTTCATTATGTATAAATTCCGTTTATAAAACATAATTGGTCCATTAAAGGCTTTGTTCTACCATAAATAAATGAAAATCAAAAAGTTATCAAGTAACCAGAATATTTCGTGTTCATATTTCTTTTATTAATTGTCAAATGTTAATGTGGGGGATGTATTTTTTAAATACCAACACGTGGCAAGGTGACGCCGACGTGTCAACCGAAGTGCCACGTGTCCTGGTTGTGACGTCGAGGTTATCTCGGCGAGGTTGAGGTTATCTCCGAAGATATCGGAATCCGAGATAAGCGGATAATGGATAAGGGGCAAGAGTCCTAGAGTAAAGAGAAGACTTTGCTAAGATAAGGATAAAGCTCTTTGGGAGTTTATCTTTATCTTTTGAGAAATCCAAAGTAAGCACTGAATTAGAGTCCATAGAAGTCAGGCTTCTAGTGGGACTTGGATTGAGTAAACTATAAAGGAGAGGCACCCCCATGGGTCTAAGGTACGCAGTTTTATGCTTTGAGTAGTGAGTTTAGCACTTGATTATCTTTGAGAGATATACTGACTTGATTGTCGGAGTGCCCCCGGGTGGAAGAGCCACCGCCGGAGCCTTTTCTTTCTGTTACAGGTTTGCTGAAGCCATCTATTCTGCCTGTACTCTCCAGCTGATTACTAGGTGGGTAGTGTGGTCAGAAAATCACTCACACAATTTGGCGCCGTCTGTGGGAACTTAGAAGAATAGATGGCCAGTAACAGACAGAGGGAAAACATTGGGGGCGACACTCCTGCTGGGAGTGGCAGACCAATTGACCTTGACGTTGAAGGAGACAACCACAATACAGAAACTCATGACCAGGGCCACGGAGAGAAAGACATCGGCCAGGAGGGCGACGCTTCGAAGAGGACAGACCAAAGCGAGTATTATAACGAAGATAACCTTCAGGTATGGAGGGATAGGTGCCTACGGAGGGATGAGGAAGTAAAAGACTTGGCAAACAAGTTGGCAGACCTATAGTCAGTGGTCAACTTCATGATACAAAACAATGTCATGCAGCCACCATACCCGTTGCAGGATACGCCGATGCCAGCAACTAACACCCAGAAGGGAGGAAGAAGAACAATCCCCGAAGTCCCTCAGTACACCAAGAGCAGAAGGCACTCTCACTGACCTTCCAGGGAAGGCGGACGAGAGGAGCCGAGACGAGAGGAGTCCCGAAGAACGTATCACACGAAGGACCCAGAACCCAAAGAACATCGGCATGTTCAAGGGCAGGCGCTTTGCTTTGACACAACACATGGAGAGAGATCAAAACGAGCCCACCACGAGGCCGAAAGTAGTGTGCCGAAGAGATTGAAGTCCAGAGATAGCCGAGCTCCAGGAAGGAGTAAAGAAGACTTGAGAGATTACCTCAAAAGGAAGCAACAGAATGCTGAAGCCGAGGTAACTTCCCCGGTTAAGCTGAGGACACCATTCTCGGTGGAACTGGACAAATTTCAAGCACCAAAGCGATTCAGTATGCCGAGGTTCCAAATATACGATGGTAAGTCAGATCCCAACTTCCATGTCGGGCTATACCTGAATTCGATGGCATTATATAGTGGAAACGAGCCATTGGTCTGCAAAGTGTTCCCTTCGTCCTTTGGGGAACATCAGATTGGTTCCATAAACTACCGAAGGGAAGCGTAAAGACTTGGGAAGGCCTGGCCGAGATGTTTGTGGCCAGGTTTGTGACGAACAAACTGCAGCCATTGAGGGTGGACGCACTAATGGCCTTAAAGATCGCCAAGGATGAAGGCTTTAGGGCCTATGCGAAAAGGTACTATGAGGTGTTCAATCGAATACCAGAATGTAATCAAGAAGTAGCGGTCGTGTCATTCAAGAACGGCCTGAAAGACAATTGTCCACTACGGAAGTCTTTGGAAAAAACTTTGCCGAAAAGCATGGAAAAGCTCATGGCGAGAATTGAGAAATATGCCAGAGCCGAGGAGGACACATCGGGGAATAAGGAGGTAAAGCAGAAAAAAGAGAACGGCGAGCTAAAGTGAAGCCGAGGTGACAACGGATTTAACAAATCGGAGATAGAATTGAGGGGTAAACAGGCAGTGACGACTGTGTTCCGAATCCCAGTACACAAAGTCCTAGATCAAATCCGAAATCAACCTTATTTCAGAGCACCAGCAAAGGCCCCAGGGGAATACATGGGAAGGAACGTTGGTAGGCGTTGTGCTTACCACAATGAAGAAGGGAACCCAACTCAGGGTTGCAGAGCCCTAAAAGCACACTTAGAAGACTTGGTAAGGCAAGGCCAACTGAGGGACCTTGTTGATGAGGCCAGGACAAGAGAAGAACAGGCAAGATTGCCTCAAGCACCAGCAGCTCCGCCTTCCCCAGCACAACAACCACAGGCAGGAGGACCACGGGTGGTTAATGTAATTCACTCAAAGGTAAACGAAAGTGACATTCGGGGAGAAACCCAAAGAGTAAAACACCTGCAGCACGTGAACTAGGTCGGACATAACAGACCTCGGCCTGAAGAGTGCCGAGGACCGATGATAGCCTTCACTAAAGCTGACCTAGAGATGGTCCAGCATCCGCATAATGATGCCTTGGTAGTATCCCTCCAGGTTGGGGAGTGCCAAGTGAAACGCATCCTAATAGATTAAGGCAACTCTTGTGACATCATGTACGTTAGATGTTACAAGGAGCTAGGCCTTCACCCAGACGACATGGAGCAATCGAATGGCCTGATGGTCGGCTTCAATGGAACGCCGACGTGGCCACTGGGCGCAACAAGCTTGGAAGTACAAGCTGGCACTAAGAAGATCAGGACAGAATTCATGGTGATTGACACACCTTCACTATATAACATCATCTTGGGAAGACCATGGTTGCATGCAATGGGGGCAGTTCCCTCAACATTGCATCAACTACTGTGGTTCCCAATAGAGCATGGGATTGAAGAAGTCAGAGGAGATCAACTGCAGGCAAAAAGTTGCTCCATGGCAGCAATGAAGTCTACTTGCAGCGTTCGAGAGCCAAAAAAGGCAGAAATTGAAGATGAGGACGTGGAAGTACTAGAAGACGTCAGCAAAGAACTAGCCAAGAAGAGCGAAGAGGCGCTAAAGAAAATCCTCGTCCAGGATGGAGACGAAGAACGCTTCTTTTTTCTCGTCCAGGATGCAGTGCTAATCCAAGAAGAACAAGGAGAACAAAAGGCTGTTTATTATGTAAGTAAAACCTTGGCCGACGCAGAAACAAGGTATCTACCGCTAGAGAAATTAATGCTAGCCTTAGTAGTGGCCTCAAAAAAATTGAACCATTACTTTCAGGCGCACAAGATTGTGGTGCTCACAGAGCACCCACTGAAGTCTCTGTTGCAACAAGGAGACTTAACATGAAGAATAGCAAGATGGGCAGTTGCCTTGGGCCAGTATGACCTGGAGTTCAGGCCCAGAACAGTAATAAAGGGCCAAGTTTTGGCCGACTTCATGGCAGAATTCACGACTGAAACCATCGAACATCGAGCTCCGTTGAGCCAGGATGAGCATTGTCCCAGCAAGCAAGGAGAATCCCAGCCTAAGGCAAAAGAGCAAAGGAAGGAAAAACTCAGACCTTGCAGCATCTACATCGGCGACTCATTCAGACTGTTTGTCGATGGAAGTTCGAACCGACAAGGAGTGGGGGTAGGAGTACTGCTGATATCTCCAGATGGAGAAATAATAGAACAGTCTATCCGTTTGGGGTTCAAGGCCTCAAACAATGAAGCGGAATACGAAACATTAATTGTAGGGCTAAAACTGGCAGCAGCAGCAGAAGCAAATGAGGTAATCATTTTTTGTGATTCACAGCTTATTGTTAACCAGTCAACAGGAGAATTTGCAGCCAGAGACGAAAGGATGTCGGCATATGCAAAAGAGGTCATCAGATTGGCAGTCCTATTTCAGAACTGCCGACTATTCCAAGTTAGCCGAGATGACAACACCCACGCCGACGCGTTGGCTAACCTGGCAAGTTCAATGCAGATTGCAAAGACAAGGACAATTATGATCGACTATATGTCGGGCCCGAGCATAAAACCACAGAACACAGAGCAGGAAGCAATGTGTGTGGGCATGGGGCCAAGCTGGATGGATGCAGTTGTTACATTCCTGAAAGAAGGAAAGCTGCCAGAAGATCGTAAGGAGGCACACAAAGTCAGATTGAAATCGGCAAGATTCAGTCTGACAGCAGATGGACACCTCTACAGAAGGTCCTTCACTGGACCCCTTTTAAGGTGCGTACACCCTTTGCAGGTTGAAGATTTCCTATATGAAATTCATGAAGGAATTTGTGGAAGCCATGCTGGGGGCAGATCATTAGCCCACAGGGCCATTACCCAGGGGTATTGGTGGCCCTACATGCAAAAGGATGCTGAAGCCTACGTGAAGAAGTGTGAAACAATGCCAAAGGTTTGCACCTTTGATACATCAGCCAGCTGCTGACCTAAACCCAGTATCCAGCCCTTGGACGTTTGCCCAATGGGGCATGGATCTTGTTGGGCAACTTCCCCAGGCAACTGGGCAGAGAAAATACTTGTTGGTAGCAACAGATTACTTTACGAAGTGGATAGAGGCAGAACCTCTTGCCAAAATCCGAGATGTGGACGTCAAGAACTTTATATGGAGAAACATCATCACCAGATTTGGGATTCCAAGAGCAATAGTTGCCGACAACGGAACACAGTTTGACAGCAAACTCATCAAGAACTTTTGTGCGAAATTCAAGATCAAGAATTACTTTTCAACACCAAGTTTTCCCCAAAGCAATGGGCAAGCAGAAGCATCCAACAAAGTAATTTTGGATGGAATAAAAAAGAGGCTGCAGGAAGCAAAAGGAAAGTGGGTAGACGAGTTACCCAACGTACTTTGGGCATATCGGACTACACAGAGAAAATCAACAGGGGAATCTCCCTTTGCCATGGCCTATGGCACAGAAGCAGTCATTCCACTGGAAGTCGGCATCCCAGGGATCCGAACCCAGGGAGTTGAGAACGGGACAAATGACATACTCTTAGCCCGAGATCTGGATCTTTTAGAAGAACAAAGAGAGAAAGCTGCAATTCAGCTCGCAGCATACCAGCAACAGCTTGCCAGAGCTTACAACAAGAAGGTCAATCCAAGAGATTTTCAAGTCGGCGACCTAGTCCTGAGAAAAGTCGTCGGCAACAAGAAAAATCCCAGAGAGGGCAAGCTTGGACCAAACTGGGAAGGACCCTACAGAATTACTCCAGTATTAGGCAATGGAGCTTATCGGATGGACTTGAGATAACGAGGGCAAAGCCACTGCCAGACCTGTGGAAAACACTTGTAATTTGAATTTTCTATCATTAGATGTGCGATTATTTTTGGCCCGGTAGGTCATCAATAAAATCTTTTCCCTTTTCTTTAAACACATATGATTGATTAAAAGTTACATATTGGTGTTTTTGGGACATGAAATAATGAGACCCAAGTAGAAAAAACTTTTCCCAAAGTTCACATGGGGGCAGAGAGAAGGACAGAGTGCACTTAATTCACTTAGTTGAAATTTGTAGCCAATTTTACAGGTTTGAAGTTAAGCCAAAATGCGCCTTCCTTATCTTCACTTTGTTGAATTTGTTTAGCAATTTACAAAGTTAAAGCTAAGCTGAGATGCGTTCCTTTCTTCACTTGTTGAAATTTGTAGCAAATTTACAGTGAAGTTTAAGCCCGAGATGGTTCCTTATCTTCACTTGTTTGAAATTTTAGTGCGCAATTTACAAGTTGAAGCTAAGCTGAGATGGTTCCTTATCTTCACTTGTGAAATTTGTAGGCATTTACAAGTTGAAGTTAAAGCGGATGCCGTTCCTATCTTCACTGTTGAAATTTGCTAACAATTTACAAGTTGAAGTTAAGCTGAGATGGTTCCTTACTTCACTTGTTGAAATTTGTAGCCCATTTACAAGTTGAAGTTAGCTGAGATGGTTCTCTTATCTTCGCTTGTTGGAAATTTGTAAGCAATTTACAAGTTGAAGATAAAGCTGAGATGCGTTCCTTATCTTCACTTTATTAAATTTGTAGGCAATTTACAAGTTTGAAGTTAAAGCCGAGATGGTCCTTATCTTCACTGTGTTGAAAATTTGTAGCAATTTACAAGTTGAAGTTAAGCCAAATTACTGTTTCTCTTCGCTTGTTTAAATTCGTTAGCAATTTACGAGTTGAAGCAAGCCGAGGTTATTGCTAAACACTTGTAGCGCATGCTACAGGGTTGGTTAAACCAAAGAAGGATGCTTAACACTTGTTGAAATTTGTAGCAATTTACAAGATAACATTAAGCTGACATATGATCATCTGTTGAAATTTGCAGCAATTTACAGGTTGAGGAAAAAGCTAAGTATGTTGTTTAAGCACTTGTTGAAATTCATAGTAATTTACAAATAGATTATTGTTTAACACTTATTATGTTAATCCTTGTTGATCCTTGTTACAGTATATGTTAATCCTTGTTGAAATTTGTAGCAATTTACAAGTAGGCTAGACCGAGATCACTGTTTAAACACTTGTTGGAACTTGAGAAAAAGTTTGCAAAGTTAACATTGAGTAGTGTATGTTTCACACTTGTTAGAATTTATGAAAAGTTTGCAAGTCAGTATCTTGCCGAAGTAAAAGTTTTGTAGCTATTATACCCGAGGTATGTAACCCCAAGAAGATTGCACAAAGGAGGCAAAGTATGAAAGGCATACAAAAAATTCTAAGTACAGAATCAAATAGAGGCAGTCAAAGAAAAGGCAAAAAAGAATGCAGTCATTCAAAGAAAGATAGTTATGTTAAAATATCCAACACAAATAGAAGGCACATCGGCCGTACAGAGAAGCTTCTACTGTCCAGGAAACAAAAAAGTACAAAAGACAAGAAAAGAGGGACATCAAAGTTATGATTCTTCTACTTCAGGCGCAATTTGAGATTGGACCTCGGCCGATTCTTGGAGAAGGACCTCGGCTGATTCCTGGAGAGCTACTTCGGCAGTCTTTTCCACCTCGATTTCGGCGTCAATCTGCGCAAGGGTTTCATCAAGACTTTTTTCGGCTGGAGGAACGTCAGATGAGGCCTGTTCAGGAGTAGTTTCCTTGGCAACAGCATCACCATCATCATCTTGAGTCAGGTCCAAGACCTGCTCATTCAGAGAAGGAGACTTAGGCCCAACAGCCTCCTTGGATTTCCTTACTAAAGCCTCATCCTCACCTTCCTCCTCATCTTCAGACTCAGATTCTTCTTTAGCTTGACTTGGAGGTGGAGGTGGAGGAGGAGGAGGGAATGGGAGAGGAATAGCTTCGGCCTTGCGCAGAGATGAATCTTCAGGACTATTGAGCTTTTTGGCCAGGGACATCCAACCAAGGGAAAAGCCCCTATTGTATGCCTGCCTAACTTGTAATTTGTATTCCTCTGTAACATCGGCCATTCCTTGGGCATAGGCTTTTTCGTCGGCCGCTTTGATTTCAGCGTCTTTAGTGGCCAAGGCCTCCTGAAGTTTCTTTTTAGCTTGGGCCTTTTTGTCCTCGGCTTCTCTCTTCTTGGCCTCGGCAACCTTCTTGATGGCCTCGGCAGATTCAGCCTTTTCTTCGGCTAGGGTTTAGGCTTTGGTGGCAGCCTCAGCCTGGTCTTTTAGTTTTTTCATTTTTGATTGAAGAGTTTTGTTCTCCTTTTTAAGGACAGAAACCTCCCTCTTCATGTCGGCCAACTTTGCCCTATTTTCAAAAGCTTGCATAGAGAGAGAGAGTGGGCATGTTGAATGGCCTGAAAGAGCACAGGGCAAAAATTATTACAAAATTTTACAAAGTAAAAGAGAAGACAAGTTTCCATGTAAAGACACATACTTGGATAGAACGTTGGAGCATAAAGGCATAGTTCTCGTACTCACTCATCTTGGCATTCCGCTCAAGATCACCTGGGAGAAGTAGGGCGGTACTGAGTGCTACGCCGACATTAATGTCGTCGACACTATCGCTGGCAAGAACAAGCTTATCTTCTAAAGTAATTTCGGGCGTCCAGGGGACTTTTGGTATTCTGGACCCCGAGGTCGTCATATACGATGACCTCGGCTTCTTTGACTGTGTGGACTCTGATGGCTGTGTCTCAGCAGACCTTTTTCTGGGAACGGAAGTCATCTTCTCACTCCCTGCCAATTGTGAAATTGTCAAAGTATCTCAGCCTCAACTTCAGTGGCTTTAGCCTTTGGCTGGGCTTTCTTGGTTCGTTTCGGCTTTGGTGGGGGCATGGTTTGCGTCGGCTGAGCATCGACGTCAACAGGGAGATCGGCAAGGAGGTCTTGAGCAACGGGCTTTGGGCGACCCATCTCAGTAGTTTTGACAAGTCTTCGTCGACGTTTTCGTTCTTGTATTGTGACCAAGTATAGGGCCGAAGTAGATGGTTGATTGGTTGGGTCAGATGTTGACTCTTGATCTGTTCGTGATGTAGAGACAGTTTGAGTTGTGGCAGTAGGAGGAGAAAGGCTTTTCTTTTTTCTTTTGGGGACGTCGGGCAAAATCGATTTGTATGTAGGAATGAAGTTGAGAAGAAGAGGTGCTTTTCTTTTGTGAACTGGCAAGTCCAGGAGTTTTTTCAGGTCCTTACGGGGAACGTAAGATTGGCGGAAGTTTTTCGCTGGCTTGCAAACGTCTGCAAGAAGAAACAGACATTAGAAACAGATAAAATATTGAAGACTTGAACAGAAACAACTAAGTATTGACATTGGGCTCTTACCCTTGCCCTCTTTAACTGATCAGGGAAGAGGGTAGAGATGGGCGTCCTCGTCTGCGCCAAACTCCCAATTTCCCGAAACAATAACATAATCATCTCCAGCCCCCTTGTTGGAGTCTGGGAGGTCGGCTACGATTTTGAATTCTGTAAACCTCGGCTTAAGATAATAAACGAAGCCTTTTTCTTTCAAGTTAAGGGCACACATGGTGTAACAATACTGTATGTCGGCTAAGGTGATCCTAACGTTTTCCTGTTTAGCTAAGGCGATAATACCAAAAATCACTCGATAAGAGTTGATTGCCAGTTGCATGGGGTTTAACTTATAATAATGAAGAATCTCGCAAAAAAGGATGTTGAGTGGGAGCCGGAGTTCGCACTCAGTAAAAGCTACAATGGGAAGGGGCATGGCGTTTTTTGTAGACATGATGGAGTCGTCATCCCCAGCCAGTCTCAGGTGGACATCGGCAGGGATGGAGAACTCTTGCCTAAAGTACTCAAGTTTGGTCGGGGTATCTACCCTATGTCTCCACATACCCATGACATCGGCTTCTATTAGAAGGGTTGAAATTCAGAAAGATGTTTCTTATTGATGGGACCTCGGCAAACGGTGAAAGTAGGTGCAGGTTTTAGCTTTTTCCTAAGTTATGGGTTCTACAAACAAATCCCAAACCTAAAGCTATGAAGATGAAGATCAAAGGTACAGATCTAGAAAAGATACAAAAAAACAGAAAACAAATACGAAGTTTCAGAGTCAAGAATAGAGATGGACTATCAAGAACATGAAGAATACAAAGGGTTGAAGGCTAGGAAACAGTAGCAAGACGTGCAAGAAACACTAAGAACAGTACATGTATTCAGGGCATAAGCAAAAAACAAAATCAATGCGTTCAGATGTATGATCTACAAATTGATTACTTAAGTAAAGCAGTAGTAAACAAGAAATTCCAAGAAAGATCAAGAACTGGAATAGAAAGAAACAGATGCTTACCAGAAAAAGGGAGGCCGGAAAGGGATTTGCCGACGTCCTACGACGGTTGCAAGAGCAGAAGACCGGTGGAAATCTCGCCGGAAGGGGTGAACGGAGAAGGATGCAGAGCTTTGGAAGCTTGAGCAATGGCGGATTTGAAAGAAAGAGTTTTAGAGAGAGAAAAAAGCAAGAGAACTCAGATGCAAAAGTGAAGAGACGAAAGAAAGGGGGAAAGATTTTGTCAAAAAATGAAAACGGCGGCAAAAGCAATCAATACGCCTAAAAGAGCGCATATGTCAGACGGCTCATGTAAAGAAGAGATGACTTATGGGCGCGTCACAGGCACGAGCCAGTAAGAAAGAAACGCATGTCTAAAACGGTTGAATTGAAGTGCATGACAGCTCATGTGCGTAAAAAGTTCCTTAAAAATCTTTGATTTTTTAGGGAAAGCATGTCGGCCAGAAATGAATGATCTCGGCTGTCAAATTTTGAGCCGATTTACTGGAAGAAAATACAGATATAGGTTCCATCACCTCAGAATGCCAAGGTAATAGAACCTAGGGGCAGTTGTGGGGGATGTATTTTCTGAATACCAACATGTGGCAAGGTGACGCCGACGTGTCAGCTGAAGTGCCACGTGTCCTGGTTGTGACGCTGAGGTTATCTCGGCGAGGCCGAGGTTATCTCCGAAGATATCGGAATCCGAGATAAGCCGATAATGGATAAGGGGCAAGAGTCCTAAAGTAAAGAGAAAACTTTGCTAAGATAAGGATAAAGCTCTTAGGGAGTTTATCTTTATCTCTTGAGAAATCCAAAGTAAGCACTGAATTGGAGTCCATAGAAGTCAGGCTTCTAGTGGGACATGGATTGAGTAAACTATAAAGGAAAGGCACCCCCATGGGTCTAAGGTACGCAGTTTTATGCTTTGAGTAGTGAGTTTAGCACTTGATTATCTTTGAGAGATATATTGACTTGATCGTCGGAGTGCCCCCGGGTGGAAGAGCCACCGCCAGAGCCTTTTCTTTCTGTTACAGGTTTGCTGAAGCCATCTATTCTGTCGGTACTCTCTAGCTGATTACTAGGCGGGCAGTGTGGTCAGAAAATCACTCACATAGTTAATTGTCGTCCGTTGTATGTTAGTAAGGCCCTTTAGCTTACGTCAAAGTCATGATGCAATCCTACTTACACAATACAATTATTTAAGGGTGAATTTTAAAATCGTGAGATAGATAAATAAATAAAAAATTTAGAATTATATAAGGTGTACGTGATTTGTGATGGGATGGAAGTAGGGATGGACATCGATTCAGGCAATGGACATCGATCCATTAGCTTGCCTGACTCTATCCTATTTTTCTAAGGCTTGAGAATGTTGTTTTAGTCTATAAGGTTGGGTTGGACTAACATTTTTAGTCCAAAATATTAATGAGTTGTGCTTGTGATTTATATTTTCAATCTAGTCAGGCCCGGCCCGCTATTAAATTATTTATTTATAATATATTAAAATATATATATATTTTTAGGATCTATATTTTATCTTTGTTGATTTTATTAAAACTTACATTTGTGGTGACATGTGATTGAATTTATTTAAGAAATCTTTCAATTTATAATGATGTCAATATATTTATTTAACAATTAAAATGTGTGATTGAATTTAATTATGGAATGTTTTAAATTTTTTTTTTCTTTTTAACATATAGCGCGATGGATGAATTTGAAATTTATAATTATTTTTTGGACCAAACTTGAGCAGACACAAAATCTTTTATTATATAGTGTCGGTTCAACCCCGAATCCGACCCGACTAAATGTTTGTGTAAATTTTTTTTTGTTCTCCCATTGAAATGCAATTTCCCATTATTCAATAATTTGAAAATAAGAAGAATTATAGTACAATTAGATAGTGAAAAAAAATTCTAAAAATATGTAAGATATAAATAAATCTGTGATAAGTTGTAAATAAAATGTTCTAAAACCCTCCATATTGTCAAAATTAATTGTCGTACCTAATAGGTTAGCGGAAGTGATACAGAACTCTAATTGTAGAGCTTTAATTTGAGCTCTATTAATGTGGTAAGAAAAAAAAAACAAAAGAAAAGAAAAAGAAGCAAAACACGCAGGCACACACATTACATCACAAGATGGACTCCACTCATTAGAGCTCCTTTAGAACTCACAATTTAAAATTCTCAACCTTTTTCCATAGGTTAGTAAGGCCCTTTAGCTTACGTCAAAGACATGATGCAATCAAACTTACAAAGGACAATTATTGAGCTCTAAATCTAAAGGTCTAATTTGAGCTCTAAGTAATATGACAAGGAAAAAAAAAAAGACAAAACAAAACATAGACACACACATCACCTCATAGGTGGGACCCACTTGTTTCAAGTTCTCCTAAAGCTCTACAATTAGAGCTCCAATTCATTTATATATATTATATAAGGAAAATGGAGTTTCTAGTGAGAAGACTTGTGAGAGTTCCAAAGTCTCATTCCACAATTACCGATTTTTGTGATTTAAAAAATAATTCTATTGGCTAACAAAGTAATTATAGATTAAAAAAAAAAAATCACCTAAAATTTTGAATTATAAGTTCTCTCTTTCCTAAATCTCATCTCATAACAAAGTAACTATACATTAAAAAAACATTATACATTAAAAAAAAAACACAAATTACAAAAATAAAAATAAAAATTATAGATTAAAAAAAAGTAGTACTATTGGCTAACAAAGTAACTATAGATTAAAAAAAAAACTAAAATTGCTAATTTTTGTAATTTTAGAAATATTTAAAAATAATATTATTGGCTAACAAAGTAACCATACATTTTTTAAAAAATAATTCAATTACAAGTTCCAAAAATCTCTCTCCTAATATTTATCTCTTTCCTAAATCTCATGATCTATCTATTTATGCTATATATTTTACCAAAGTAACTTTTCTTCTTAGAGGCCCTAAGTCTTGCAAAACCTTAAATCTAATTTTTTGAATTTTTGATTTTTATATATAAAAAAAAATTAAAACATCTATTGGCTATTCCAATGATATAAATTCAAAATTATTTAATGCAAATATATTGCCAATAAAAAGAAAAAAAGAAAGAAAAAAACATAACTGGTCTGATACAATCTTCTTTTTCCTAAAATAAATCTAATGAAAAGGAAACTCTCTCACCTCCCATAAAATGTATATTATTAATATCTTTTACAACTGGTTTGATCTATATAAACATAAAATTAAACCTAACATAAAATAAAAATTAAACCTTATATATAGGTTCTCTCTATTCCATAATTAAACACAATTTTATTTCCAAATAAATTTAAGCATATCTATACTATATATAATTTTTTTTTAAAAATCTCATAATTTACTATTTTTTTTGATGATTCCATGATTTATAATTTAGAAAAGGAAAGATGAAAAAAATTATTCTTGTGCACCCTTTCTCTAACCAATTCTTTCTTCTATCCAAAAATCCTAGCCATCATACATTATACTTGTTCCAAATCATTCATGTCTTCCTTGTCCTATAAATATTACATTCATGGAACGATCAAACTCATTATTTTTTAACTTTCTTTTTATGGGACAATTTGGAGGTTAGTTTATATTTAATCTATTGTATTCTTTAAACAGACTCTTTTATCTTTTAGGTACACCATTTTTTCTTCTTCTTTTTTATTTTTTTATCTATGGCCATTTTTTTGTTTTTGTATTTTATATTTTGTGTGTCATTTCTCCCTCCTCTCTACCAACCATTATCTATTTTTTTGTTTATAACTATTTTTTGTTAATATTGTTTTACTAAAATTTTTATACTAAAATGGCGTGATAGGGTCATTTGTATAATAAAAAAATATGTCACTCATTATAAAGTGATAGATCAAAATCCAAATAAAATCATTATTAATAAGTTTTTTGTATTAATTTTATGTTTGTATATCATTACTTTTTTTATAAAAAAAATTACTTTAATATTTTTTTGATATCATGATATGTGCTAATCGACAGTTGGTGCACATTATTACTTCAAAGGCATATAATAGTTTTTCAAAGCTATAAAAAGAAAATTTTAATTTTAATCAATTTTTTCAAAACTATTAAAGGTATTAGTCAATTATTTAATTATTTATCTTTAATATGTACAGCTCCTCTCTTTTTTTATGGTACTTCTCTCTATACTCCACTGTGAGTTCATATGTTTTTAGAAAAAAATCATATGTAATTTAAAATTTTGAATATTTTTATATGGGAAGCTAAAAAATAAATTATAGAATTTAAAATATAACTATACAAAACCATATCCTTTTAAATATAGCTATATATAAATAAAAATGTTGTACGATAATTGAAATTCAAAATCCTAATCTATTTTGTTTCAAAATTTAAAATTGTTAAAATGCATACGTTGCAATATCATTAATTTCTTCCTATTATAAATTTTATTTTAAATCTTATAAGATTTGTTCAATGATTAATATTCAATTTTTGTAAAAATATTCCAATATATTCCTTCCAAAAGTTAATATAGCAGGCCTACAAAATCATATTTTAAAACTCAAAATTATTACTATTTTTATTTATTTTTATTTTTGTTTTAAATAAACACGTGAAAGTATGAATAGATATCCAAATAAAATTATACTTATTAGTAAATATGAGATTAGTTTTGATTGTAATCACATCTTTGTAAAGTCTTTATTCATTTTTGACTTTTTTTAATATTTTAAATTACATGTTACGATATTTTTTTCTTACTTATTAAGTTTTTAAATTTTCTTTAATTATTCCTTTCAAAAACCAATATAACAAAATTTTAAAACTCATATATTTTTATTCTAAAATAGTGAAGTATTAGAACTATGTCATTTTTTTACAACAAAGCATAATTTTAATTGTTAATTGTCAATACAACAATTTTAATTTATCTATACTATATATTATAGTAAAGGAATATTTAAAACAAAATTCTTAAAGTTATATATAAAATTTCATTTATGAGAGATAAAATACAAAAAAATTAAAATAATTAGCTAAATAATATATTATTTTATCCTGTGCATAGCACGGATGACATGCTAGTTTTTCATTATTGAAAGGGGAATTTCAAAGTAGTGGGATAAACAAAAATAAAAAATTACAAAAATACATAGTGTATAAGTGACACATTTTGTGACTAAAATTTTAGTGGCCAAAAACCTTATTTTAGTCGCCAATTAATTTTGGCGACTAATATATTTGGTCACCAGTTTGGTTGCCAATAGTTTGTCGGGGAAGACAATGGCGACTAAAATTTTTTTGGTAGCCAAAAGTGACCTATCGGCGACTAAAACTTTAGAGTCGCCATATATTTTTTAAAAATAATTAAATATATATTTTTTATTTTTGTCGACTAAATTATTTCGTAGCCAATTGAGTATGTATGTTTGGCGATTAAATTATTTGGTAGCCAAAAGTTTCACTTTCGGAGATGGGTGCTCGTGTGTGACAGTGGCTGGTTGGAGATGGGTGTTCTTTGTGATGGTGGCGGGTAGCTCTCTATGCAGTAAGAGAAAGAGAAATGAGAGAGGATGAGAGAAAAGAGCGAGGGCATGACGTATTTTATATAGATGGTTATTAGCGAATAAAATTTTTTAGTCGCTGAAAGTATTTTATAAATCCCTTCAAAATATTTGAAATGTCTCCCTCTAAAAATTTAAGCTATTTGGCGACTATAATTCTTTTTTGTCGCTGAAAATAAACTTTTGGTGACCAAAATTTTGGTCGCCAAAGGTAAAAAATAATTTTTTATTTTCCATTCGGCAGCGAAATGGTTTTAGTAGCCAAAACTCAATATACAGTGACTAAAATTCTTTTTTTTTGTTTGAAAATAAACTTTTGGTGATAAAAAAAAATTTATTTTCTATTCGGCAACTAAATGGTTTTAGTAGCCAAAACTCAATATACGGCGACAAAAATTCATTTTTGTCGCCAACTCTGGCATTTTTAGCGACTCAATTTTTTTTAGTCGTCAATAATGAATATACCCCGACTAAAAAAAATTAGTAGCTAATATATTACTTTTTCCGACTAAAAAAAGTTTTGGTTGCCAATTCCACAACTTTTGGTGACTAAATTTTTTTTAGTCGACAATTTTGGTCATCGAATGTGCATTTTGTTGTAGTGTGATTTTATGATAGAGTGCAAGTGAAAGGTTGTAGGGGTGATGTCTGTGTAAATTTTTTTTTCCTTTCACCAAGATGTAATTTTCCCATTATTCAATAGTTTGAAAATACGGAGAATTACAGCACAGTTGGACAGTGAAAAAAAAAATTCCAAAAACATATAGGGTGGGTGCAAATGAAAAGTTGTGGGATACATGTGTCACTTGCACCCCTTCATATTTTTGTAATAAATTTTTTTCTGTCCCATTAGAATGTAATTCTCCCTTGAAAAATTATACGATATTATTTATGAGATGTTCTAAATTAATCTTGTACGCTGTATTTTGGATCATAAATTTGAATAAAGATTAGAAAATTAAATAAAAAAAATATATGACTAAAATATAAGTTAAAAATTTTCATTATTTCTTTTCTTCTTCTTCTTTTAAATCCTTATTTAAATCTATGACCTAAATACAATGATAATTTTTTCGAAAAAGAAATACAATAATAAAATTTTACAAGTGAAACATAATAACTCGTTTTTGTTATATAGTTAAAAGTAGAATGTAACGCCCCAAATTTCTAGCCCAAATGATAATGCAATAATCATGGCCCCTTCAAAGGAAAAACCAATTATACAATCCTGCATTTGCATTCCATAATGTAAATAGTTTTCTCATGCGATAATACTTTAATCCGACATCAAGTAAAGAAACAAATAAATACTCCCAGGGGTTACAAGTTTCCAAGGTTTAAGCCCGGTTATACAAAAACGGTTATTCAAACCCACACATACAAAGCCCTTGGCTTACAAATAGAATCACAGCAAAAGAGAACCTTATGCTCTCAGCACACACATTTCTATGCCCTCAGTTAGGCGGATTTACCACGTCTTTTCCTGCACAAAAATCCCGTAGGGTGAGCATAAAGCCCCGTAGGAAATCTTTCACAAAGTATATACATTTTATACAAGTCTCAAGAGATGAATGCACAGGCCATGCCATGCCTTTTTGAAAAATAAAACACATCTTCATCTTTTGAAAACCATCATGCTCAATGATGTTATGTAACTTCAACTGTTCAAAATTTATCAATTTAATTTAAGGGGAGGTAAATACAACTCTTGCGATCCCTAAGTTGGTGTTTGCAAGTAAACTATACGAGTACTACCAATTGTCATTTTTACCGTTATTAACCGGAAGGCTCGACACCTATCTGCGTGACTTTCTGGTGTTTAACCAAGGACTCTTAGGCTAACTTAAACAATTTCATCTACACCACCTATCAAGACTTACCACCGTATTTACCCTAAAACCATTTCATGAAAACCCATTTCCCAACAGTCTTTTCTCAATGCAAATTTCCAAAGCTTAACATAGTTCAATGAATTGAAATGCCAATGTATGATTAATAATGCAATGCAACATTACTTCCATATTCAATTGTTCCACATAATATACCATTGTGATCAAAATTTCCCAATCCTCTTTTCAACAAAATTCCACAAGATGAATATATATATATATATATATGTACTTTTATATCCAATTCATTCAAGAGAATAATGTAATTCCCACATTTTGAGCAATCTCAACAATTTAGTCAATTCAAGACTAAATCAACATTTTAACAACAATTTCCAAAATAAACAATATTTCTCTTTTTTTTTTCACAAAATTCTTCATTTATATATAAATAAACAATTTTCAAAACATCCATTTATTTCGGTACACAAAATAAATATGACATCTTCCAAGGGTTTTCAACATCTTTCAAAAAAGACCCAATTTCTAGATTTTCTCACCAAAACCATTCATCTCCAAAATATTTAGAAGAATCTCCCCAAAATCATCTTTCTTCAATCAATATGGTTCAAAACTCTCAATTTCTATTTTAAAAGGAAAAGAAAATAAACCATCTTTCAAAATCACTTATCTTCTTGAAATCAACAATAAATTTCTCAAAGCTAATCAAAGGATGATTTCGAAAATCATCTGGATCTTGCAAATATATATATATATATATAACGCAAAGGAAATCCCTACCTCAAGTTTGAAGAAGAAACGAGTTGAAAACCCCAAAATCAACGACAATGAAACTCGATCTCCACCGCACACAACGTAGCCCTCGCCTAGATAACCGACTTTAGTGAAGAACTTAAGTCTAAATCCTAATGGATTTGGAGAAATCAAAGAGAGAAGATGGCTTCTACAGAGGGAAGCTCCCGATCTAGAATTTTGGAGAGTTTTAGAGAGAGGGAGGGCTGAAAAAGTGATCTGAAATATCAGATTCATGAACTGATATAACATGGTCCGCTCGAGTGTGGAATGTCCCGCTCGAGCGTCAAATACACTAACCTAGTACTTTTGCAGACATGTCAAACTTCTGAAACCAAACATTCTCCGCTCGAGCGGACAAGCAATTTCGAATGCATTTTGCATTTTTGTTTTGGGGGCGCTGCCCCTCAACCCCGCCAGGGCGCTACCCTAGGACCTGCCAGAGGGCGCTGCCCCATGGACCTTCGGACCCCGTGAGCTGACCGGGCAGCTCGATCCCTGCTAGGGCGCTGCCCTTTGACCCGCCAAGGGGCGCTGCCCCCTGGACCCCCGCGAGCTGGCCGGGCAGCTCGACCCCCGACCGGCCCAGTCGAAGTGGCAAAACATGAATGAAAGATCGAAACCGAGATCGCTATAACCTTTCCCCCGTAAAGAATTTCGTCCCCGAAATTTCAAATCAAATTACCCAAATAAAAGGGTTTCTAGCGATCAAAGCCAGGCTATTTCATTTTCAAATCACAATACTAACTCTCAACAAAATTCCACCATTTCCATCATGGTTATCTCATTAACAACAACCTTCCAAATATGCATAAACATGAAATTTCCCAAAAAGTAATGGCAACTCTAAACAACCTTATGCTTAAAACAACAACGCACATATCAACATGTGGTTAACAACTTTAAATACGTTTCCCTCAACACTAAGGAATATTACAAAGAAAAGCAACTTAAGCATTTTCAAATAAATCCGGATATTTGGAGCGGACTTCTACTTCCCGTTCTCACGTCGCTTCTTTAACCCCATGATGTTTCCACGACACCTTTACCAACGGTATAGCTTTGCCCTGTAGCACTTGCTCCCGGGTATCTAATATTTGGACTAGTCGTTCTTCATAAGAGGCATCCTCATCTACCTCCAAGTCAACCCAATCAAGAACATAAGAAGGGTCGGGTTCATACTTTCTAATCATTGATACATGAAATACGTTGTGAACTCTTGAAAGTTGTGGCGGTAAAGCTAACCGGTATGCCATTTCCCCAATTCACTCTAAGATCTCAAAAGGTCCAATGAACCTTGGAGATAATTTACCACTCTTACCAAATCTCATCAAACCCCGCCTTTGTGAGATTTTTAGAAACACAATGTCACTATTTTCAAAAGATAAAGGTCGTCTCCTCTTATCGGCATAACTCTTTTGTCAACTTTGGGCCATAGCTAACCTCTTCCGAATGAGAACAACTTTCTCGGTTGTCTCTGTAACAATTTCTGGACCCAGTAACGGTGCATCACCCACTTCGGCCCAACAAACCGGTGATTTACAAGGTTGCCATATAAGGCCTTAAATGGTGCCATCCCAATACTAGCTTGGTAACTATTGTTGTAAGCAAACTCAATCAATGGTAAGTGCCTTTCCCAAGGCCCCTTAAAATCAAGGACACAAGCTCTAAGCATGTCCTCCAAAATCTGAATGGTACATTCCGATTGTCCATCGGTTTGAGGATGATAAGCGGTACTAAGAGTCAACTTAGTTCCCAACGCCTCTTGAAGGCTTTGCCATAACCGAGCAGTAAAGCGAGGATCCCTGTTCGACACAATAGTCACAGGGACTCCATGAAGTCGAACTATCTCTCTAATGTACAACTCTACCAAGCGTTCAACTAAGTCGCTGGTGCACATCGGAATGAAATGGTTAGACTTAGTCAACCTATCAACAATCACCCAAATGACGTCATTGCCTCGTTGTGTTCTAGGAAACCCAACTACAAAATCCATGGTAACAAGCTCCCATTTCCACTCGGCTATTGGTAAGGGTTGTAACATACCCGCTGGTCTTTGGTGTTTGGCCTTCACTTGTTGACAAGTAAGGCACTTTGATACAAATAAAGCGACATCTCATTTCATACCCCTCCACCAAAACTAACGACTAAGATCATGATACATTTTAGCGCCTCCCGGGTATACCGCAAGGCGTGAGTGATGGAACTTCCGAAGTACTTCTTCTCTACAAGATTCTAGTACAAACAAACGGTCTAGGTAACATACACTCAGATCCGAGTGAACGTTCGAACCTTTCTCTTCCTTTCCATTGGAAATCTTAACACGGATTGTTTCCATATCACAGTCTCCAAGTTGTGCCTCTCTGACCTTACTAACCAAGGTAGGTTGAGCATTCAAAGTAAACAAGGTAGCACTCTCTTCGGACTCACCCAAGTGCAAATCAAACTTGCCAATAACATCTAGCATATCCCATTCCCGAATGGCCACACTTGCCAAACTACTCACAGATTTTTGACTCAAAGTATCGGCCACCACATTTATAGCGATCCCAGTTTTTCCCCGTTATATATTGTGTTCCAGACTTAGATTCCGTCATGGTTATGGTTGTCTATGTCTTGTTTCCGTCCTTTAAATCCCTTGTATTTGAGTTTTGAGACGTGTTGGATGAGTTTGGTTCAGGTTAGTTGTGAGTTGGAACAAGTGGTTGTTGCCCAGAATTTTAGTCTTCTGCTCGAGCGAGTTTTCTTGCGCTCGAGCGAGGTTTGCAATCCTTCAGTACTTTGTGCGCCTGCGAAAATACTGCAGAAGTGTTTTTCACGCTTGAGCGGGGTTTATTATGCTCGAGCGAGTCTGAGCTCGAGTGGTCTCTTTGGCGCTCGACCGGCTGTTTGAAATCTGAAATACTGGAAGCGTGTATTATACGCTCAAGTGGGTCGCTTCGCGCTCGAGAGGGTTGTGCCTTGCTGTTGTGTGTTGGCGCTCGAGCGGCTTATTGCGCTTGAGTGGGTCAAAACTTTTGTGTCTGACGCTCGAGCGTCAATCTATCCGCTCGAGCAGACTGCGCGTATATCAGATTGCGTAAGTGACATTTTAAATCACTTTTTCTATCCTTTCTCTCGCTAAAACTTTTCAAAACCCTAAGTTGAGAGCTTCTCACTCTAAAATACTCTCTCTCTCTCTCTACATTTTAGCCTAGATCAAGTGATCTCTTCACCCTCCTTCCTTTATTAAAAAGCTTGAGCTCTTCAAGATCTCCATTTTCATCCGAGTAGAAGTTGACTTCGGCATCTTTGGGGTTCATCTCTTACTTGACTTGTCTTTTCTTCTTGAGGTAAGGATAAACTACTCCTTCTTATGAGTTTTAATATAAACTTTAGTCATTTTGTATACATGGTGAGTTATGGAAATTTTGGGGAGTTAGGGTTTTGAAATTAAAATTATAAAAGAGGGGTTTGTTAATGTGGAGTTCCATGTGTGTATGAGACCTTGGAAAATGGGGTTGTTGGTGTAGAATTGATGAAATTGAGCCTTAAGGTTGATGATTGAAAAAATGGGAAAAATGCCCTAGTTGGACTTAAATAGTTAATTTGTATAATTAATTTGATAATTTGTGGAAATATGAAATTGAGTTGGAAATCATGAAATTGGGAAATTATGAGATTGAATAGTGTAGTTGGATTGATTAATCACTCACCTATGAAAATGTGCTGATTTATCTATTTGATAAATTGAATTATCTGTTTAGAAATAACTGTTTTTGGCTATCGGTAGAGGATAGCCATGATTGTTGTAGAATTGCATGATGATTAGGTAAATTGAAACTAATTGATTGGAATATGTCATTGAATATGACGGTTGGATTAACACATTGTATATGTGTTTTAAATTGATCATTGTATATGATAAGCGTTTAAATACATTGCATATGTATCTTGTTTGGGAGGAGATAGGGGGTGTACTTCCAAACCTGTTTGGAAGGAGATAGGGGATGGACTCCGTTGATAACTAAGTTGGCCGGAGTGTCCAGGGTGAAAGTTCCGAAATCTTAATTACGTTTGCATAACGTAAATGAATTAAAGTATTGAAGTGTTAATAATATGAGTTGCAGTCTCATTTTGAATTGAAGTGTTGAAGTGTTAATAATAATAGTTGCAGTCTCATTTTGAATTGAAGTATTGAAGTGGTAATGATATGAGTTGTAGTCTCATTATAACTTGATTATGATTAAAATAGTGATAGTATGAGTTGTAATCTCATTTTGAACTATTCGGATAAACAATAAACCATACCTATGAATTGGATTGAACAATGAAACGGAAAGGGATTGAAACATGGTTGTGACTATGGATTGGTTATGGAAGAGATGTACGTTGATTTATATGAGTTAAACATTTATCAAATGCTAATGTTTTAGTTAATTCTCATATTATGTTTAGCGTATCTCTACTGGGCTTTGGCTCACCCTATATGGGACATCATTTTTCAGGTATAGATGATATGCCGCCTCCAAGGATGTAGCTTGGAAGGTTTAGAAGCTGAAGGGTTATTTTTGTAGTTGTCTTTTGTATTACATGTAATTCAAGCTATTGGCTTAATATGTTAAGAGTTAGCACTCTCTCTTGTTGAAACCAAGTGTTGACTTGGAAAGTTGTAAGCCCATAGGGCATTTACTTTTGTTGTCAACATGTAATACTTTTGCAATGAACACTTTGATAAATGAATATATGTTTATTTCTCTTATGTCTATGGATATCATGAATGACGGGTTTATGTACTTAAATTTGAGGATGTTATAACATTGGCCTTCCCTGGATGATAGTGTAACTCAAAGTCATAATCCTCCATAAATTCCATCCACCTCCGTTGTTGTAAATTCAAGTCTTTTTGAGAAAACAAATACTTTAGACTCTTATGATCGGAGAAAACCTTAAACTTCTCACCATACAAATAATGCCTCCAAATTTTCAAGGCAAAAATTACCGCCGCCAATTCTAAATTATGGGTGGGGTAATTCTTCTCATGAGTTTTCAAGTGTCGTGAACCATAGGCCACAACTTTTCCCTCTTGCATCAAGACACAACCAAGTCCATCCCCGAATGCATCACAATAGACGGTGTAATTCAAACCCCTTTCCGGAATTATCAAGATCGGTGCGGTGGTCAATCTAGTCTTAAGTTCTTGGAATGACTTTCCACAAGCCTCACTCTACACAAATTTGATACCGTTTCTAGTCAACCTTAGTCAAAGGTGCAGCTAGTCTAGAGAAGTCCTTAGCAAAACGTCGATAATACCCCGCTAACCCCAAGAAACTCCGAATCTCAAAAACATTCTTGGGTTGTTCCCAATCTTGTACGGCATCTATCTTTGAGGAGTCTACTTTTACTCCCTCTCTTGACACCACATGCCCCAAAAATTTTACCTCGGTTAACCAAAACTCGCATTTCTCAAACTTGGCATACAAGTGGTGTTTCTCAAGCAATTCAAGCACTACTCGTAAGTGAGCCTCATGTTCCTCCTCGGAGGTTGAATAAATTAAGATGTCGTCCACAAAGACGACTACAAAATGGTCCAAGTATTCCCGAAAAATTCTATTCATCAAATCCATAAAGGAAGCAGGCACATTGGTTAACCCAAAAGGCATTACAAGGAATTCATAGTGGCCATAACGCGTATGAAAGGCCGTTTTCTGAATGTCCTCCTCCCGGACTCTCAACTGATGGTACCCAACCTCAAATCTATTTTTGAGAAGCAACGAGACCCTCTAAGTTGGTCAAACAAATCATCTATTTTGGGTAGAGGATACTTGTTCTTAACTGTAACTCTATTCAACTTGCGATAATCAATACACAAGCGCAATGACCCATCCTTCTTCTTCGCAAAGAGAGTCGGCGCTCCTCAAGGTGATGTACTAGGGTGAATGAAGCCCTTGTTTAAAAGTTCTTGGAGTTGAATCTTCAACTCATGTAATTCGGCGAGTGCAAATCTATACGGTGAGATGGAAATCGGTGTCGTGCCAGGCACTATTTCAATGAAGAACTCGATCTCCCGGTGAGGTGGTAAACTAGTAAGATCTTCTGGAAAGACATCCGGGTATTCACAAACTACCCTTGGTAACTCAACATTAACCCCGTCACTCTCACTTTCCAACAGAGTTGCAAGAAGGCCACTAAGCTTGCTCCTACTATACGAGGGTCAACAACTGGCAACAAGGCTCTATCAACTCGGTTCCCCAGAAAATAGAAATGATCACCACCCGAAGTGCACACTGTAACTCTCTGATGGTAACAATCAATCACAGCTTGATAAGAACACAACTAGTCCATGTCTAAAATGACATCAAAACTTGACATATCTAGCAACACAAAAGCAAACGGAAGTCGATGTCCAGCAACTTCTATTTCATAATCACGAAAACCCCAGTCTAAATCAATTGTACCCCCAACAGGTGACTCTACTCTGAGTAGAGGCACTAACTGTGCTACCTCTAACCCCAATGCAGAAGTAAATGCAATAGATATAAATGAATGAGACGCACCTGTGTCTATCAATACATTAGCCAAAGAATTACACACAACAAAAATACCTCTCACAACTGAGGATTCTGGCAACTGCTCTGGCACGATAACAGCATACACAAGCCCTTGTGGCCCCTGATTAACTTGCCCCCTTCTCGAAGCATAGGCCTGTTGTACCGACTGAGCCGAAGTGGTTTCCTGGTTAGCTCGTGAAGCCTGTGCTGAATGAGCCTGCTGGTGGCTCTAAGTCTGCTTCGACCCTGATGCGCCAGATGCGCCTCCTAATTGAGGGTAAGTTCTCTTCATATGCCCCTGCTGACCACACTAATAACAATTAAATCCCTAGCCTCCATTCTGAGACTGAGGCTGAGACTACCTCTGAGATCGGTTAGGTGGTGGTGGTGGCAACATCAACTATCCTCCACCCTTCTATGGGCATGAAAAGGCTTTGTGGCCCGGCTGGCAACACTAGAAACACGTGAAGCCACTAGATGTACTTTTTTTCGAAACCGCACTAGGCAAAGGAAAAGTGGATTTTGACTGCTGTGGTTGTGGCTAGAATGAAAAAGTACCCCTGCTCTTCTTATTCTGCCTGTAGTCTCCTTGAGACTCTTGGCCCCTAGGCCTCGAACTCCGAAGCCTTTACTCCTCGGCTTGTACGAAAATCTCAACGTATGCTGCTGACTCTACAAGACGGTCATAGTTCCGAATCATGTTCCCAACAATCTTAAAGAAATTTTGGTTTTCAACTTTTTCTCGAATTCAATGCAACGGCGCTCTTCCATTGCCACCAACTCTGGTGCAAATGTAGATAAACTAGAGATGACAGCCTCGAACTCGGCCACGGTCATGTCGAGCTGTTTAAGGTCTTTGAACTCTTGCCTCAATCTATCCCTAGCAGCGGAAGGTAAATACTTATCTTGGAAAGTAGCCACAAAGGTTTCCCATGATGGCTCCACCCTACCCTTGGCATACTTCCACCACTGACCCGCATCTCCTTTAAGGTAGTAACTCGCTAGAGTCACCCTCAGCTCGCTATCATCTATATGAAGCATCTCGAACGTCTTCAGAGTTTGTTTGAGCCACTCATCCGCTTTCTTAGGTTCGGGACTACCATGGAATTCATCTAGTTTGGCTCGTAAAAACTCTCTAGTAAGGAAACTCGTCCTTGACTCCACAGTGTTCTCTCGGGCTTGATTCTCCGCCCTCAACAAGTTCATAGACTCCCTCAAAGGCCCTTCCATTTCTCAGGCTAGGGCCCCCATTGCGGTTTGACCCGCTTGTCCCACCTGCTTGGCCACATTAGCTTGGCCTGCTTGCTCGGCCATATTAGCTTGGCCAAACCATTCTTCTTGCACCGGAATCCTATGGACCGGTACCTCATGCACACCTCGGCAAGCCCTACCACGCCTCCCGCCTCTACCACCACGGACTTGACCCCTTCCTGACATCCTAATAAGGACACAAGAGAAAAAATTTAGTACATTAACTCATATGTGCTCGTAACTTGACTCACACATTCGACTACAACAATTCTATATATTTCTCTACCATATACACAATTCAATTTCACTCCACATAAGCACTTAGTAATGTAAACACATATGAACTATTCTTTTACGATGAAATCCGTCCCACGAAAAACTAAGAATTCTTAGTAGAACGAGTATTGATCAAGTATCCTTCTAATGAGACCTCATGAAATTTAACAGGAGCAAACAACATCCCAAAAGTCCAATCCCATACCCATTTAGTCACATAAGCATGTTATCACATAGTCACAAAATGCATAACACTTCCTAAGCATGCTAAATGAACCCATTGGGGTTAAACAACCACTTCCCACGAGCTCCAAGTATTTAAACCCGGTAGCTCTGATACCAAGTTGTAACGCCCCAGATTTCTTGCCCAAATGATAATGCAATAATCATGGCCCCTTTAAAGGAAACACCAATTATACAATCCTGCATTTGCATTCCATAATGTAAATAGTTTTCTCATGTGATAATACTTTAATCCGACATCAAGTAAAGAAACAAATAAATACCCCCAAGGGTTACAAGTTTCCAAGGCTTAAGCCCGGTTACACAATAACGGTTATTCAAACCCACACATACAAAGCCCTTGGCTTACAAATAAAACCACAGCAAATAAGAACCTTATGCTCTCAGCACACACATTTCCACGCCCTCAGTTAGGCGGATTCACCACGTCTTTTCCTGTACAAAAATCTTGTAGGGTAAGCATAAAGCCCAGTAGGAAATCCTTCACAAAGTATATATATTTTATACAAGTTTCAAGAGATGAATGCACATGCCATGCCATGCCTTTTTGAAAATAAAGCACATCTTCATCTTTTGAAAACCATCATGCTCAATGATGTTATGCAACTTCAATTGTTCAAAATTTATCAATTTAATTCAAGGGGCGGTAAATACAACTCTGGTAATCCCTAGGTCGGTATCTGCAAGTAGACTATACGAGTACTACCAATTGTCATTTTTACCGGTATTAACCGGAAGACTTGACACCTATTTGCACGACTTTCTGGTGTTTCACCAAGGACACTTAAGCCAACTTAAACAATTTTATCTACACCGCCTATCAACACTTACCACCATATTTACCTCAAAACCATTTCATGAAAACCCATTTCCCAATATTCTTTTCTCAATGCAAATTTCCAAAGCTTAACATAGTCCAATGAATTGAAATGCCAATGTATGATTAATAATGCAATGCAACATTACTTCCATATTCAATTGTTCCACACAATATACCATTGTGATCAAAATTTCCCAATCCTATTTTCAACACAATTCCACAAGATGAATATATATATATATATATATACTTATATTGAAACAGAATCAGCAAGTGAGGTTTTGATGAAGCCCGGCGCTATTGTGTTAACTCGAATGTTGTCCTTTGCCCACTCGCAAGCCAAGTTTTTTGTGAGTTGATTCATTGCTCCTACAAAAAAAAAAATAAGTGAAACAAAAAAAGCAAAATAATAATAATAATAATAATAATAATAATAATAATAATAATAATAATAATAATAATAATAATGAGCTAAACAAATCACTTGGATTACAACAACACACTATGAAATATAAAGTATGAAAATAAATATGAGATAAACAAACCGCTTAGATTATAACAAAACACTATGAAATAAGAAGTAAGAAAGTAAATATGAGATAGAAAATATAAGAAAATGAAAGATTAGAAATTCACCTTCCAAAGAAAGATGAACTTCTTGATTTCCAAACTTCCTCTTGATCACCCTCAAGTTTAGGAAGTGTGTTCTCAATCCTCAATTCGAAACTAGAATTTGAGCTTGGAATGACGGTTTTGAACCGGGGTATGATCACTCTTTCTTAGCAAGAATACTCTCTCTTTGATTAAGGCTTTGAGTGGTTTTGACAAGGGAAGATAAGATGTAAGAGCTATGTAACTTCACTAGTTTGGCATGATAACTCTCTTGTTTTTAAGACTTTCTTTTCTTTCAAATTCTAACACAATTTTAGCATTCTCTCCCTACACTTTTATTCTTCAAAATCCATTCTCTAAACTCAAGACTAGAACTCTTATTATATAGCCAATTCAAGTGAGCATGGTGGAAGACAAGGTGAAGAACAAAGTGAAGGACAAAGTGGAAGATAAAGTAGAAGACAAAGTGGAGTTAATGGGGGACAATGTATAATGGAGGTGAATGATAAATGGTGATGGTGGTGTGTGATTTATAAAAATGGATAATGAATTGAGATTGTGGGATATGATTATGAAAGATGGTGAGTGGAGATAGTAGGATGTGATTATAAAAGTAGATGGTGAGTGGGAATGGTGGGGTGTAATTATGAAAGTGGGTGGTGAGTGGAGATAGTGGGATGTAATTAGTGAGTGGGGATAGTTTGGTGTGATTATGAAAATGGATGATGAGTGGGGATGGTGGGATGTAATTAGTGAGTGACGAGGGTGGGGTGTGATTATGAAAGTAGATGATGAGTGGGAATGGTGGGGTGTAATTATGAAAGTGGGTGGTGAGTGGAGATGGTGGGATGTAATTAGCGAGTGAGGATAGTGGGGTGTGATTATGGAAGTGGATGGTGAATGGGGATGGTAGGATGTAATTAGTGAGTGGGGATGATGGGGTGTGATTATGAAAGTGGATGATGAGTGGGGATAGTGGAGTATGATTATGAAAGTGGATAGTGAGTAGAGATGGTGGCGTATGATTATGAAAGTGGATGGTGAGTGGGAATTGGTGGGGTGTGATTAGTGAGTGAGGATGGTGGGGTGTGATTATGAAAGTGGATGGTGGGGTATGATTATGAAAGTGGATGGTGAGTGGGGATTGATTTGTAGGAAATTTGGTAGTGGAGATTGGTGAATTTTGGATGAAAATAATTTGACCAAAAATGTGTGAATGTTGGAATTAAAGCTCAAATTTCATTTCTCTTACTGAGGATTCTGTGAGAAACACATTCTGATTGTCATCATCAGGTAATTAAAAGAAAGCGCCCAAGTCTTAGGGCCGGTCAAAATGGGGTGTCTACAGTTGCATCTCTTTGACAGAGTTCAAAGTCATGAAATGACGTGAGTGAATGTCAAAGCCCTTGACGACCCTTTGGACAAGGCCGTAAGACTTGGGCAAACAAACAAAATGCAATACAAGTGGTTGAATCCAAAGGTTGCCTACGTATCCATTTGCAAGGAATCAAACCAGCGTAGTTCAAGGGCAGAATGCGAATGATATGTAATTGAAAATTGAACACTCTTTTTCTGTTGAACTATCTTTTTTTTTTTTTTTTTTTTTTTGAAAAAGTGCATCACTAATACAACACAACAAGTAATATGAAGCATAACAAGGGATACAACCCGAATACATCTACGTAAGAGAACGAAATGTAACCGATGAATGGTCCTAAAATAAGGAAGGTATTAACTAGGGCTGAGCAAGGAATCCGTGAAATCCGTAATCTGATCCAGTCCAATCCAATCCGATAGGTTTGGATTGGTTTTTTGAATCCGCGGTTCGGTTCCGAATTGAAGAATTAAAAATCCGTAGTCCACGGATTGGTTCCGGATTGAACCCTACGGTTCCGAATTGGAACCGATCCGGACTGTATACAAATAGTCTATATTTTTATTATACATCCTCCCCCATATTATCTTATTTTATTATATATAAAATTTAAACTCAAACCTAAAACCGTATAATATCTTATTTTATTACTTTTGTTTGTTAGTTTTCAGTTTTAATTTGTAATGGTCTAAATACTTATGGTGAAACTAGTTTTCTTATGGTTGTTTAAATTCTAGAACAGTATGTCGCTATTATAGAAAAACATGTTACTATTGTGGAACTGATATAGCGCTATGTTTATATTTTTATGAAATTAAAGTGTTATATATATATATATATATATATTTGTTATTTAATTATGTGAATCTGTGGTTCTAAACTGATCCAATCCGTATTTAAATGGATTGGTTCGGATTGGTTCCATGTTTTAAACGGATTGGATTGGTTCCAATTTTTCAGGAACCGTAGATAACGGATTGGTCCTGATTTTACACCAATCCGGTCCAATCCGGACCATGCTCACCCCTAAAAGAGAGAAAGAGGAAGGGAACTAAAGAGTCAAAATTCAACGACATTTCACTTACTGGTGAAAACAAATCTAAATTTTGTTGTGCAGTCTCTCAGGAATTACTGCAGATGGGACCAATTTAACCTGATATGCACTGCATAACTCCCAAGTTCCAATCTTGACTGACTAGCAACTTGAACGCGTTCACACAATAAAACATCTTTGGAACCATGAGAAGATGATGTATAGCCGGTAAGGGGAGATGGAGTGACATCAATAACTGGATTTTCCAAATCAATGCCTGTATTATTAACATTTAGAGATAATTAATTATCAAAAAAAAATACATTACCAACAAAAAAAGGGAACATTGGAAGTAAGTAGCAAAACTGAGATAGAAAAGAAATGACGTGTTCTAGGAATTCCATGATAGACATCATGTAACACATCCCTTAAATTAGTATTTCCCGCACCACATTACTCAAATCGAATCAACCGCAAATTCAGCCTTTGAAGTGTCATATTCTGAAAATGTCATGTTCTAGTTGGACAAACCCAACCACCCATATAAAAATTAATTATGTTGTTGTTGACCTAATAGAGACCCTAATTCTATTAACAACTGTGAAATTTCCAAGTTACAAAAAT
>NW_021027068.1:1941788-1971452 GCF_004153795.1 Camellia sinensis | reverse complement strand
GTTCAGATTAAATGGAAGCCCTCGACTCACTCTATCTTTTTAACAAAGGGCTTAGGGTAGAAATACACTCTAAGTAGATCAAACCTAAGAGAGAAGGTGTGTAGGGAGAGGGAGAAGACGGTTCTAGGGTTTTAAAATAAAAAAGGAGATGAAAAATGATCCTGAAAGTCGGATCTCGGATTTTTATACCAGTCGCCAAATAACTGTTTTGGGTTATCGGTGGAGGATAGTCTTGATTGTTGTAGACATTGCATGATGATTAGGTGAATTAAAACTAATCAATTTGAGTATGTCATTGAGTATGACGGTTGGAATAATACAACGAATATATGTATTGATTGGTCATTGTATATGATGAGTATTTGAATACATGGGTGCTAAATCTCGCGGATGAAATTTTCGTAAAATGGCAATTCGAAAATAATTATACATGGGTGCCGAATCCTGCGGATAAAATTTCTGTAAAATGGCAATTCGAAAATATCTATGCATGGGTGTCGAGTCCCGCGCATGAAATTTCTGTAAAATGGCAAATTGAAATGTTTGTGTGTAATGGTTGTGTGGTAAGAAAACTACTGAGTTGTAATCTCAATTGGGTTGTTTGGACAACAATGGATATGACTCATGAAGTGAGGAGATATGAAATGAATTGATATAAAATGGATTGGGATATCATACTTGGCATAATATGGATTTGGAAAGAAGAGTTGTAAATGATTTTATTTTAAGCATTGGCCATGTGCATCATGTTTATAACCTTGTTAAAGTTCATCTATTGTCTAGATTGTTTCTGCTGGGTTTTGGCTCACTCTATTTGGGAAAAACCATTTTCAAGTACTGGTGATATGCCTCCGTCAAGACAGTAGCTTGAAGGGATTGGGAGTAAGAGCTTATATTATGTTATATTTAATTTTGTATAGCCAAAGATTTTAAATTGTGTTGAGCTATGCTCACTTTCGTTGTAACCAAGAAGTGTCTTAGAAAGATGTAAGCCCATAAGGCATTTATTTCGTTGATAATTTAGTTTGGTGCCATATGTTATAAATTGAGGGTAGAGCTTATGAATGTGTAATGTATGTGCCCCTTTGTAAATGGACTCTAATTAATGAAAGTTTAATACTCTATTTATGTCATTTTGTATTATTCTTTACGGTTAAATTATTGCATTATTTTCAGGGTGTAACAAGGAGGGAGATGGTTGCCAATGGCCGGTCGAGGCAAATGTTAGGGTTAAGTTGAGAGGGAGGGAGTGAGAGAGAAAAGGAGGGGTGTGTTGGTAATTTGATTGAATGATAGAAATGTAATAAAAAAAAAAATTGGAGAAATGGTTTGAGAGAAATAGTGGTGTGTAGATAGAATCACCCTTTATATATATTTTCTAGGATAAACTACTAAGAGGTCCTAATAGTTGGACTTAATTCTCATTAAATCCTATTAAAAATAAGTTCTAATAAAATCGTCGATAAAAATAATTTTTTTGTGACGATTTTTTGCATGTCACTAAAAATTAATAATTAGTGACTTTTTTTTTTTTGTCACGGTTTTTATAAATTATCGCTAAAACTTACAATTAGTAATTTTTTTGTGACGAATTTTTCAAACTGTTACTGAAAGTTAAAAATTAATAACCTTTTTTTGAGACGATTTTTTTAAACAGTTGTTAAAACTTATAATTAGTAACATTTTTTGATAAAATTTTCAAATTGTCGCTGAAAATTAACAAGTAGTGACATTTTTTAATAGTAGTTGATAAAAAATATCATTAATTCACATAAGACCTATTGAATAATAAGTTCACCTATTAAAACTTAAAGTAAGTCTTCCTATTTTCTATTTAAATATCATTACCCATATTATAAATATGTGAGATATGTTTGCCTAACTCACGTATCATGACTACTTATGAACTGCATGAAAACATATAACTAGGTGAAGCTGGGATTGAGATTGGTATTGGGATTGGAAAAGCTGATAAAAATTTGTAATGTAGTGAGCAAACCATAGAATATATCACTCCATCCCTAGCCAATTTATCTGGATGTTGGGCTAGCTGAGAATATTAAGCGGGTCACTAGCCGTCCTATCTTCAAACATTCTCGTATTTCTTTTCCTAATTAATGAAAATTTTAGCTATCAAAATCTTTTGTCAACAACTTTATATCAACATAATCACTACTTTGATTTTGATACCCTGTAAGATTGCACGCCAAACATTTGCGCTCTAAACTCTAAAAAGCTCTGCTACCGATATGAAATGCCAACAAAGAGAATACTCCACCAAAAATCTGTCATAGTTTAGTTCAATTTTGGACACAAAAATATAACCAAATTTGATACGATACTTTGGCCGCTCGAGAGAGATATAGACATACAAAACTCACTCTCTTCTTTCACATGGACAATCTACATCAAAAAAGCCATTCTAATCTACTACTACTATCATTTTGAGACAGAGAGAGAGCGAGAGAGATGGGGATGAAGAACCTCTCTATTATGTTTCTCATACTTGCCATAGCTGTGATGGTTTTTTACAACCCAAGCCCAATTGCCTTTGGGCCCAAACAAGTTCTACAAAAACTATGCGAAAATCCCCAATTTCACTTCTACTTCCATGACAAGATCAGTGGAAGAGCCCAAGTGCAATGCGGGGGGCCCAATCCGACATCACCGACAAATCGCCCACCTTCTTCGTCATGCTCAATGCGATGGACGACCCATTGACGTCTTGGCCCACCCAAATTCAAAGATTATGGGCCTATTAATGGCCTTGACCCTTGTTTTCACAGATGAGGACTACAAAAATAGTACTCTTTGATTTTGGGCCATAACATCATTCGGTGAGGGAGATGTCCACCGTTGGTGGGTCCGGTGTTTTTCAACTGGCACGTGGCACTGCTAAGGCGAAGACACATTGGCTCGATACCACCACCGTTGATGCTATTGTGGAGTACGATGTTATGGCCATTCATTATTAATAAGAATAAATTACAAACACATTTTTTAAAATTTACTTAAATTATAAATTGTTCTATGTAGTTTTAAAAATTACATTATGCTTTCTAAAGTTTTTAATTTCATAAGAAATAAGTCATTTTATTAATAAATTATCAGGTCAATTAATAATTTTATTTTAATTAATAATTTAAATAATTTTGTTATTGTATAGGTACAGTTAGAAATTTCACTTTTTTAATTAATTCTGTTAAATGAAGAATTATGACATGAAAGTATTTGCAATTTTTCAAACAACGTTATGTAATTTGTATTTTAAGTAAATCTCAGGGGGTATATTTATAATTTATCCTATTAATAAAGGCTTGGAGAAAAGCGTTAATTGGTGATAAATCTAATTTAGAGCTCGTTTGGAAAGTTGAGGTTTGGGCTTTTTTGGTTAAAATCGTCACAAAAAAACAAAATAGGTTTTTTAGTCTAATAAGACAAAACATCACATCTAACCCATAATCGTTACATTATTTCTCTCGCAAAAAGTCAAAAAAGTAAAAAAAAAACCATTTTCAAACGAGACTTTTTAGCCCCAAACTAAAATAGCCAAAAAGTCAACTCGCTTTCCAAACGAACCCTTAAGGAAAGTATAAGGCTTTAGGTTGAAGAGATATTTTTTGTTAATGAGAAGTCCACGTTTTGTGAAATAGTTTGGTGAAAAATCCTAAAGAACATTTTGTTTCAATTTTACCGTTTGACTTTTTTTAATCTGTTTGACTTTTGGTTGATTATCTGTTCAAATTTATATATATTTGTTTAAATTTTTTACCTATCTGTTCAAATTATTTTGTATCTGTTCAATTTTTTTGTCTACTTGTTCAATTTCCGCCATAAATTATATCTATTTGTTCAATTTTTTTCCTAAATTCTATTTATCTGTTCAATTTCCCCCCTAAATTACAACTATCTCTTCAAAATATTTCCTAAATTCTATTTATCTGTTCAAATTTTTTCATGAATTTTATTTGTTCAAATCTTTGTTATAGAAATACACCAATCCACTATTAAGCCACTATCTGTTCAAAATTAACAGATCTTTTTTATCTGTTGCACCACAGATTTTTTTTATATGTTGCAGTCATTATCATCATCAACAACTATTTGTTTCATCATCAACAATAATAACAAAAATTGCAACTACAGAAAAAAAAGAACATACACATAAATACACACATTTAGATCTATAAAAACAACAGTAACAACAAAAAATTTGAATAGATTTGAACAGATCAAATCTGAGTAATAAATAAATTAAAAAAAGAAGAAGACAAAAAGAAGATCTAAAAAATTAAATAATTAAACAAGTAGAAGAAGTGAAGGTATTTTTTTTTTCGCCGTCAAACACCGGCGGTGAATCACTGCTGTCGAAGTCTCTGTAACAGTAGATCCACAGAAACGCTTCCAACCACCATTGCCAACAGCAGCTGCAACAAAACCAGAGACTCCTTCCTGATCTCGTCTCGCCGTTAGATCCACCGAACCACCGCGACCTCTTCCGAAATGTTACGACGTTAGAACCATATGACTTTAACACCTGTACATTTGGTGATGAATGAATGGAGGCCCTAGACAGCAGCGATCTAAGGCGATGATCTCATATCTGAGGTAATTGACGGCGATGGTGATCGTGACATGTCGGCGAGTGGCAAAATAGGGACTAAAGCAACAGGAGTTGGTGGTAGAGAAGAATAAGCGGGCGACAGAGATATTGCGGATAGAGATGGAGAAGATGGTGGCGGCAAGGTAGTGTTTGTCACCGGCGAAGACGTTGTAGTGGCCGATGGTGGTGGTGTTAGTAGTTGGTAGTGATGTTGGAGCCGAAGATGCTCCTAGAGATGAGAACATTGTCGAATACTTCTCTCTCTCTCTTTCTCTCTCTCTATATATATATCTGTGTGTATATGATGAGAATTGAAACTGTGTGTATAAAAATGAGCCTAGTGGCCAAAGCAATGTATTTTGTTTTTCTCTCTATATTTTGTTAGAGAGAGAAATAGAGAGGGAAACGATAGCGACACGACGTTAGGCAGTGAAGGTGGGTTGCTGGTGGTAGAGAGGAGGCAGTGACGGTGGAGGCGGTTGTGGTGGAAATGGCGCACTTAGGGTTTAGGTGAGGAAGAGAAAAAGAGAGAGAAAGAGATAAAGAAACGCGAATGATTTCATTTAAGAGAAGTAGGGTTTGATTGGTATATATAGATGGTTATTTTAAATTTTGATTCAATTTGTCCTTATGGACAAAGTATTTCTATGCCTGGAGCTTTGGCCAAAGAAAATGTAGTTTTAGACTTTTGGCCTGAGCACGCTTGGGGAAATTATTAAAAAAAAAAAATTGATGGTTATAACAAAATAAATTTATAATTTTAATTTTGTCAATTTAAATCTTAAATTTTTAATTTGTGTTTAATCTAAAGGGCATTCGGTTGATAAATCCAAACTTAAATTTTGTCGTCAAAAGTCCACACTCTAAAATACCTTGTCCATAAGGACATGATTAGATAAAAGGACCAAAATACCCCTATATATATATACACTAATGTAACCACGGTTTGGCCTTTCTCTCTCTCTCTCTCTCTCTCTCTTTGTGTTTTCTCTTCATCTTCGTCGCCGTCATTGCCGCTGACTGACCACCATTACCTTTATCCCGTCGATCTATTCTCTCTCTCTCTCTCTTTCTCTATCACTTTCTCCTTTTCTCTTCATCTGTTTGTTTCCTTCAAATCTGAGCGAATTAGATCTGTTGTCATTGTTGGTATAGCTCCTAGCAACTATGCCGCAGCCACCTCTTCTTTTTTCTTACCTACTAGATCTGTAGATGCTTAAAGTTGTGAGTGAGCTTTCCTTTTGGTCCCCTCATTTGAAGGGCGTTCTCGTTGTCTTCGGCAACGGAGATTATTTGAAAGAGAATAATGTCATTTTTGGAGGAAAAAGTGGTAGTGATAGAGAAGAAGTTTGAATTAGGGTTTTGGTGGTAAAGGCAAACGTAGGAGGTATGAAGAAATGTGGAGAGGACAACGATTTCCCGATGTGATGTCACTGATGTTCAGGTCGAGCAATACTTATCAAAACTCTTTGACAAAGAGGTAATCTATCTCTTTCTCTCTCTATATACACACACACACTATTGATGTTTAACAAATGCTTTGTTTGTTTTTGGAGTGATTTTGATTTCAATTATGTTGATTTGTAAGCCAGATTTTACTTGACTCTCAAGTCTCCATGTTACTATCAGTGTAATTTTGTGATCCTCATTTGAGATGCCTATAGTCTCTGACAGCAGAATCATTATCACCATCGCCGCTTCGTTTGCCCTCAAATCTAAAGACCTCAGATCACACTCTTACTCACTCTTGATCTTCCTTCGTCTTTCTCTCTCTCTCTCTCTCTCTCTCTCTCTATCTCTATAGTACCTGTCTTTTTTCTTTTCTTTTTTTGCCTTTTCTAATTACTATTGTAGATCTATTATTCTCCTTGTTGTTTTTGTTGATGATGAAATAGATCTGTAATAACATTGAAACATATCTATTATTGTTGGATTTGGTTTGTTTGGATTGTTGAAAATATGACAGATAGGACCTCCTGTGATGCAAATTTGTTCAAAAAATGGCTCAGATCTGTTTAAAATGACACAAATATTTCAACAAATAGTATTTTTAACAGATTCATAATTTAACAAATAGGTGTTAATTTTGACAGATAAGAAAAAATTCAACAGATAGTCAACAAAACTCAATAGATAAATTAAGGGGTAAAATTGAAAACCAAATGTCATTCAAAACAAACAAAAAGACTTCTCACTAAACTATTTCACAAAGGATAGATCTCTCACCAACAAAAAATATTCACTAGGCCTAATACCTTAGACAATTACTAGAGTGAATTTTTTTAACAATTTTCTCTAATCTAAACCCTTTACATATTTTTGTTACATAAAATTAACAAAAATTTTTTTTTTTAATCATTAAATCCAACGAAAAATAAAATTTTAGACATTTTATGTATATTTACATTGAATTTAATGACTAAAATACCCTTTTTCGTTACTTAACAAGAATGGATTGATAATTTAGATTGAAATAAATCAAAAGATTGGTACTTAAATTGATAAAACAAAAAATTTAGATTTATTTTATTATAATCACTACAAGAAATCAACTTTTTAGGGACAAATTTATTCCGTCTCTAAAGGTGTAATATTTGTTAGGAAAAATTTTAGCCAACTAACTTAATTCGTCGCAAGGTTTGTCCCAAATGATCCATCCAGAAAGTCAAAAATTGACTTTTAGAGACAAAATTTTGCATTAGTCACTATAAATAGATTTTTAGAGACAAAAACACGTGGTTGCAAAAAGTTTTGGTTCTGAGACAACCAAAATTTGTCTAGTTTTTTAGACAACAAAAGTTGGTCTCTTAAACTTTTAATTTTTAAGACAATTAAAAGTGGTCTCTAAAAGTTGTAAGTTTTTTGAAACAATAAAATTGGTCTCTAAAAGTTTGATAATATATATATATATATATATATTTGCTTTTTGATTTTATCAAATTATTCATAATTCAAAAGCAAAAGCAAAAGCAAAAACCAGCTTTTATCATCATATAGCAAAAGCAAAGTGCTCTTCTAATTCATCTACATACTCACAAAGCTTAATATAGTTCATCTCATAAAATTTAATCTAACATTTCAACCTCATAATTTCAATGACAATTCAGTTCATTGATTGATATAACTTATCAATAAATTACATCATTACTATGGGAAAAAGAAAAAAAAAAACAAAAAAACAAATCATGATTACATTATTAGCATATTCATTCATAATATGAACAAAGTTGTATAGGTTTCTGAGCCAAAAAAATGAAAAAAATTTTAGCAAAGAATAACTGCTACCCTTTTTTTGTTTCCTTCACTGAGATGTCTGTCAATGTCAAGGCTCCATCTCAAGACCGCGACATAGATCACTATCTAATTTGGCCAATTTGGAAGATGAAGATATATACACAAACCAAGAAGCCGTAGATAGCTAATCAACTCAATTCTTTTCTGGATCCACTTTATCTAAGAAATTTTCATAAAAGATATAACCATGAAACACAAGAGACTTGAATTATATACTTGGAAACTACATTTGGTTGATATATTGCTGCATTGAATTTTATTTAAAGAATATTGAATTTTCTTGGGTAAAACAACGTTTACAAAGTTTAATATAGCATCTAATGCATGGTATGAAGTTTTATACAGAGTTATATGTGAAACTCAAATTACTAAACATGTTTGCCAAATGATTGTCGAACACATTCCACAATCTCACCCAAGTATTGAATGTCTGACATGATACTTCATGCATTCAGAAGAGTCTGTGTAACATAACTCATCAGTTTGAGTTCAATAACTCTTTCAAACTAGTTAAACAAATGAGCATGTGAAGAAAATGTAGATCGTGATCAAAGATAAAGACACTTAAGTTTTTACTATGTAATAATGATAGAAAGTCAAGCCAAGTTTAGTAGGATCATGAGATTTTACCTCTTGCACTCTGTTTCTTGATCAGGCAAGTAGCTAGTATTCATTCTCAAACATGGATTCCATGTAAACCTACCAAAAAATTGATTACCAACAGTTAAAATAGGAGAGGAAAAGCAAAATATTTAAAATAGTAAAAAAAATAAAATAAAAATTTCCTAATTTGAAAATGATTGTTAAGTGCAAGCATATTTTGACATAGATTAGCATTGTTTCCTTTAATGACAGAAAAATGAGTTCAAGTGAAAAATCCAAGTGGTGAGCTTTTGCCTCCACAATCTGCAACCAAAAAGAGTTTCACAAGAACTTGAATATTATAGAACATAACAATAAATATAGCGATACGATATATTATGAATATAATTTAATCACCTCATGGTTCGTTCAAACAGTTTTACTCAGCACGGTAGTTATTCTAGACTCCCAACAACATACAAATAACATCAGTCTTGGGCTTATCTTCCACTTCTACACTTTCACCACCCTACACTCTTCAGGACATTGAAGCTATTGTCAAAAAGGTTTTTTCTACATTTAGTACTACGTTTGGTACACCCTTTACTGCTCTCTCAGTCACTCCAAGTACCTTTTCTTGATATTTTCATTCAGCTTGTTACAACCATATGACCGTTGATCCTACACTTTTTTCCTTTACGATATCTTCTTTTAAGTTACCTGTCATTCACACTGTTGATTGCTCTCAAATGCATGTTAGTCATATTGGTCATATTTTCATTTCTAATGTTTCTCTTCCATAGACTTATCTGATTCCCAATCATACATTTAACCATATTTCAATTGGTCAACTCTGTGATCTTGGCCTCACTGTTCTATTTTCTCCAACTAGTTATGTTGTGCAAGATCCAAAGACATGACAAACTCTTGGGATATGTCGTAGAAATGGACGTCTGTACAAGCTCATCCATGTTCGCATTTCCTCCTCCAACCCTTCCACTGTTGAGATTGCAGCTCCTGCTACTACTAATTCTCCCCTTGCTTTATGGCATTCTCGGTTAGATCATGTGTCTTTTGGTCGTCTACGATCTCTAGTTTCAAGTGGTCAGTTAAGTGTTGTTCCCAATGATAAAGTAGATTGTCTATCTTGTAAACTTGCAAAACATCCTGTTTTACCATTTAATACTAGTATCTCTATGTCTCATGCACCTTTTGATCTTATCTACTCTGATATTTTTGGGCCTTCACCTAATACCACTATGGGGGGGGATCTAAATATTTTGTCACATTCGTCAAAGATTTCACTCATTTTACCTAGTTATTTCTTATGAAATCTCACTTTGAGTTACACTAAATATACTATGATTTTTCACAAATAGTCAAAACTCAGTTTTTTTCCACTATCAAAATTTTTCCTGCTAAAATTTTTCATGCTAATAATGCCTAGGACTACAAAGAAACTCATTTTTTGAGATTTTTTCATCAAAATGGTACACTTTCTCACTATTCTTGTCTTGGTACCTCTTAACAAAATGGTCTTGTTGAGCGTAAACATCGCCATATCTTGGACACTGCTTGTACTCTTTTAATTTCTTCTTCTTATCCTGAACATTTTTTGGGGGAAGTTGCTCTCATAGCCGTCTATACTATCAACCATGTCCCTTCTTCTACCATCAACAATCAAACCCCATATGACCGTTTGTATGGCACACTTCTTGCCTATACTAGTCTGTGTGTTTGGATGTACTTATTTTGTTCTTCTTCGGCCACATGAGCATACCAAATTAGAACCTCACACCCGTTTGTGTTGCTTCCTAGGGTATGGAATTGAAAATAAAGGTTATCGTTGTTGGAATCATCTTTGTCGTCGTTTCCATATCTCTCGTCATGTGGTATTTTAGGAGCACAAGATGTTCTCCTCTATATCTAAGTTTCATTTGTCCACTCCTCCCATTACACCATTCTTTACAGATCATTCTCTTCTGTTTGTTGGGCTTGATATAGTCATTACTTCCGACAAGATGACTCTGGCCCACCCTGAGGATTCTACTCCATCTCATGGTCCTACTACTCCATTCCTTGATCCTGAGCTTGCTCTTGCTCTTGCTTCTACTCCTATTCCTATTCCACCTCCTAGTCCTGTCTTCATTCCCCCACATAGTGAGCCTCATGCATTCCTTGATTCCCTTGCATCATCTTTTGCACCAAAAGTACCTCTTCGTCATTCTGCTTGGGTAACACAACCTTCTGTTCTTCTTTATGATTTCATTGTTAGTTCCACTGCTTTTTTTTTTCTCATGAACTTATTTCCTATCACGAGGCTTGTTCTAGCCCTCTTTGGTTGCAAGTTATGATTGATGAACTACAAGCTTTAGATAAAACTCATACTTGGGATGTAGTTGACCTTCCACCTGGAAAGAATGGAGTGTTGTTAGTTGTAAATAGGTTTACAAGATCAAAACACATTTTGATGGTTCCATTGAGTGTTACAAAGCTTGTCTTATTGCCAGGTTTACTCAAGAATATGCGATCGACTATGAGGAAATTTTTGTTCTTGTTGTCCATCTTACTTTAGCTCATAGCCTACTTGTCATTGCTGCTGTTCACCATTGGAGTCTTTGTTAGATGGATGTTAAGAATGTTTTTTTTAATGGTAATCTCATTGAGGAAGTTTATACAATACCTCAATCGTTAGTTTGAGATGAAATATTTGGGTTTGCTTAGCTACTTCCTCAGCTTGGAAATTTTTCATAATCCTTCTGGTTACTTTCTCACCCAGGCCAAGTATACCTCTAATCTCTTGGCTCGTGCTGGTCTTACTGATTGCAAGACTGCTCCCACCCCAGTTGATCCTCAAACTTATCTCACACCTTTTAATGGCACCTATTATTTGATGCTACTTTATATCGTCAACTAGTTGGCAGTCTTGTATATCTTACGGTTACTCATCTAGACATTGCTTATATTGTCCACATTGTCAAGCTTCTTGCTTTTCGCACTATGATGCACTAGTTCGCATTTTGCGCTATCTTAAAGGAACTATGTTTCATGGTCTTCACTACTCAACCCATTATTTTCTATAATTATATGCCTTTTTTGATGCAGATTGAGTAAGGGATCCAACTGATCGCCGTTCTACTACAGGGTTTTGCTTCTTCTTTGGTGACTCTCTTATTGCTTGGCATCGTAGGAAGCAAACTCTTATTGCTCGTTCTAGTACTGAGACTGAGTATTGTGGTCTTGCCGATACTACTTAAGAGTTTGTATGACTTTGTTGGCTTCTTTCTGACATGGGTTTTTCTTATCTTACTGCCTCCACCCTCTATTCTGACAATTAGAGTGCTATTAAGATTGTACATAATGATGTCTTCCATGATCGCACCAAACATATTGAGATTGATTGTCACTTTATATGACAGTATGTTACGAGTGGCATTGTTCGTCTACTCTATGTTACCTCTGTCAGTCAGACAGCTGACATCTTCACCAAAACTCATCCTCTAGGATGCTTTTTTGATTTACCTTCCAAGCTCAAATTGATATCTACATTACCACCTTGAGCTTGAGGGAGGTGTTACATGTAGCATATATTCTTTGTATATTCATATACCATATTATATGTATTACCATAATTAGTTTATCTCCTCTTATATAAAAGAGTCTTGTATACATTGTTTATTATTCAATTCAATACAAGAGTTTCTCTTTTCTCTTCTCTATGTACTCTCATAACAACACTAATAATAATATTAAAAAAATAAAATAAAATAAAAATATATAAATAAAAAACATAATAGTTTAAGATCATGGAGCTTCTTTGAGAAATCATATTCCATGTTTGCTTATGGACCTTCAGATCTTGGAATGTATGCGTTCTACAATATTTTATTATTTATTTATTTATTTTGGTCTGGGTAAGTGAACATTTCATTACAAAAAAAGGGATAATTTTATTTTAGTATAAGTTTAGAAAATTATTCTCAAATTAATGATAAATTTTATAAGTATTAAAAAGTGATATCATAAAATTTTGGGTAAATTACATTTTAACCCTCTGTAGTTTGCCCAGAAAGCACGGAACCCCCCTATAGTTTCATTTGTAACACTTAAACCTCTAGACTTAATACCAAACTGTAATTTCTGACGAATCTGTTTATTTAAACAAAATGTGGGCTTTACGAACATAAAAGTATAGTGCAACAGAGCGTGGGTTACACTCTTAGACCAAAACACCTCTTCTCGCTCTTTCATTAGATAAATATGAAACACCATCACCTTCCATGCAAAGCACCACCATCACCTTTTATTTCTTCTCTCATCTCACTACCATTACCTTCCATGCAAAATCACAACCAACTTACATCACCACCATCGTATTCCATGCAAAACCACCACCATCACCTTTTATTTCTTCTCTCATCTTACTATCATTACCTTTCATGCAAAATCACAACCAACCAACATCACCACCATCATATTCCATGCATAACCACCACCATCACCCTTTATTTCTCCTCTCATCTTACCACCATTACCTTCCATACAAAATCACAACAAACCAACATCACCACCATCATGGAATCAAACCCACTTTTCTCTCTCTAAAAATTATCCAAATCCACTTTGCTCCTCATGATTCAAAATAGTAACAAACCCAACCCATGGAATTAAACATTAATATGTGGAAACATTTTGATTTTTGAAATAGCATTGATGGGATTCATACATATCTTCTCCAAACCACATGCACGAACAAGCCCAAAAAGATCAGATTTTCAGATTCAAACGCACCGCTTCAAGCCCTTGTATCTCTTTCGTCGTAACTCTATTTTGCCTCATTTTTGCTTCATTAGATTCACCTTACGACCTAGTTTTCATATCACTCTTCACACGCCTCATTCCGTTTTTTTTGCGTTCTATCGGAGCTTTGAAAGATGACCAAAAATAAGATTTTTTTTCCAGTTTCTAACATTTCTTTAGCCCATCTTTCGGACTCCATAATTTTCTCAATTCTTAAGAAATTTATCCCGTTCTTTCACAATCTCTTCACCTTGCTTATAATTCATCCTACGCCACCTTGTTTTGTCATTTCTTCCTAAAATTGGTGATTTTGGCATGCAGAAAGTTGTTCGAAAACTAACTTCACACATTCCAAAGAAACATCTCCAAATCTATTTATTTCTTTTTCATTATCCGCCTTCTTCTGCTATTTCATAGCACTTTGTAAAGGGTGGTTCTTGGTTTTGATGGAGTTGGAGGATGGTGGTCGTGATAATCCAATGGTGACGTGGAGCTTACGGTGATGGTGATCGTAGAGCTTAATGGTAGTGATGATGGAACTTGGTTGTGAAAATGGGTGAAAGAAATGGGTTTGGTGTTAAAAGATAGTGGTAATGATGGTGGTCACAGTGAGAGAGAAGATATATATATAGAGAGAGAGATACGAAATAATACTAATGAAACGACTAAGTGTAAAATACATAGGAGCATTTATGACTGTAACAATCCTGACCTCTGATTAACGTTAATTCATGAATAAATAAGCCTAATCAATAATTAAGGTGAAATTATGAATTAATTGCATGTGTGTGTCGCATTATTGTGCTTATATCTGTTTATCGTAGAAATATCTGTTTGTATTTCTATTTCGTTCTATGAATTGAAGGCCTTATTGACATCTGATTACGAAATTGACTTGATTTATGTGCTATTTAGGATTTTTAGAACATTTTGGTAGGTTTAATTAAAATTCGATTCGGAACGATTAAATTAAAATAATTAATGTCTAATTGAGTAGCTTAATCAAAATTTAACTAAGTCGTAAACTAAGCCTATATAAGGCCCATATGAACTCATTAGCTCACTCTACACTCTCCTATCGCCTTACCTTGAAGAGAAAACGTGAGAGAGAGAGAGAGAGAGATGAAAAATTGAGTTCAACGCTAGGAAAATGGGGAATTGTTAGGAATTGTTGGAGACTTGCAAAGAAATTAGGAGTTGAAGTTTCTACACTTGTGCAATTAAGACTCTAGGTAAGAATTTTGTCCTTAAACTTTGTAATCAAGACTTTAATACAAGAATTATTGAGAATTAAGCTAAGCTATGCAAGAGATGAGCTAATGAATTAGAAAGGAGGATCATTTCATGATTGCATGCATATATCAGGGCATTTTGAGTTTGAATTTCACTCAAGTCATACTTGCATGTGTCCATCTTGGCCTTGTTTTGAGAATTCATCACATTTCTTACCGCTTGACCTTAATTGATCATGTTTTGGAAGCTTTGAAGTCAAGATAAAGAATGCATGTTATGTTTTCAAAGAATTGAGTGTTGTTTTGCACAATTGGCAAGCTTTTGGGCTTTGATTTTGTGAAATGATTTTGAATTCACCATGTTTATCCATTTACAAGTGTTTCCTCAAGTTTCCTTAAGTTTTGGCCCAAAAGACCATGATTTGCAACTTTAAAATTGAAATTTGCACTTGGTAGAGCAATTTGAAAATTTCAGATTTTGCTTCTCCACTCGAGCGACAGATCTTGCGCTTGAGCAACCACTCCATGATTTGCACCTCTGCTCGAGTGACCTTTAGTTGGCTCGAGCATAAAATCTATGCTCCTAGAAGTTTACATGTTTTGCAGACCGTTCGAGCCACAATAGTTGCGCTTGAGTGAAAACCTCAATCACATGCTTGAGAGATGGTCGAGCGGTCGTCGAGTGAAAATTTCACACAACCAGTACTTTTGCAGAGTTTACAGACTGCTCGAGCGAGGGATGTTGCACTCGAATGACCACTCACATGTTTGGACGTCTGCTTGAGTAAAAACTCTATTTTCAGCAAATTTGACTAAGTGTTCTGAATCACATTTTGGCATCCTCATTGCATCCTAGGCATTCTTAAGCCCTATTTAAGACAAAATAATGAGGAAAAGAGGTAGAACACGCCAATATAAGAAAGAACTAAGTTACGATTTTGGGTGTGTGATTCTGTCCGTATTCGTTCTATATCTATGTAGGTCATGCGCAGTAAGTTATCTGATCTGCCTACTTAGTCTGTTTGCTTTGGAGCCATCTGTGAGTAATAACTCTGTAAAGTTACGTTTAACTTCAACTATTTTCTGATGATATAAAATGATCTTTTTTCTGAAACACTATTTTGTGAATCATGAATGGATGTCCATTTTCCTGATATGTAATTGTGGCATCCTATATTCACATAGCCTTCACCCGGGGGTAACAATACTGTGGTCCATATGCACGTGGCCCTCGCCCAGGGGTAACAATACTGAGGCCTATACTCACGTGGCCCTTGCTTGAGGGTAACAATACCATGGCTACTTGTGCATAAGGTGTTGACCCATGTGGTCATCGGTACTGACTATGCAAATTTGATATGTTATGATAGTTAAATGGATGTACTACAAATATCTGCTTATGATTTCTGGATAAGTATGTGGGTCCGAATTTGTTTCTAAAATGAAATCTGATATGGGACATCATTCATTAAACTCTTTACTTTGTTATTATTCATTGGGCTTTGCTTATCATTTATGTATATATATAAGTGACCACGCGTGTGACTAAGCTCAGTGAAGACAGCCTAGAGAGTTTTTATCAACCAGCCTTTGTGCCTCCCGAGGAGGTTCCGTACGTCTTATGGTCATGTTTTGTGAACGTATACGACTTTGTTTTCTCTCCGGATTATGAACAAGTTTCCTGTTAACTGTATATTGGGCTAAGTCACTTTTGGCTATATTTGTAATCAATGTTACGTAAGACTGCTACATTATGACGTTATGTCTATATGTATAAGGTTTAAAAATTTTTTGTCCCATCCACAACTCAATGGACTATGTATGTTTCTTTATTTGCTTCTGCAGCCCCTAATTATAAGTTATGATGTTTAGAGGCCTTTGGTAATCCAAAGATTACTGGCTGGTTACGAAACTAAACCTATAGAGGCGGGTTTGGGTCGTGACAAAGTGGTATCAGAGCCCGAGTTATACTGCACACATGAGTCCATATGAGCTATAGGATGTCCTAGTAAGAGTTAAGGGCATTCCATTTGCATGTGTGGGTGTGTATTAATTTCTGTACATGAGAAAAACTGTATCTGAACATGAACACATGAAATTAAAACGAATGAACTGGGAGTGAATGTTCCGAACATTGTGAAAAGAACTATTTGCCTATGTTTATTGTTCTCCCGTTTCCCTATAGCAATGGAAAATACAAGAAGTGATGATACAGCAGGGTCCTCTGAGGCTCGAATGAGCCGAATGGAACAAATGCTCGTAGCCTTAACTGAAGCAATGACACAACAACAGAGGCAACAACCTTTACCTCCCCCGCCTCCACCAGTGCAAGTTGAACCGGACAATAATGACATAATCAACCTCACTAAAAAATTCTTGAAGATGAAACCACTAACCTTCTTTGGGGGTATTGAACCCCTAAAGGTAGAAACATGACTACTGGAAATGGAAAAGCTATTTGAAGTATTCCGTGCTCCAAGACACAAAAAGTCTTTTTGCCCACCTACACTTTAAAAGATGAAGCGCGAAGATGGTGGTTGTTAATTTGCGATAGCAATGGGAACATGACATGGGCTCAATTCAATGAAATCTTCTACAACAAGTACTTTCCCCAATGCTTCAAAGATCAGAAAGTGTCAGAATTTCAAGAACTCAAGCAAGGCAAGATGTCTGTAGCCAAGTATGAGGCTAAGTTCACTTAGTTGGCCAGATTTTCTCCTCATATGGTTGACATAGATGACAAAAAGGCTTGGAAATTTGATGGGGGATTGGATCTGGACGTGTTTGATCTAGTAGGCGTCCTAAAGTTGCCTACATATGTGAAAGTACTTGATAGAGCATTGATGGCAGAGGCCATTTTGGCAGCAAAGAAACAAGCTCTAGCTCCAACAACTGAATGGAAGGGTAAAAGATCCAGATTTAATTTCAAGAGGGGTTGGTCATTTCCAAAAAGGCAGAATACAGGATCCTCTAGTAACTCTAGTCAGAATAGTCTCTCTATTCCAAACTGTTCCGATTGCGGAATGAAGCATAAAGGTGCATGTTACTGTGCATCAGGTGCGTGTTTTCGGTGTGGCAATATTGGCCGCATGGTTAGGGGTTGTCTGATGAGATCTAATGATGTTAACCGTCCTATGGCAAGTTCAGCCGGGTCTGCTTTCGTAGCAAGGTTAAATGCAAGAACTAATGCCAGGGGTAACACTGGAAATAAAACGTTAAGGCAAGGGAGAGTGTTCGCTCTAGTGCCCGGAGATGTGCAGAACATCGAGTCTGTGGTGTCAGGTATAATTTCTATTTGTGCCCACGATGCACATGTCTTAATGGATTCTAGTTCCACACACTCATTTGTGTCACATGCTTTTTCTCGAAAATTAACTAGACCCTTAGAATCCATGAATTATTTATTGTCTATATCTACGCCATCTGGGGGTTCTATGGTATGTGCATATTTGTATCCATCATGTGATATTGTGATTGGTGATGTGACGTTGTATGTTGATTTATTGCCTTTAGGAATTGATCATTTTGAATGCATATTGGGTATGGACTGGTTAACAAAGTATTGTGCAACTATTGACTGTGTGAATAAGTCTGTTATATTTCATCCACATAGTTTACCTGAGTTTATGTTTATTGGGAATGGGGTGGGTCTTCCCCCATACTTGATTTCTGCCATGAAAGTTGTTAAATTGCTTAGGAAGGGATATAGAGGGTATAGGTGTTGTGTTTTGACTATGGCTTCTGATAATCCCACTATAGAGAACATCCCTATAGTAAATGAATTTCTTGATGTATTTCCAACTGAATTGCCTAGAGAATTATTTGATAGGGAAATTGAGTTTACAATTGATGTTGTACACGAAACACAACCGATTTTCAAAACCCCATACAGAATGTCAACTTCTGAACTAAAAGAGTTGAAAATTTAGCTCCAACAACGCTTAGACAAGAAATTCATCCGTCTGAGCACCTCACCTTGGAGAGCGCCAGTGTTGTTTGTCAAAAAGAAAGACGAGTCTTTGAGGCTATGTATTGACTACCGTGAATTGAACAAAGTGACTGTCAAGAACAAGTGCCCACTACCCCGAATAGATGACCTATTTGACCAACTTTAAGGAGCACAAGTGTTCTCTAAAATAGATCTTAGATCTGGATATCACCAGCTGAAAGTGAAAGTAGAAGACATTGAGAAAACCGCTTTCCGAACTAAATACGGACATTATGAATTCTTAGTCATGCCATTTGGGGTAACTAATACACCTGCAGCATTCATGGACTTAATGAATAGAGTGTTCAAACAATTCCTTGATGAGTTTATTGTTGTGTTCATTGATGATATATTGATTTATTCTAAAAGCATGAAGGAACATGAAAATCATCAGAGAATTGCTTTATAGACCTTAAGGGAGAATAAGTTATGTGCAAAATTTTCCAAATGTAAATTTTGGCTTAACAGTGTGGCATTTCTGGAGCATGTAATCAACAAAGATGGTATCTCTGTTGACCCGCAAAAAATTAAATCTATTGTGGATTGGCCTAGGCCGACAAACGTGTCAGAAGTGAGGAGTTTTTTGTGACTTGCTGGCTACTATAAAAGATTTGTGAAAGATTTCTTGAAACTTGCACTGCCATTAACACAGTTGACATAGAAAAATCTACCATTTGACTAGAACGATCAATAAGAGTCAGCCTTTCAAGAATTGAAAACCAGATTGGTAACCGCACCAATTCTGACCTTGCCTAACGGAACTGATGGGCTTTAGATTTACAATGATGCCTCCTATAAAGGTTTAGATTGTGTGCTAATACAAAATGGGAAGGTAATTGTCTATGCCTCTCGGTAACTCCGAACACACGAAAAGAACTATCCGACGCATGACCTTGAACTCGTAGTTATAGTCTTTGCTTTGAAAATTTGGCGTCATTATTTGTATGGAGTAACTTGTGAGGTGTATACCAATCATAAAAGTTTGAAATATTTCTTCACCAAAAAAAGAACTGAATATGAGGCAGAGAAGATGGCTGGAATTGATCAAGGACTATGATTTGTAAATTCTGTATCATCTAGGAAAAGCAAATACCGTTGCAAATGTATTGAGCCAAAAATCTATTGGGAATTTATCATGTTTGCTCACCGATTAGAGAGAGTTGTTGCATGACTTGGAGAAGAATAAAACTGAAATTGTGTTGCGGGAACAAGGCGGGATCTTGGCCGTCATTTCTGCTCAACCTGCAATCATTGAAGAGATTAGAGAGAAACAACTGCAAGATGAATTCCTGAAAAAGATTATGGATGAAATAGAATCAAAACCAAGGTTGGGATTTGTGTTGGCAAACGATGTGTTGAAATTTCAGAATAGATTTTGTGTACCAGATTGTTTTGATTTGAGAAAACGTGTTATGAATGAAGCCCATAACTCTAAATTTGCTATACATTTGGGGAATATAAAGATGTACCATGATTTGAAATAGAATTTCTGGTGGCCTGAAATGAAGAAAAGTATTGCTGACTACGTGGCTAAATGCTTGCATTGCCAACAAGTTAAAGCTGAACATCAATGACCTGCTGGATTGCTTCAACCGCTTTCAATACCAGAATAGAAATGGTTACCATGGATTTCATTATCGGGCTGCCTCGCTCTTCTCGAGGTATCGACTCTAATTGGGTTATTGTTGACCGTTTAACTAAGTTTTCCAATTTTGTGCCTGCTAAAACTATTTATAACATGGACAAGTTGCCTAACATTTATATGAATGAGATTGTAAGACTACATGGTGTACAGTATCCATTGTATCTGACAGAGACTCGAAGTTTACATCAAGATTTTGGCAGAGTTTACAACTGGCTTTGGGAACTAAACTGTGATTGAGTAGTGCCTACCATCCACAGACAGACGGCCAATCTGAACGAACCAATCAGACTCTAGAGGATTTGCTCATAATGTGAGCCCTAGATTTACAAGGCAATTAGGAGACCTACTTACTATTGGCTGAATTTGTGTATAATAATAGCTATCACTCAAGTATTGGGATGGCTCCTTACGAAACTCTATATGGAAGGAAATGTCGTTCTCCGATTTGTTGGGCTGAAGTAGGTGATAGACCTTTATTGGGACCGGAACTAGTACAAAAAACAACTAAAACTGTGAAATTAATTCAACAGAGAGTGAAAACTGCACAAAGCCGCCCAAAGAGTTACATGGATGTCCGAAGAAGAGATCGAGAATATGAAGTCGAGGATCATGTATTTATCAAAGTGACTCTTATGAAAGGGCAAATGCGGTTTGGGGTAAAAAACAAGTTGGCACCGAGATATATTGGACCATATAAAATTCTTGAGAAAATCAACCTGGTGACATATCAGGTAGCTTTACCGCTAGGCATGGAACATATACACAATGTTTTTCATGTCTCTATGCTTCGGGATTATTTGAGAGATTCGTTACATGTCATTGAACCAACCCATATGCTTTTGAAAGATGACTATACGTATGAAGAAAGGCTAATTCATGTTGTAAACTGCAAAATCAAGAGATTGAGGAACAAAGAAATACCATTGGTGAAGGTTGATTAGAAAAACAACGGAGGGACTTATGCAACATCGGAAACAGAAGAAGATATGATAAAGAGATACCCTGAATTGTTCCTTCTGGATCCGATATTCATACAGACCGAAGGTAATTTAGAGGGCCAAACTCTTTAAGGGGGGAAGACTATAAAAACCCCGACCTCTGATTAACATTAATTCATGATTAAATAAGCCTAATCAGTAATTATTAATTGCATGTGTGTGTTGCATTATTGTGCTTATATCTGTTTATCGTAGAAATATATGTTTGTATTTCTGTTTCGTTCTATGAATTAAAGGCCTTATCGACATCCGATTACGAAATTGACTTGATTTATGTGCCATTTAGGATTTTTAGAACATTTTGGTAGGTTTAATTAAAATTTGATTCAGAACGATTAAATTAGAATAATTAATGTCTAATTGAGTAGCTTAATCAAAATTTAACTAAGCCGCAAACTGAGCCTATATAAGGCCCATATGAACTCATTAGCTCACTCTATACTTCCTATCACCCTACCTTGTTAAGAAAACGTGGGAGAGAGTGAGAGAGAGAGAGAGATAGAAGAAAAATTGAGTTCAAAGCCAGGAAAATGGGGAATTGTTAGGAATTGTTGGAGACTTGCAAACAAATTAGGAGTTGAAGTTTCTACACTTGTGCAATTAAGACTCTAGGTAAGAATTTTGTCCTTAAACTTTGTAATCAAGACATTAATACAAGAATTATTGAGAATTAAGCTAAGTTATGCAAGAGATGAGCTAATGAATTAGAAAGGAGGATCATTCCATGCTTGCATGCATATATCATGGCATTTTGAATTTGAATTTCACTCAAGTCATACTTGCATGTGTCCATCTTGGCCTTGTTTTGAGAATTCATCACATTTCTTACCACATGACCTTAATTGATCATGTTTTGGAAGCTTTAAAGTCAAGATAAAGCATACATGTTATGTTTTCAAAGAATTGAGTGTTGTTTTGCACAATTGGCAAGATTTTGGGCCTTGATTTTGTAAAATGATTTCGAATTCACCATATTTTATCCATTTACAAGTGTTTCCCTAAGTTTCTTCAAGTTTTTAGCCTAAAAGACCGATTTGCAGCTTTGAAATTGAAATTTTCACTTGGCAGAGCAATCTGGAAATTCCAAATTTACCTCTCCACTCGAGCGACAGATCCCGCGCTCGAGCGGCCACTCCATGATTTGCACCTCCACTCAAACGACCTTTAGTTGGCTCAAACCTAAAATGCATGCTTCTAGAAGTTTACAAGTTTTGCAGACTGCTCGAGCGACAATAGTTGGGCTCGAGCGAAGACCTCAATCACATGCTCGAGTGACCGTCGAGCGGTCATCGAGTGAAAATTTCACACAACTAGTACTTTTGCAGAGTTTACAGACTGTTCGAGCGAAGAAAGTTGCACTCAAGCAACCACTCACATGTTTGGACATCTGCTCGAGCAAAGGAAGTTGCGCTCGAGCGAGACTCCTGTTTTCAGCAAATTTGACTAAGTGTTATGAATCACATTTTGGCGTCATCATTGCATCCTAGGCATTCCTAAGCCCTATTTAAGACAAAATAATGAGAAAAAGAGGTAGAACACACCAATATAAAAAAGAACTAAGTTACAATTCTAGGTGTGTGATTTTGTACGTATTCGTTCTGTATTTGTGTAGGTCACGCACCGTAAGTTATCTGATCTGCCTACTATGTTTGTTTGCTTTAGAGCCATTTGTGAGTAATAACTCTGTAATATTATGTTTAACTTCGACTATTTTATGATGATATGAAATGATCTGTTTTTTGAAATTCTATTTTGTGAATCATGAATGAATATCCATTTTCCTGATAAGTAATTGTGGCATCATATATTCACGTCGTCCTCACCTGGTGGTAACAATACTGCGGTCCATATGCATGTGGCCCTCACCCAGGGGTAACAATACTATGGCTTATATTCACATGGCCCTTGCCCGAGGGTAATAATACCAAGGCCTATACTTACGTGGCCCTCACCTACGGGTAACAATACCATGGCTACGGCTACTTGTGCACAAGGTGTGGACCCATGTGGTCGTCGGTACCGACTATGCAAATTTGATATGTTATGATAGTTAAATGAATGTACTACAAATATCTGCTTATGATTTCTGGATCAGTATGTGGGTCTGAATTTGTTTCAGATCTGAAATCTGATATGGGACACCATTCATTAAATATTTACTTTGTTATTATTCACTAGGCTTCGCTCATCATTTATGTATATATGTAGGTGACCAAGCATGTGACCAGGCTCAGTGAAGATTGCCAGGAGAGTTTTTGTCAGCCAGCATTTGTGCCTCCCAATGAGGTTCCGTACGTCTTGTGGTCATGTTTTGTGAACGTATAAGGCTTTGTTTTCTCTCATGACTATGAACAAGTTTCCTGTTAACTGTATATTGGGCTAAGTCCCTTTTGGCTATATTTGTAATCAATGTGACGTAAAACTATTACATTATGACGTTATGTCTATGTGTATAAGATTTAAAAAATTTCTGTCCCATATATGTCTCCACAACTAATGGACTATGTATGTTTCTTTATTTGCTTCTGGAGCCTCTAATTATAAGTTATTCTGTTCAGAGGCCTTTGGTAATTCAATGATTACTGGCCGATTACGACGCTAAACCTATAGGGACGGGTTTGGGTCGTGACAATGACTTTAATTACTTCTGTTACATCCGTCCAAAATCATAGTTTGGTATTAAGTCTAGGGGTTTAAGTGTTACAAATGAAATTATAGGGGAGTTCAGTGTTTTTTAAGAAAACCACAAGGGGTTAAAGTGTAATTTATCCTAAATTTTTTTATGAATGTGTAATTAAATTGTGAAAATTCCACTTACATAGAATTTTCCCAAAAACAAATACATATCCTAGAAGGCACCAACTCTAAAAATCAATATTGGATATATGTAGACACCCCATTTTTGACCGACCTTAAGACTTAGACGTCACCAGTTGAGTGCTTGGTGATATTGCATAATGTGCTCGTTCAGAAGCTTCAGAGTCTTGGCTGCGAGCCTTGCCTCTGGACTTCCGAACCCTCTTCTGTGCCTTGCCTCGGTTTGCGAACCAGACTCGATTTTCTCTGTTTCTTTTCCTGAGGGGAGGGAGAGGTCCTGTAGACCATCTCTCAGTGGCCGTGGGTTACATTTTGTGGCTGTAGGCCATTTTTCCCATTTCGGAGCCCAGTTTCCGATTTTTCGTGACCGTTGGCCGTGTGCCTCGGTTCGGGACCGTTTAACCATCTCCGTTTGCTCTGATTTTCAGCATACTTCTTATTTACTCCATTTTGAGGGACACTGGGGTCTGAGAGACCCACTTCGTGGCCGAACGCCATTTTCGGTGCTTAACAGGCAATTTTCGGGACCCCGAACTGCGTGTTTCGGCCCCCAATGATTACTGGCCGATTACGACGCTAAACCTATAGGGACGGGTTTGGGTCGTGACAATGACTTTAATTACTTCTGTTACATCCGTCCAAAATCATAGTTTGGTATTAAGTCTAGGGGTTTAAGTGTTACAAATGAAATTATAGGGGAGTTCAGTGTTTTTTAAGAAAACCACAAGGGGTTAAAGTGTAATTTATCCTAAATTTTTTTATGAATGTGTAATTAAATTGTGAAAATTCCACTTACATAGAATTTTCCCAAAAACAAATACATATCCTAGAAGGCACCAACTCTAAAAATCAATATTGGATATAATAACAATCTAATGAATGATTCAATTTTGTAGTAGTGATCACAATATGATTGAGTCAATGATAGACGAAACTTGTACACTTAATTTTTTTTGTATCTTTTATTAATTAGTGACACTATTTAAATATTATCCCCACAGTGGATGTGTCTGTAAATAAAATGTCTAAATAAAATAAACAACAAAATAAAATAATTCAGAAAATAATTTAATAAATTAAATTTTGAATTACTTGCTTACAGAAATTATAAGTCGAGGCTTGCGTTGGACACAATCTCCTTAAAGTAGATTTCGCCCTCGCCCCGGTGCTTCAAGTTTTAATGACGTCTACTTCCCATGATGCAACGACTACTACTTGATTTCCAGCACTATAAAATCAAGTCTTGTGAACCAAATAATGTTGTAACTCTTTCTCTTTCTTTTCCTAGAAACTAAATGGTAAACAGATGCAGGAGCACAAAAGGACGAACAGAAAAAGAAAAGGAAGAGTTTTTTTAGGAAAATTTCGATTGAATGAAATATTGGAATGACAGGCTATATATAGGAGAAGAAGTGCCCTTTATCAACAAGTATAAACATGTTCGGATAAATTTGAATCTGTTCGGGTAGAATCCACAGGTAGAAAACCTGTTCGGTTTGAATTTCAACAGGTATGAACCTGTTCAGGTGGAATTTAACAGGTAGAAAACTTTTTCAAGATCTATTTGGGTAAAGGAAAAATCTAGACCAATTTATACCAATTTACTTTGAATTTTGAAACCAAAATTAAAAATAAATAAATAAAATACAAATATTTTTGGCTCACAAAGATAAGTATTGGACTGGACAAGCCCAACCCAACCCAACCTCACACCCAAGCTCGGCCCCCCGACCGACCGGACGGACGGACGGCGGCGGTGGCCCATGTGTGTGGTTTTTGTTTTGGATCCAATGTGTCTAGCCCATTTTACCCATAACCTCACCCTTCCACAAACTTGGGTACTCTTTGAGGCCCATCCCAAGTTAGAATTTATATACCCATATAAATCCTTAAGCTTTTCCAATGTGGGACAAGCACATTTCACAAATATGTAAGAAACCCACCTAAAGCCATTTTCACAAACCCAAAAACATGCGTTGAATTCTCATTCATTCGGAAATGGTTTTGAGCAACCAAATACACAATGTTATTCACTACGTGACATTAAACATGAAGCCAATGAGAAATTAAAAAATAACGCTTAGGTATACCTTGATTAATGCTCAAAGTTACCAAAAAATAAGGTTTTTCAAAGCCATTTTCCAACAATCCCCCACATGAATGGAATTCACAACAACGGACATGCAACAAAATACAGACAAAGAAAGAGTGCATTAAGAAGATACACCACATCAATATAGGTAGCTTTTGGCTTTGAACCTCCTCTTGTAAAGCCTATCGAATTTACTAGCTAACTAGTAGATGCGATGCCTTGAATTGTTCAGTTGTTTATGTAAGCTAAGACAATAGACTACACATTGTGTATCCGTCAACACAATTTGGTTCTTGTGGTTGTGTTCATTTTGGCCTTGAACAACACCTGGTAATTCATGAGTGCTCTAGAGAATTTGGCCTTCTCAATTCTTACAAAACTGGCACAGTTCATACTCACATAGGTGACTTCTTATTAAGAGTATCCTGCCATACCCCACTTGGATGTCCAAGCTATACGAATCATTAAAAGGAAAGTTTATTCTACTAGCGTTGCAAGTATCACTCTTCTTATCATAGAAATTGGTAGGAGTAAACCTCCTTAATGATACGTGGAGTCATCCATAATTCGGTTGTCCCTTTGAACCTAGATCTTAGGATCTCTAGTCAACTAGGTTGAGTTGCCATTATGGCAACTTTTAAGTAATACGCTTTAATCCTATTCCCCTCGATAAATGGTACACTTAGTCTCTGGCTAGCCCTTTAGTCAATGGATTCGCAATATTCTCCCTTGATTTTACATATTGTATGGATATTATTTCATGTGAGAGTAAATGCGTAATGATATTATGTCTTCGACAAATGTGTCGAGACTTATCGTTATACATATGATTCTGTGCTCGTCCTATTGCTGCTTCATTATCCAGTGAATGCATATAGCTGGCAAAAGTTTAGGCCTTATTAAAATGTCTTCTAAGAAATTACGAAGTCATTTTGCTTCTTCTCTTGTTTTATCTAATGCGATAAACTCAGATTATATTGTTGACCTTGCTATGCATGTCTGCTTAGAGGATTTCCAAGAGACTGCAACACCTCCTACGGTAAAGATATATCTACTAGGAGGTTTTGAGTCTTTAGTATCTGATATCCAATTTGTATCACTGTACCCCTCGAGTACTACTGGATATTTGGTATAATGTAAGCCATAATTCTAGGTATGTCTTAGATACCTAAGTACTTGTATTATCGTTTTCCAATGATCGAACCTTGGATTACTTGTGTACCTATTCAATTTGCTTACAGCATAAGCTATATCTGGCCTAATGCAATTCATTAAGTACATCAAGCTTCCGATTATTCGAGAGTACTCTAATTGTGATATGCTCGCACTTGTATTTTTTGACAAATGAAGACTAATGTCAACAAGTATTTTAGCAGGACGGTCGTCATGCTTTTCGAATTTCTCCAGAATCTTCTCAACATAATGAGGCTGAGATAAAGCATATCCTTCAGATGTTCTAGTAATTTTTATTCCTAGAATTAGATCTACTACTCCTAGATCTTTCATGTCAAACTTTTTGTTCAACATTTTCTTTGTGGATTTAATCATATCATTATTGCTTCCAATAATGAGCATGTTATCTACATAAAGATAGACTATGACATAGCCTTTGTCTGTATATTTAACATAAACGCACTTGTCACATTCGTTTATCTTAAAACCATCCGAAAGCATAACGTGTTCAAACTTTTCATGTCATTGTTTCGAAGCTTATTTTAATCCATAAAGGGTTTTGACAAGTTTACAAACCTTTTTCTTTTGGCTGGGAACTTGAAACATTTCCGATTGTTCCATATAGATTTCCTCATCTAATTTGCCATTCAAAAAGGATGTTTTAACATCCATTTGATGTATCTCCAGATTATACAAAGCTGCAATCGTAAGTAGCATGCGAATAGATATTATTCTTGTCACTGGTGAATAGGTGTCAAAATAATCAAAACCTTCCTTCTGCCTGTATCCCTTAACAACAAGCCTAGTCTTGTATTTATCAATTGAACTCTCTGCTTTTATTTTTCTCTTGAATATCCACTTATATCCAAGAGCTTGACACCCTGGTGGAAGATCCACTAGTTCCCAAGTATAATTTTGCAAAATTGATTCAATTTCACTATTCAAAGCCTCTTTCCCCAGTGGAGCTTCAAGACTTGGCATCGCTTCTTTGAAGTTTTGAGGCTCATTTTCTAACAGGTATGTTAGAAAATCTGGACCAAATGATTTAGAGATCCTAGCCCTCTTGTTACTTCTAGGTTCATCCACTTCATTATCATTTTGGTCTTCACTACCACCCATAACAGTATCAAAAGTTCTTTTATTTGAACTTGTCCCTTTAGTTTCCTTACATGGAAAAATGTGTTCGAAAAACGACGCATTCCTTGACTCAATAATAGTGTTTACATAAATATCATGATTTTTAGATCTATGAGCTAAAAATCTATATGCACTACTATTCTTTGCATAACCAATGAACACACAATCAATGGTTTTTGGTGCTATCTTGGTTGTTTTGGGACTACGGACTGCCACCTTGGCCAAACACCCCCACACTTTGAGGTAATTGTAGGTAGGTCGTCGACCTTTCCATACTTCATAAGGTGTTTGATTAATTTTTTTGTGGGGAACCCTGTTAAGGATAAAATTAGCAGACAAAATTGCCTCCCTCCCCCTCCTCTGCCACATGTTCTGAGGTAACCCTAAACTAATCAACATCGCATTCATCATCTCTTTAAGAATTCGATTCTTTCTCTCAGTAACTCCATTTGACTGAGAGGAATCAGGTGCAGTGGTTTGGTGAATAACACCATGTTCTAAACAAAATTCCTCAAATGGTACATCATACTCACCACCTCTATCACTTCTCACTATCTTAATAGTTTTGCCAAGTTGATTTTCAACCTCAAATTTATATTGCTTAGAAGCATCTAAGACTTCATCTTTATTTCTCAATAAGTAAATATAGCAATATCGAGTGCAATCATCAATAAACGTAATAAAGTATTTTTTTTACCTCCTCTAGTTTGAACAAATTTTAAATCACAAATATCAGTGTAAATTAAACTTAGAGGTTCAGTACTTCTTTTTACTTTATTAAATGATGCCTTAGTGAGTTTTGCCTCAACACAAATCTCACATTTATGATTAAGATCAAACTTTAAGTTTGGCAAACATTCTAAAGAAACAAATCTATGCAAAGAATTAAAATTAACATGTCCTAATCTACCATACCATAAAAAAGAAGATTCAGTAATATAAACAGAAGATGTGTTCTTATTATTAATAGCCAAATTAGGTACAACAGTTATTACATTGAGCTTAAAAAGCCCATCACTCATGTAACCTCACTCCACATACATTCCACTCTTGGAGAGTACAACCTTGTCAGATTTAAAGACTAATCTAAATGCATTCTTGATCAACAATGACCCAGAAATCAAATTCTTGTGAATCTCTGGCACATAGAGTACATTGTTAAGAGTGAGTTCTTTCCCAGAGGTTATTTTCAGCACGATCTTCATTGTCCTTCTACAGTTGAAGTGAAGGAGTTTCCCATAAAAAGTTGTTCCCCACTTTCTACCACTTTGTAGGTTGTGAACATCTTCTTATCTGCACAGAT
>NW_021027068.1:1907024-1933549 GCF_004153795.1 Camellia sinensis | reverse complement strand
CCAAAGTTGTGGGAAAAAATTTGAGATCCTTGCCCGATCGGTTCTAACCAAAAGTTACGGCTATTGAGGAGGCTCAAGATGTTGACAACCTCAAGCCGGATCACTTGGTTGGAAATCTCCAAACTTATGAGGCACATAGAAATTTTAAAAAGAAACAAAAAGATGCTATTGCTTTTTGTAGTGGGGTGGTGGTGGTTGTGGTGGTGCTCCGCCGCCTGAAGTGGTGGAAGTGTTGTAGCCTAGGTTGAGGGATTTGAGAGGTGGCTCCTCCTCCTGTTTGCCGCCGTAGAGTAATCTCTTTGTTCCGGTTAAGTAGTGGCACTTGTCATCATGGGATTCAAATGTGGTGTGGTTGTTGATGGGTTTGAAGGTGTATGGATATTGAATGGGTTGGAATTGGTATGGTCTCTGAATGGCATAGATGCCTGGTATGCTCTGTATGTAGCTGAATTTCCTCTGTATGCTTATCACCAGATTGAGATCTTCAACAATCTAAAGGAACCAAAAAAAACCCATCAATCTATATATATATATATACACTTTGTAAAGAGGAACCTCACTAAAGCAGGCAGAAGAACTGGTTTTAAATATCGGTTCATACATATCAAGTTTTTGTCATTCTAATACCCACCAGGTATATTGTTTAGAATGAAAATTATATGCCTATCAGTGAGTTCCTGATGTGTATTTGGATCATGTCTGATTCAGAACTGATATAAAACTCTCTTTTACTTTTAATGATTTTAAAAAGTTCATGATCATGACACTTAATTTTTAATATGTATCATTATTGATACGTTGTCTCCTAATATTTCTAATTACAGACACGGGCAGAAGACACCAGCGAGAGAGTCAAACTCAAGACGTCTAAGTTCACCACTCGCTTAACCGCTTCCAGGTTAAACACATCAATCGTCAAAAAAAGATTTTGCAGAATATGAACATACACACACAAATGCAAGTATACTACATATAGAAAGAGACCTTATCAAATGAGCCGAGTTGAATTATGCCTTCTCTAACCGAAATGAGGGCTATTGTCTGTAAAACAGGGGGAAAAAAGTTGATAGTTTTTACTGTGAAATGAAGCTGAGTAATTCTGAGAAAAGATTTGTAACCTGAATTCCAGAATGGAACTGAAATTGCCATGCCCTTGGTTGCTGTTCATGTGATAAAGAAATCAAGGAATCAAGAGAGGGAGAGATAGAGAGAGAGCTAGATTTTCTTCTGAAAAAGTATGGAATTCTCTTACTGGCTCAATTGACACATTCCATGAGGTGATGAAGCTAGAATCATTCTCAGATGAGTTATCTTTAAACACCCATTTGTGACTATTATCTGCTGCAACTTTCCCTATTCTACCATTCTGCACACACAAAATTTAACAAGCAAACTACACTCATCAAAAACGAAAATAAAAGCAAAAACAAAAACAAAAACAAAAACAAAAAACAAAAAACAAAAAAGCATTCAGAATTACCCTTCACCATAACTGTACACCTCATGGGACATTTTAAAGAACACATCAGCTCCAAACCTTCCCTTTACGTTTCCAGCTCTTTCGCATTCGTAAAAATCACAAAACCCATCTTCCCAAACAAGAATCCTGAAACAAAAACCCAACTCAGAACTCAAAATGACCCAAATTGAACTCAAAATCCAATTGGGTTTGTCATAATTCTTGTAAATATATTACCAGTTCCTTTTGTTGCCCTTGGCGCGATCAAGTGCGCCACCTCCATAGTCCCACCTGAAACAGAGCAATGTGATAAAGAGTCATAACAAGACATGATCTTGGAGGAACTCAGGCTTCATTTTTTGATTGAATTCAGATAAAAGAACGTCTGGTTTTGGGGGGAATTAAAATGTTGGACTGTTTTAGTTTTGTATTTGTTTACTTTGGAGGAGGGTAGTTCCTCGGCAAGATCCTCCAGAAGACTGCGTAAACCCACTTTGTGGAAGTGGAAGAATCTGAGGATGTACATAGATTTCTGAGGGTGTGCTGTAACAGACAGTTGAGCATGGGGAGTCCACCTTCCATTGTCTAGAGAGAGAGAGAGAGAGAGAGAGAGAGGCTAGACTAGCAAGTTGTAATCACAATTAAATAGAAAAGAGCAAAACAAGAACAATGTCACGAGATTTGAGTAGGAGAAAATGTAATCACACCTCCTTTTATGAACTTAAAATTTAGCCATTTTATCTAGATTTGAGCAACTAAAGCAGATTGCATAATTGGATTTATTGAATTTTTTACAATTAATTGTTCAGTTTTGGTCACAGGATGCCTCAATTGCAAGATAGACATTTGCTCATTTATTGTACAATCCCACTTTGAATAACAAACCTAAAGAAAGAACTAAAACTAACAATCTCAAACCCTTAAAGTGGAGCATTAAAGAAATGTTTGCAAAGGTACCGCCGATGTAGAAAATCCTTCCTTATCTCTCTCTCTCTAAAAGATTTGCCAGCAGATCCACCACTTGCAGCTTCCTCAACCAAATTATCACTACACACCAAGTAAACAAAAAAATTAACTCAACTACCATATTTCAAGCTAAAAGAGCTTCTCCTAATTTTGCGACAGGATTAACTAAGTGACCATATAGTTGCAGTGAATTTCATTTTGCATACATCTAGAACCATCACAGTTGGCAATATCATAAAAGGAACAAGAACCATCATCGTGAGTAAGAACAACTCACCCTCAGATACAAACCATCCTCCAGTTGAGGTCTTACGGCCTGTTAAGTTTTTATTCTTGGCAATCCCATTTGACAAAACTTCTTTCAGTTGTACTTATTTTCACACTTTTTTATTTTAGTGAGACTATGAGTGTTTAGATGTGAATCCAACCCGAATTGTGTCTTGCAGAAAAGTTTGTGATGTTAATGCTTTCAAGATTGCCATTTCGCTGATTATGATGATGATCGAGCTGCCCGGTCAGCTCACGGGAGTCCAGGGGACAGCGTCCCTTGGCGGGTCCGGGGCAGCGCCTAGGCGGGGTCGAGGGGTAGCGCCCTCGAAGCAAAATGCAAAAATGCATTCCAAGTTGCCTGTCCGCTCGAGCGGACATTCCCCCGCTCGAGCGGAGAATGCTGGGTTTCAGAAGTTTGTTCGCTTGCAAAAATACTAGATGTTGTTTTTTCCCGCTCGAGCGTAGGTCCCCTCGAGCGGCCAATCCGACGCTCGAGCAGAGATCGCGGGATAGTTTTCTATAAATACGTGTTTCAGTCCAAATCTAGGATAACTTCTCCAGATCTTCTTCTTGGGTTCTAGGGTTTATATTTGGGGATATTTTGCTAGTTTTCTTTGATGTTTCATTGAGTATTCAACTCATGGTTTAAGAAGCATACATCAAAGGTTCGTTTGTTCTTTCTATACAAAAGAGCGAGTTGTTTTTCGATGGATTCTGAAGAATTTGAGTCGGAAGTTTTGGTGGATTCTGGAGTGGCTCATCGTAAAGAAAATTCTGAGGTGATGATGGGGTTGGAAGAGACACATAGGGGTTGGTTCAATTCGGGCGTGAATTCGCTAGGTAATTGAGAGTATACCTGTGTAATTCCTTTATATCTTCTTAGTGGATTGTTTTGTGGCTGTTGCCCGTGGTTTTTTATCATAGTTTGAGGTGCTCCAATTGTGATTTTTTCACGTTAAAATCGTTGTGTCTATTTGTCTTGATTGTTTGATTGGGATTGTTATATACTGCTTAAAATTGATACATAATCACAAATCAACATCTAGGGGATTTCTAGATTTTTCAATTGGTATCAGAGCAGGTCTCCTGCTTTTCAGCAGTTCATCTCATTGTCAGTATTGTGTATAAGTTATAAGGAGTGATGGAAAAAAATGGAAAATATAATTGAGGGAAGCAATGACGCACGGACACGGACAAGATATGGATACGCGGACACGTAAATTTTCAAAAAACAGGGGATACGACACGCTGAGGATACGTTCAATATAAAGAATTTTATTTATTTAATATATGTATAAAAAAATTAAAAAAATTAATATATGTTTAAAATTAATAAAAACAGTACCCACAAGATTTTAATAAAATTTGATTTTTTTTATAAAAAAAAAAAAATAAGCATACCAAAAAAATAGAAAGGAAAAAAAAAGGCTACTAAAATAAAAAGAAAGGAAAAAAAAAAAAAAGAAGAGAGAGAAACAGAAAAAGTAAGTGACAAAATTTATTTTTTATTTCATTACTTTTTTTTTTCCCATTTAAAAATCTATTTTAAATTCAAAATCCAAATTCAAGTTGAATGCTCATCCAATGAATCTGAGTTGTTATGGTTATTCATTAAATTTTCAGATAAATATATATTTAGTTCTCTCTCTATCCGTTTTTCTTATGGATTTTTAGACACATTAATTTTCTTCTCATTTTCCTAACCTAACAAAAAAAGAGTAAAACATTAAATTTTACTTCATCTTTTCTCTTTCCTTTTTCTTCTCTTTACAAATTCAAAATTCAAACACAACATGAACAAATAGTTGTCAGAATTCATTCCATTACACAAGTCAGACGTTGAGGGACCAATGTGCATCCTTAAAAATAAACATATCATATACAACTTATCACAATATACGTAACATAATCACAATCACAATCACAATGTTCCATAACAAATGCCAGAAGATGATGTCACATTTTTTTTACCACAAATGGTTAACATTTATACCGCATCGGTCATAAAATAATCACAACATTCATAATATAATGGTAATAAATCAAAACTTTTCACTTTATGAATGCACCCCATAGATTCATCATTCATAAATATTAACACATTACATACATTCGTAACTCTCACCGCAAAAAAAAAGAAAAAAAGAAAAAAATAAATAATCATAATTTTCTTACGATAAACCATGTGCATAATAACATTTTCCTAAATGTTGATGTCAACAAAGTAGCAACCACCATACTAATTTTACCTAGAGACTCACTAATCCATGGCATAACCATTTGGCAGTTTAGCCGTAAAATCATAATATCTAATTCCAAGATTCACAACACAATAAAAGGGTATATATCTTTATCTGAAATCCTAGCTAACAAGAGTCCTAAAATGGAAGCCCAGCCAAGAAACTTTCCTAATAACAATTAAACCATAAAAAAATAGTACTATTAACAAACATTATAGGGTATTTGCCCAGATTCCAAACCACAAGTTGAGCTTAATGCACCCCACAATGGAGGCAACTAAAGAGACTTGACAGCTACAAAATAGCAGGGCAAAATGGCACCGCACACTTTGCTAAAGGGATATCCATGCCAGGGCCCCTCCCTTCCTTTCCTTCTTATCTCTTGAGATAGAAAAAACGTTCTAATACCAACCTCTCATTGCTGGGTGCATTTTCATTCCTACATGAATCTCATCTGTTAGGGTCATCCATGCTACCCAGCCTGTACCTCAAGTGATCGTGAGGGGTACTTAGGTGTTAATGAAGTGAGATTTCAAGTTTGAATCAATCAAGGGCGTCGGCTTGGAGTAGTAATCCAACTCTACAATCCTACAAACATCCTACCTTGTGGCACCTCAAAAAAATAATAAAATAAAAAATACTATCCATCTTAATAAAGTGAGATTTCAAGTACGAGTCAATCAAATGGCATCAACCTGTTGTAGTAATCTAACTCTACTAGCCTACTAAGATCCTACCGTGGCAAAAAAAAAAAGTTTATCTGCCATCTGCATCCACAAAAAAACCCCCTCGCATCTCCGTTGCGATATACCCTGCATTTTTCTTGCTCCACAGCATCGCCTCATTTACCACCAGACACGTGGGAACCATGTCCTTCGTTCCCAACCAATCATTTAGCGAACATCATATGTCTAAACATTCTCAATACCCGTTTTGCAGTGCATCAAAAAGGATTAGGGCAGGAGCAGGAACACTGATAAAACACCTGTAACAAACATGTATAACAAACAAAAAAGAATGCAGTGCCTTGAATTGAAAGGCATGAACCAAAAGGCCTAGCCAGTTAAAAACCTAATTAAATTTTAACAGAACATTATATTATAGATAGAATGTAAATGGTAGCTGAACTCAACCTTCTATAAGAAAGGCCACACGCCAAAAAAAGGGTGTAGAAGCAAATAAATAGGAGGGAAAAAAGATTTGCATTAGGATCTCTATAGTTGGTACACTGCACAGGGCAATTCATGCTATCAGCATTTGCCAGAAAATTAGGCTACTTTTTTCCCAGCCCAAATGGAAAAGAAGTTAATAAAGTATCGGGCATTGGGAAACCCTCTCTCCTCATCATCCTCAAAAGAACCCAAGGAGCATTTTCAAAATAAAGCTGAAAATTTGCGTACACATATCTCAGATTAATTGCTTCTGCACATCTTTAGAGACCCTCTCAGCTTGAAAAAAATATAATTCTTTAAACAAACTCCTGACTTAAATGTGTTTCCAGCATTAAGTGGTTCGATCTACCTGAAGCCTTATGCTGCAACATTGTCAGTATCATCAGTTGAAGCTACTTTCTTTCCAACGTACCGCTGAAAAAATGGGGAGAAAATAGAATAAAAAATTTAAAACGGGTCAAATTTCTTCAGAAGTCTCTAGGACATAATGAAAACTGCAAAGATAAAATGATTTTCATAACAAATAAATAATTACTGTGGAAGAACTTCCAAAATACCTGCTTGCCAAAGGAGAAGGGGACATATTTGTATTTGACCATGTGCATTATCTGCCTCTTCATTGTTGAAACAAACAGCACCACCCAATAGAACAATAGAATTGGCCAAAATACAGGCACGTCAAATGCACTGAAGAATGTGAGCACGAAGGCAAAGCAGAAGGCTTTTGTTACGGAATACCTGCCATGAGAAGTAAAAAGATGGAAATCCATACCACTTGACAAACTCAAAACTATCATTCACAAGAATTGCAACTAATAAGCGGCTCTGCATTGGGAAAGAACAACATGAAGAGCAACTTCCTTCAACAAAACAAGATTTAAGGAAAAAAGAAACACTCTTCACAAAAGTAAACTTTAGAATGAAAACAATAAACAATAGATATTTGTGTGTGATTAACAAAACCTTTAACAACCCTAAATTAATGCAGCAATAAAACAAATACCAGGTACTCTAATTCACAGATAAACAAACTGCAAACTAAATTTAGACTATCATCCTTTATTGTATAGCCGCGAAGCAAACCTTACGTGCTACGTATATGTATATAGCTTTCATCAATTAAAATGGACTTTGCAAAAGTAGTGGCAAAGTTTTACAAACCTCCACAACAACAGGATTACTGAGCTTCCTCAAGATTCTTCTTATCTATACAGATATATCTAGATAGACACACACACGCATAAACATGTGCCACCCTTATGATATTGATACTTGTGAGAAAGATGGCATAACAGTATGAACATATAGTGTGAGAGGTCCATTAATGTCATCCAATATATTAGGAGATATTAAAGTCTCATAGTAGTCTCCCAATACTCATGAGTATGGGTCGTCTCCCAATACTCATGACTCATGGTGTTGCCATCATAAAATTGATCTATATCTGTCACAAATGAACAATAGCACTCTGCTCAAGTAATACAAGACACATACATATCTATAATATAACTGAATGGCCTACAATATACTGGTTACATTGATAGGTACATGTGATGAGACATTGCCCTTCACATATAACCTGATCAAGAAGCCTCTTTGCAGATACTTTTCTCCTCACCATCTTTTATAACTGAGAAGAAAACATTTGCAATAATAAGAGTAATAATGGTAGAAATAAAAATAACAATGATACTAAATAACCAAGAAACATATAAATGTGAGAATTTTTTCTCTATAGTGCGTCGACAAAATGATCTATTTAAGTGCTTCAGCAAATCAACTTCCATCTCCTATCCTAAGGTGCTTAGCCAAAGGTTCCTTTGTTCATGGAGAGACAAGCTTACATATCACATCAGCAATTCTAACCATGGATGGTAGAAAGGCCATGGAAAAATGACAAAGAGTGTTTAGTAAGCCTTTGAAGAATTTAGTCATGCACTTAATTGGTGGATATATGTCCTCATAACACTATGTTTCTAAGTTTAAAAATGGCATTGTGATGACTACAAAAGCATTCCATTTGAAGGCCCCTCAAATAATAAGAATCACTCTCCAATGCAGACATAGAATACACCCAAAATCACTAGGTAAACTAAAGCTTAGTAGCAGGAATCGTCTCAGATGGCGACGACTCTGAGGAAAAAGCGCGATTTTGCGCTTCTGAGGAAGGATCGCATCAGAATCGTGAATCTGAGGAGAGGGAAACACGAATCTGATGCGGGAAGGGAGCACTATTGAGAGGGCAAGGAGAGAACCTGGTCGCAGGCTTCGATCTCGCCGTTTGACGACTTCGATCTCGCCGTTTGACTTCCCCGTCGAAGCCCTAGTCTTCGTCCCTCTCTTCGAAGCCCTAGGTCTTCGTCTCTCTCTCTCTCTCGTTTCTCTCACTCTCGATCTCCTCTTCGTCTCTGCTTCTCTTTCTTCGCCTCTGTTGCGTGTCTTTTTTCTCCCTCTCTCGATCTATTCTCTCTCTCTCTCTCTCTCTCTCTTTCTTTCCCTCTCCGTTTTCATTTTATATAATACAATTTATCATATATATAATATATATATATATAAAATATAATTTATAAATTATAAATTATAATATAATTTATCATAAACAATATAATTTTTATTTTACATCTTTTATTTATTTTTTTATATTTTTAATATTCTCAATATCCTAAACATTAACATATAGAATTAAAAAATAAAATCATATATAATTAAAAAATTAAAAAATAAAATATCTAATTTTTCTTTTTGTTTATTTTAACATAATTTATTATTCATTATAATAAATAAAATATAATTAATAAAAATAATACATAAACGCTCCTAATTTACGACTCCTCTAAGTGGCCACGTTCCCCCGCTCCCGCTCTCGCTCCCGCTCCCGCTCCCGCTTCGTGCAACTAAGAACTAAAGCATTGAATAGGATTTCAAGGACTGCATTGAAATATGAGTCAACCAATTCCTCTACCCAGCATACATGGTTAGAGGATACACACACACACACACATATATAAAGGTATAAACAATCTTCAATAAGAAATGGAAAAAGGACAGTACCCAAAGTTAGTCCTTGTTAATTTAGGGTGTTGGGCTAAGAAGTATGGATACAGACACGTGACACAACACAGATACGACACAGATGCGCCAACACGCTAATTTTAAAAAAATACAGGATACGACACGTGGAGAACATGCATGAAATATATAATTTTATATATTTATTATATATTATATATATGAATATATCATTTAAAGATAATAAAAAAATACAATATGACACTAATCCCTATAAATTTATATAATTTTTGTTTGCATCTTAAGTTATTTTGTTCAAACTTATAATTAGTTTCACATGTGTCTAATCGATACACACATGTGTTTAAGAGATACACACGTGTGTCCCTTAGTTGCAGGAATCGTGCAACCAGGTGACGAATCTTCGTAAGAAACGCGATTCCGCGTTTCTTAGAAAGAAACGTGTAAGAATCGCGTTTCTGTAGAGAGAGAAACGCGATCCTGTCCAAGATGGGATCGTTGGTGAAAATAAAATAACTCAGAAACCCAGACAGAGAGAAGCCCTAACCCATTGAAAACAGAGAAAGAGAAAACAGACAGAAACCCTAATCCATTGAAGACAGAGAAAGAGAAAGGGAAAGGGAAAGGGAAAGGGAAAAAACCTATTGAAGCCCTAATCAAGACTAGATCAAGGTATGTTCTTCCAATCTATGTGTGTTCGACTATCTCTCTCCCTCTGGTCATTGTCGAAGTCGAACCTGTTTATCTTCTTTGACTCTCTCTCTCCTTCTGCTCGATGCTCTTCGTCGTCGTCTCCTTCGTCCTTCGTATCTCTCTCTCTCGCTCTCTGTGTTCATTTTCGTCTTTGCCTCCTCTCTCTCTGTTTGTCTCTCTTGTTCCTCCCCTCTATTCGAGTCCTCTCTCTTCCTTCTTCGTTGCTGTCTCTCTCTCCCTCTTTTATTCTTTATTTTATTTTTTTTAACTTTTTTTTTGTTTTTAGTAATAAAAAAACCATTTACATCTTTTATTTATTTTTTTTATATTTTTAATATTCTCAATATCCTAAACATTAACATATAGAATTAAAAAATAAAATCATATATAATTAAAAAATTAAAAAATAAAATATCTAATTTTTCTTTTTGTTTATTTTAACATAATTTATTATTCCTTATTTATTATAATTTTTTATTTATAATATATATCAATTAAAAATAAAAAAAAATTAACAATAATACATTATTTAAAAAATATAATAAATAAATAAATAAAATATTTAATGTGTATTAAAATAAAAATATTTATAAAAAAAATTCTAATGTGTATTAAAATATATATATATATATATCTTACCGCTCTCCGAGGCACTCCCAACTTAAGAAACTTCTATCGGCTCACGCTTCCTCGTTCCCGCTCCCACCCTTGCTCCCGCTTCGTGTAACTAAGGTGTGTCCTCCAAGTGTCCAAAGAGTGTCCCTGTCTTTAAAATATATGACACATTTTGAAGAGTGTCGGACACGTTTTAGGAAGTGTCCAAAGAGTGTCAGTGTCCGACACGGACACGGCCACAGCATCGATACGTTACCTTCTTAGAAGTGTCTGTGCTTCTTAGGTTTGTTCGTACTTCTTCGGTGTCGGGAAATTAAAACTTGAATGAATCTACCTAAGAAAAATTATTGGAACATACTTTCATGAACCACCTTAGAAAAGGATTGTACCCAATGTGAAGTGATTAATCCATGCATCCTAGAAAAACAATCTACTTTGAGTTCATCCTATAATCAATAGAAAAGTGATATGTTTTGCACACCACACACAAAATCTTCTCATGAACATGAGACCAAAAATAACAACAAATGACTAAAGTGCATGGTAGACGGATGTACTTTTATAAGATGCACATGCACATTGAAGATAACATCACATCTTAAAAGGTTTCTTGAGGTATTTCTGAAGTTGGTCTCAAGTGTGATGCAAATACAGCTAAAAGGTTTTAACAAGGATAATTTTCAATAGAGGCACTCAAGTAATACAAATAAACCAAACCAAACCAAGCCTTAAGTCCTATCAAAAGAAAGGATTAATATCTTTGAAGTCCATAGCTGGCTCCACCCTGCACACTCATAAATGAAGGCTACAAAGACATAGATTAAAGAACCCTTTGACTTAGAGATGTTTGACCACATATCATTCAATGGCTTAATGGGTACATTACAGCAGCTAATATCAAGTTAGGATGAATTTAAGGTTCACTATATCAGTTTGTAGTTTATTTATCATTTTTTTCACAGTGTGATTAATTTTTTTTTCTAATTATCTTTAATCTAAAATTATTTAATTTCAACTTAAGATCCTATATAGTTAATTTAACATAGTTTCAAGTCTGCATTATCTTTAAAATCAAATTGTGAACTAGACATTGAATTTCAATGTCACTTTTTTCCCTGCTTAATCATCTAGTATTGACACATACCACATCAAATGTACAAATTGGTAGCAACTAGCTTACAATTTCTGAGTAATAGTTTCAAATTTTGTTTTCAATTCTGATTGACAGCCAACAAATATGATTCACCTTTCATGCAGTACGCCTTAAATTTTAAATCTTGAAAACTACTGGCAGGTACTGCATACTGGGTAAGCAAATGACCTAGAGGTCCAATTGACAAATTTATACATATATATATAATTTAAATAAATAAAAAAAAAAAACTTCCAGCATAGATAGAAATGGGAATTTCTAAATAGTAGATCAGTTTCATTTCAATTCAAATCCACCTCGTTTCGACTATGGCCCAACTTTTGTCTAAAATGAGGAGGCAAAAAACTAGAACTTGTTGAAAATTTTATTTACCAAACTAAGGCTCAGCTTGTTGCAGAATAAACCACACACATACACACACAATAGCAAAACAAATCAATCATAAACAAGAAAAGCATGACACACATATATACATGGTTTGGCAAGATTCCCTATGTCCATTGTTCACATCAATTCCACTATATTGAAAGACCAAAAGAGTACAATGTGGCTACTTGGGTAGACTTCAATATATATATATATACATATATATTAGGGTTCATATCAATAGATTATCATAATGCCCTTAGCATTCAAAAGTAATTCGTATTAAGCAGGCTCCACAAACCCAACACAACTTAATGGACTGGAGTAAAACCCACTTCTTGCCTCCAAACAACACCAAAAGATTTCCTAAGGATAGTTCCATAAGATGGTTCTGAGAGTGATAAAAAGAATATGATGTTTATGAGATAAAGAAATTAGAAAAAAAATTAATGGAAAGGATATAGCTTTGAAATTCCATAATGCACCGCAACGTGGAGGCTTGCAAACAAACGGTAGAAAATACTCCTATGACATTGAGATCTATCACCATTATAAATCATTCAATTGCTTGGAAAGCATTGTCACTCTTTATTTTTCCATCCATATTTGATCAATCTCTAGAGCGCATTACATCAGCCACACCAAGTGTCCTATTCCAATCAATAGGAATAGACCTATCAATTTCGGAACCCTAATTTCAATTTTTATTTTCACTTGTAATTGACAGCCGACAAACATCATTCACCTCTCATACAGAACATTTTAAAATCTGAAAAAGGACAGGTCCAAATTGATAAAAGCCACGTCTTTTACCAGAAGACGCCCCTAAATCTAAACCCAATGCAGACACAAAATTTATGAAGATCTCACACAAACTGTTCCCCAATTTGATCAAAAAATCATTTATAGGTTCATTCTCCAATACAAACATCATGAATTGAAAAGAAGAGAGAGAGAGAGAGAGAGAGAACGAACCAGAACTTGAACTCAGGAAGGCGGCGAACGAAGGGACGAAACTCGTCAGATCCGCGAGTGGGGAGGGAGGGGCCATCGGAGAGATCTTGGATCTCGGGATCGACCTGAGGGGAGAGGAAGAGGATGAAGAGCTGGAGGATGTAGATGCCGAGGCCATAGGTGATTATGTAGTAGCCTTGAAGGAGGAAGACGCGGATAGAGTAGATCAACGCCACCAAGACGAAGCCGATCCAACGGTGGTAGACGAGAGGCGTCGACTTGTCCAGGAGGTGTTGGTACCGCCGTGACACGGAGTAGCTCCACTGCGACACCGACGACGACGACGGATCGTCGCCGGAACCGCCACCGAGATTCATATTTTATTTATTTATTTTGTCTCTCTTCCAGATTCTTGTTGGAATGGCAGAAGAGAGAGATTTGTCGGCCTCTCGTTTTTTTGTTTGTAAACACTGTTTGTTTATTTTATTGGAATTCACAAGGAGAGGGAACGGTCGTGACGTTGAAAAAATGTAATGGAGTTAGGGGCTCGCGGTTAGGTGGTGGCCGAAATTTTTTTAATAGGTGTTTGGTATGTATTAAATAAATATACTCCCTCCGTCTTAAAATAATGGTTCCTTTTGGGGAATCTAACTTTTTTTGATAGTACAATTATTGTACTTTTAAAAAGTTGATTTTCCAAAATTACCCTTTGATAGTACACTTTTTTGAGAATATCAATGTCATAATTGTACTTTTTATATTATTTATGAATTTAAAAGAAGGGCAAAATGGGAAATTTATATTATTTTTGTACTTGATTTTTGAAGAGGGACTAATATTTTGGGACAATGAAAAATGGAATAAGGGACTAATATTATGGGACGGAAGGAGTATATTTTTTTATATATATATTTATTTTGATTACATTAATTAATATTTATCTATATTTTTTTTTTATTTTTTACTCACTTTTTTATTTTCTTACTTTTTTTATACATTTTTTTTATAAAAAATTAAAAAATATAGTTATTTAGAATATCTCAAACCACTCATGAATCTATCATTTGTTTGTAAGATTGGTGAATTGAAAAAAAATTCTATATTCATCCGCTTAGATTGGTAAATACGGATTAAGCGGATTAACAGATGAATGCAAGTTAATTTAACGATTTAAATTTTTATAAATTTTGAACATAATACAACTTGTCGATATTTTTTTAGATAATAATCTAACTCAACATAACCAAAAGATTGTCAAATACCAATAATAAATATATATAATAAAATCATGTATTATCAAAATTATTTCATTACTTTGTTTTTCATTCAAAAACTATTTAATTTGATTTTTTATTTAGAATGACAAAATTAAGTCTTATATTTTCCACACAAAAATATCAAATATCAACACTTGCCATTAAATAAAAGGATTTCTAAATTGAAAATATAATAAAATATATAAAAAAAAATTAATTGAAAATACAAACAGAATATCTAAACAAATTAAAAACACAAACTCTTATAAATTATTAGGGTACTTGCAGTTTGATGGTTCAGTTACGACCAAAGGAATCTTAAATCCATTATTTCTTCAAAACTAGATGGATTAAAAAAAATTAATCCATAACTATTCACTCGTCATCACACATTTGTCTAAAACATAGTGGATCAGTTTGATTTAAACGGATCAAAATATCCGCTGAACATACCCTTTAGGAGTAGAAGCTTTTCGGCCTTGGATAAGCCCAATCTAGAGAGTGGTCATGGCGTTTCAAATGGGCTGCATTCCTTAAAAGGATCTGTTCTTCTACGTTAAGGCCCAATCAATCAAGGGCGTTCTATTATTTCTGCTGATGTATTGATAAATTTATAAGGGACTTACTAGGGTGGGCGCGGGTCGGTTGTGGCCACGGAACCTCCAATTCGCCATCCATCCCTTAAATTGGCAGATTGAAGAAAATCAATTCGCATCCGTCCGTCAATCCGGCGGATGCGGATTGAGCGGATTAACGGTTTGGCAGATGGATGCGAATCGGTTTGGCAGTTTGAAATTTTATAAATTTTCAACATAGTTCAATTTGTGCACTCTCTCAAAAAAAAAAGAAAAAAAAAAAAGAAGATTACAGTCAATGACTTAAAAAAGTATTACAATTACTGCATGCCTCATCCAAAGAAAGAAAGTTTGAAATTTTAGAATATCACAATCACTGCATGCCTCATCCACATATTACAATCACAGCATGCCTCATCCACATAAAGTATTACCATTTGTTGTTCTTAAAATATAAAAACAATTCAAACCACCAAAACCATGAACAGAGCAATAGTAGAGATTGTATGTCTCTGTGTTGTTACATTTATACATGTTTTTGAAAACAAAAACTAACCACCATATATCATATTTTCTCTTTATTATTTTTAGAGTTATATTTAAAAACCAAAAAATGTAGATAAATAATACGTTTATTTTTTTCAATTCAAAAAATATATTTAAGTTAAAAACTTTTTTTCAACAGAATATTTGAACTCTTTTTCAATTGAAAATACAAACAAAATATTTAAACAAATTGAAAACACAAAGTCTTATAAACTACTAAGGGTGCTCACGGTTTGGCGGTTTGGTTGCGGCCAAAGGAATCTTAAATCCGCCATCCGTTCGCCAAATTGGTAGATTAAAGAAAATCAATCCGCAACCGTCCGCTCGTCATCACGCATCGTCCAAAATGCGACAGATCGGTTCAGTTCGGTCGGTTTTGGTGGATCGGTATATCCGCTGCTCACCCCTAAGACTTACGGATAGATTTTAATAGGTGAATTTATCATTTAATAAATTTTATGATAATTAATAATATTTTTCATCAAATATTATTAAAAAGTGTCATTAATTTTTAATTTTCAGTGACAATTTAATTGTCACAAAAAATGTCACTAATTATAAGTTTTGATGACAATTTTAAAAAATCATTATAAAAAAATGTCACTAATTTTTAATTTTCAGCAACAATTTAAAAAAAATTATTATAGAAAAATATCACTAACTGTAAATTTTAGTAACAATTTATAAAAACCGTGATAAAAAAAAATCACTAATTGTCAACTTTTAGCGACATATGTAAAAAATCATCACAAAAATTTATTTTTAACGATGATTTTACTAGAACTTATTTTCAACAAGACTTGATAGAAATTAAGTCTAACTATTAGGACCTATTGGTAATTTATCCAAATTTTTCTAACACACCAAAATTAAAGAGTGTTATTGGATCAGTTTGCTTTAATTCAAGAGAACCAAATTAGTTTTCATAGTTCCAGAAATTGAGTTGTATTTCTTTTCTTCTTCTTTTTTAAATAAGTAATTTCTACTTGCAATTTTCTATGTAGAAATAGTTTACATAATTTTATTTATTTATTAAAATTGATATTGGGAAGAGGGGGAATTAGTACTTTTAGTTTTAACTTTTGTTTCGCAAGAAATCCAATCAAACATGCCCTTATAAGTGAGTCTCAAGAGCAATTGTAAAACTCCATGTATCTAATATATTTTTTATTGAAATATAGTATAAATATATTATAATTCTTCTTTATTTGTGATTTAAATTTAGAGATTTATTTAAAATGGATGGTAGATATTGATAAGTATAATTTCTTTTACATAAATTCTAATCAAGTTTTTGAATAAAATACTAACCAATATTTTCTAGCCACTAGCCACACATGCCTTTAGGAAGGGCTACTTCCCACAAGCAATATGAGTGTATCCAAATTCATGTTGAGAAAGATCTACGATATTGTTTGAAGGTTTGGATATGATTCAATTTCGAGGGAATTATTTGAATGTGGAAGGTGGAGAAAACAATTACAAAAAAAGTGGTTTGTGTTTGGTTTGGTTCGTGCAAGATATAAGATGTGTTTGGATTGTGTTTCGAAACACATTTTTGAAAAAAAATTTCTAAAAATATGTTTGGTTATAAATTTTCTTAAAAAAATTTTAAAATTACTTCTCTCTATATTACACATCAATTAATCAATTTTTCTCTTTCTTCTCTGTTTCTCAATTACTTTTTTTCTCATACATATCTACTCAATTATAACAAAATATCAAATCATTTCAAACTCTCAAACTTCAAAATTATTTTCAAAATATACAACTAAACAAACAAAAAAAAAACTATAAACTCTCTCTCTAAAAATATTTTTAAAAATTTATCTCAAAACACAAATCAAATATATCCATATTTTTTTTTTTTGGGGTGAAAGTTATACTTTCAACTTTTTATAATTATTTTTAGTCTTGTCGGCTGTATATTAACTCCCCTAAAAAATTTCTACGTGTCGATACAGCTGGAGGCCAGAATTTTTAGCCGTATATGTGTAGTTGGATTGTATCTATACCACTTGTCTCAAAGTTTGAAGTCAAAGCTGATCTGCAATTCTTTTTGACAAAATAGCCATTGACCTTCTACAATGTGAATGGTAGAACCTTACTAGGGCTGCCCATCATATAAACAGGCATGTTAGGTATTATGGGAAAAAAAATTATAAAAAAAATTATAAAAATTTTATGAAACTTAAATTATATTTAGAATAAAATATCATATACTAATCAAGATAATTTAAGGATCATAAATTTTTTATAATCATATTCATAAAAAAAATTCATGATCCTTAACTTTTTCCTAATACAAATTAAGACTAAATGGATGTAATTATTACGCGTAATGTCACAAACTAATGAAATTGATCAAATGGGATTGGAATTCACACCCAATTACATATGCGACCAAAAGTTGTAAATTTATGTATGAAAAAAAGAGAATGTTCACTTTTAAAAATTATTTGCTATTATTGTTGCACTCAATATGTGCTTGATTAGAACCCCCAAAGGTTGGTCTAGTGGTGGAGGTTTGGGACTTAGGAGTTTGCTCCTCTCTAGGTCTCAGGTTCAAAACCTCTTAGGTGCTATTAACTCTTGTGTTGGGCCAGTCTAGACAGAGCTTTGTTGCCCCCCGCTAATAGACAGTGGGATTGGTCCCCTAGGGATTAGTCGAGGTGCACGCAAGGATTAGTCGAGGTGCACGCAATTTGCTGCCCCCCGCTAGTGGACTGTGGGATTGGTCCCCTAGGAATTAGTCGAGGTGCACGCAATTTGCTGCCCCCCGTTAGTGGACTGTGGGATTGGTCCCCTAAGAATTAGTCGAGGTGCACGCAAGCTGAACCGAACATCCTGAATTATCAACAAAAAAAAAATATGTGCTTGATTAGCACTTTCATCATATGAGTGGTTGCATCAACTATGTTACAATTTTTTTTTTAAATAATAAAATAAAAACTTGATTACTTTATTTGACTATTAATCTAAATTATTACTACAACAAAAATCACCTTTGGCGACTAAAAATAGTCGCCAAAAGTGGATTTTTCAGATTCAGCGACTAAATTTTTTAGTCGCCCATTTTGTCGCCAGTACTTAGTCGGCAGAGGTATTGGCGACTAAACAAGTTTTAGTCGGCAAAAACAGGTGTTTCAGCGATGAAAGTGATGGTCGCCAATAGTGAATTACACTTTCGGAAATTATACATTCAGCGACTAATATTTTAGTCGCTGATAGCCATGAATCGCCGACCAAAGTGATTAGTCGCCCAAAGCAACACTTTTGGCGACGACTAATTTTAGTCGCCATTATTTGGTCGCCAATTCTATTATTTTGGGCTACTAATGATTTTTTTGTCGCTAAAAAAATTAGTTCCAATTAAAAATATGCAGTTTTTTAGTCGTCAAAAACGTCACCTTTTGGCTACTAAACTGAATTTTAGTCGCCAATACTCAGTTTTTAGCTACTAATTTTTTTTTGGTAGCCAAAAAGCTTCACTTTCAGCGACCAATATGTTTTTAGTCGGCAAAACACCTACAATCGGTGACCAATCTGTTTTTTAGTCGCCAAAACCATCACTTTTGGCGACTAAATTATTTTAGTAGCCAAAAACTGTCACATTCGGCGACTAAACTACCTTTAGTCGCTAAAACCCCCAGATTCGGCGACTAAAGTGCCTTTTAGTCGCTAAAAACCTTGTATTCGGCGACTAAACTGTTTTAGTCGGCAAAAGTGACCAATTTTGGCGACTAATTCCATTTTAGTCGCCAATTCTACTACTTTCAGCGACGAAAAAAGAAACTTTAGTCGCCAATTCTGCTATTTGTTGTAGTGTATATTGATCCAAATGATAAGATTTATTCAATTGAACAGGTTGTTGATCCTATAATCACTTTACATGTATGGACAAGATCACATACGCTAGTATTACTTTCGTATTAAATTTTTTGTTATTATAATTTTTTTCTTTTTTGGTACAAATGTTTTCTCTTAATTTTATTATTATGTGGTTAGCGTCCTCTTCTAGTTTTAACAAATGATGTAATGAAAATTTTTATAATAAAAATAATACTAACATATTTTTAATTAATTGAGAATAATTACCAAACACCCTTATAATTGAGGTAGGGACGTTAATACAAGAGCTCAAAAGTCAACTCTCAAATGGAAGAAAGTTCCTCCACTATTTCGTTCCACCATTCTAATCTATATAGCTACCTTTTGACAACAGATCAAATCATATCATACACAGCTCCGATCATGTTTCGTGCACCAATGTCCACCACCGCCGCATTTCAAGCCCAGCATTCCGCAACACCACCACCACCAATGTATGCTCCGCCGCCGCCATCACAACCATATCAACAGCCCAATGCACTTCTTTCCTCCGTCCTCCCATACGGTGGCGCACCACCAGCTCCTCCATATCCCTCCACCGCCACCGCCTACTCTGCTGCACCGTACACCGCGTGCCCCCCACCCCCAAGTTCAGTACAACCATCTCCATCTCCTTACCCAACATACCCTACTCAGGCATCTGCAACCCCATCTCCTCCATACTCAATGTTCGCTCCTAATTCAGCAACCCAATCTCTTTACCCCAATTACCCTCCTAATAATAATAATAATAATAATAATACAGCAGTGACATATCCACCATCATCCACACCCTACCCTCATGCTCCACCACCACCTGCCCGTCCTCCCCAGCCTTTTGCCCCCGCAGCCTACCCTGCTCCACCATACCCACCGCTGCCGCCCCACCAAGCCTCAAACTGTTACCCACCAGGTATATTTCCATTCTTATTAACTTCTTGTTTTCATGCATCATCCTAGTTTAAAAAAAAAAAAAAAAAAAACTCTTTGTTAAGCCACTGCATGACACACTATAATAATTTAAATTGTTTGTTTTTGTTGAACTGGTGTATATCATTAGGAAAAAAAAGTCAGATTAATTCGATGATTGCACGATAATCGCACACAGATGATTTTAATACAATAAAAATTGAATGATTTATCTTTAATTATACTTGTCATTTATTTTTATGAAAATGAATATTTGATAAAATCATGTACTGCAATTATCTTATTAATTTGATTTTTTTGATAAAAAAAATTTATGAATCATACAATTAAATGATTCTATTATATATATGATTTTTTTTTTAATTTTAAATTATGATAAAAATATTATGCATCTCTGCTATTCCCTTTTTGGAATTTCTTATTATATCATAATTATATGTATATATTCAGGTGCAGGAGTGTGGCCACCACCTCCATACTAAAGATCTTCAGGACCAGAATATTAACATAGATCTGAGTAAGAGTTGTTCAAGTGGAGAAAAATGCTGCAACCAAGACTTCCTCAGACAATTCATCTTTGAGCTTTATCTCCTTTTGTATTAAAATTACTTTGTGATTTATATATATCAAAAAAAAAAAAATTAAATCAGCTCTTTATATTATTACTTTGATTTGGCTACAGAAAAAGTCGATTACTGATATATATATATATATATATATTCATGACTCCTCATCATTTTCTTGCCATGTCTCCATAAGATAAAATGCTATCATAGGTTCCTACATCCAAATAAATCAAAAATGGCTTCCTCTACTGAAAATATCATTTAAGTGAAATGTAGAAAGAATAATCAAATTAATGAAAAATTTTGCGACATTAAATTTTTTTTTTTTATAAACTTTTTTATGAACAATTGTTGACAATATTAACTAAAAAGAGTTTGAAGCAAGGTTTTGAAAAGCGGTTGCGGTCGCCGTAACGGTGGCGATGACGCGATTACGATTGCTGGGTGTAAAGGCCGTAGCGTAACAATTGCGGTAACCGGAATCGTAATTTTTTTTTTTCCGCACAATGTGAAAAAAACTTATCGATACGCACATTTTTTTCCATGATCATATTTATTGGGTTTTAAAATAAATATTTATTAATTTTTATAAATTTTTAAGTTTGATTCAATATATTTCATATTTTTAAATCACTATAAACTGAGTTTTTTACATTTTATTTTAATAATTAATGACTTTATATTATACAAAAAATCAATCACTAACTATTATATATAAGATAAACAATGACAAAAGTAAGAAAATAAATAAAAGCCTAAATATATATATATATATATATTTTAATCAAGCCAAATAGATAATGACTACACTTATTATTATTATTATTATTATTATTATTATCAAACAATATATAGATAAATAGACACACACAAACAAAATGGTTGAGTGATAGTAGCTAAATAGAATAGCATAGGTTTTATAACTTCAACAAATCAATAATATGTTCTTCATCTTCCCTATTTTCTCTCTATCTCTCTTTTCTTATTTTCAACTTTTTTTTTGTGTTTTTTCAAAAGAAGTAATTCGGAATCGTTACGTAGCGGTGCGTAACAAGCCATTACAGCACTATTACGACCGCTACAGCAGCCGCTACGGCTGACACACCTGTGAATCTCAATCACACTGCAAAAACGATCGTAATGTGTGGCGGTAGCTATTACAACCGTTACGTAACGGCTGCAGTCACTTTTTAAAACCTTAGTTTGACGACTCTTTCTGGGCTGCTAAATTTCACAATGCCTAATAACAAATCTTCTTAAAGAAACCTTAGTTACTAAGCTTGAAAATTAATATTTGTATGTTTAAGAGCATTTCTAATGATTGTTATAACAAAATGCCATTGCTATAATGCAGTAGTTTTGGCAAAAAGAGAGAGTTCCAAAGCAACTGCTATTTGAGGTGTTAAATTTTGACTTTGAGATTCCTTGTTCCATAGGCACGAGGCTCAGCATATTGTCAAATTTGACAAGAGTTTTCTTTCTCTCTCTTAAAAGGACCCATAAATACCATTTGTGTTTAATTCTTTTGTTAAAAAAAAATATAATAAATAACATTTTCTCTATTGAAGCAGAGTTTCCTAATTTTGATTATACTGTAACATGCTAAACTTTAATTTTGGTATGCCATATTAACTATTTAGCATTTGGAGATAAACCTCAATTTTTAGCTTCCAATCTAACCCAAAAAACAAAATTTGAAGGCATGATTAATAAATTTCTCACAATAATCTGGGACAAAAACTGAAACCCCTTGACAAACAATTAAGGATTGATTACACTTTACACCATCTTACTTTTATCAAAATTTATTTTTGATCCCTCAATTTTTTATTTTGACAACCAAATTCTTGTATGTTTAAAGTTACGTTGAAATTACTTCCTATTAAAATTACTTCCTATCAATTTTTATTAGCCTATTGATGTCCAATATGATTATAATTTGACTTAAAAGAGTTAATAACACTTTGGCATTCTTATTATAAAAATCTCATTTTGATTCATTTATTTTTAATTGTAACAATTAACTCCTTATAATATAAGTGAAGATGTAATATTATTCTGTTGGAAATAGTTATAAATTCTGGGTAAAATCAGAATTTTTTCTTAAGTTCAGTCTATTTTTTAGGTGGGCCCCGTGCGTCGATTTTCACGGGTCAAAGTGGTAACGCGTTCTATGCCGCGTTGTGATTCACGTGGTATATTTGGTTGCTCAAAACCATTACCGAGTGAATGGGAAATTGAAGCCAAAGTGTGCTCCATGAAAATGGAGTTTTGGTGGAAATTCCTTAAGGTTGTAAATTGGCTTGTCCCACATTGATTTGGTGAGAGGTTTTGAAAGGGTTTATAAGGCTTAGGGTGAGATACTTGGGGTGTGCCCCAAGGGGTACCCAAGTGTTTTAGAGGGAGAGGTTATGGGCAAAATGGGCTAGACCCATTGGACCCAAAAAAACACCACACGCGCGCCGCCGCCGCCGGTCGGGCGGGCTGGGCTGGGCTTGTGCGTGGTTGGGTTGGGCCAAAAACATTTGAATTTAATTTTATTTTTTATTAAAATAAAATCCATAATTCAAATTAAATTGGTTTGGATTATTTGTTCATCCAAACAGGGCCCTTCCCGTTTTTAAACAGAAATAAACTGTTTTGGAATTAGTGCACACCCAAACAGGGCCCTTCCCGGGTCTATCTGTTTGAATAAACAGATTCAAATCTGTTTAAATTTGAATCTAACAGGTTTCATACCTGTTCAATTCAAAACCAAAAGCCACCTTTACATCTATAAATAGACTAGGCCTCCCATTTGAATTTAGCTCCAATTTTCGTACTCCATCATCTGATATAAATCTCTGCCATTTTGCTGCATTTATTTTCTGAAAGAAAGAGTGTAAACACTTAGTGTGTTCGTAAGGCAAACAATTTGTAGTGCTGCTATTGTTTGTAGTAGAATCATTTCATCCTGGGAGATAGACGTCCAATTTTTAAAGCATCGTGGAGAGGACGAATCTGTCTTAAGGACATAGTGTCAAACACTGGACTGATCAGATTATAATTCGAAGAAATTAAATCAAGTAAGTTATTTAATTTATTTTCAGTGTTATTATTTATTTAAATCAGATTTTAATTTTGGTTTGTGTAAACAAAATAAAATCTGTTTTTATTTATTTATTTTTATTTCGAGTTTGATTTTTGTAATCAAACAAATTCTCTCATTTTCTTTATTTCTTAATATTCTAGTTGTTGTTTTGTACACAATAGAATTTAATTTATTTAAATACAGTGAAGATTGTCCAACAATCTTAAGACAGAATATTTTTGGTATCTTCATTGTATTTAATTTTCTGTATTTTCAAAGTAATATTCTGGTTGGAAAAACAAATAGTCATTTATGCTATTTGACAGATAGTAGTAATATACTGTCTCTTTTCTTTGACAACTAGTAGTAATATACTGGTGTCATTAACAATTGCAGAATATTATTTGGTGTTACAGAAAATTATCTTCGAATTTTATTTTTCTAGTTTTAGTAACAAGGAAAATAAAATTATTTTGTTGTTATCATTTATTTTCTGGTTTTAGTAACTAAAATTTATTTTCTGGTTTTGGTAACTAGAAAATTATTTTTGTATTTTTTCTGATTTTTGTAATCAGATATTATTTCGGTATTTTATTTTTCTAGTTTTAATAACAAGAAAAATAAAATTATTTTATTTTCTAATTTTAGTAACAAGAAAAATAAAATTATTTTGTGTTATAATTTATTTCCTGGTCTTAGTAACTAGAAAATTAATTTGTGGTATTTTATTTTCTAGTTTTAGTAACATAGAAAATAAAATTATTTTGTATTATAATTTATTTTCTGGTTTTAGTAACTAGAAAATTAATTTTGTTAATCAATCATGTAACTTTGTGTATCGGTCACAATCTATAAATTTTGTACGTGACTTACGATTTCGTTTGAAGATCACTTAATTTTGAACCTTTTGTGAAAAGGTGTTAATTCTTTTGACTTTATCATAGTTCATTATGAGTATACATGGTATAATTTGTTTCTAGAATAAAATATTAGTTTTACAAACTAATTTCTTTTTTATTACGAAGAAACCTTTGTGGCAAGATTGTTTTCTTTATTTTTCTGAATCATTCTTTATTTTCTGTGTGTGGATCCGTAGTCGTGAATAGTTTCTGCCCATGAGTCGGAAAATATATATATTCACAAGAACGTTTGAATGCATATTTAATTAGTTTATTTATGTACAAATCAAACTGATTAAATGAATATATGTTTTGTCATTTTGGAGTTTAAAATTCAAAACGCATTGAATTTTATTTATGAGTTGAAAATCTTTTTATTTCATGATGCAAGTTTTGGGATCATGCATGATTAATTTATTTTGTTAATTTATTTATTTTTTTTAGTTGATGCGTTTGATATGCATGCATGACATCAACTCAAGTTATTTCTTAATAATAATTTCATGTGATTTGGAATGATAAATTGATATGTTGACCTTATATATAAGCGGATTAATTTGAGTTTTTCCAATAAATTTTTGAATGGGTGTTTAAACACCAGAGAAATTTAAACATGAAGATGTATGTAGTTATATCATTCCATTTAATTGGGAAGTAAATTTAAGAAATCTTTTATGTTGATTTTTAGTTTATTTTGAATTATGTGACATGAGATGTCATTAATAATTATTTTACTTGCGTAGTAGAATTTGTTAAACCATGAACCATTTTATTAATATGGGGGCATATCTCTTGCATTAGTTGAGATACTTTAATTTTCTTTTGTCACCAATATTTTTAAGATAGTGACATTTATTCGTAAATGAGTTGCAAGAATGTATACAATCAATTGGGTTTTTTGAATTGTTTGATTCTTAGGCAAAATTTTTATGAGGATATGATTTTGTCAAAACTTTAATTCTTATTTGTATAGTCATAATTATTTTGAATTTTTCATTTGAAATTTATGAATCATGATTTGAAATTTCTGAATCCAGCACATCATAGACAACAAATGATGAATGTCATGTTACTAAATTCAGGCTTACCACAGAACTTGTGGGGGAAAGCAATATTGTCTGCTAATTATGTTCTTAATAGAATACCCCACAAGAAAACTAAAAGCACTCCTTATGAATTGTGGAAAGGTCGACCACCTTCCTACAAATACTTAAAAGTGTAGGGGTGTTTGGCAAAAGTTGAAGTTCCTGTTCCTAAAAAGACTAAGGTTGGACCAAAAACAGTAAATTGTGTGTTTATTGGTTATGCTCAGAATAGTAGTGTATATCGATTTCTGACTTATAAATCAGAAATACCTGATATAAATGTGAACACTATTATAGAGTCAAGGAATGCTGTGTTTTTTGAACATATCTTTCCTTACAAGAAAGGACAGGAATTAAGTTCACAGAAAAGAACTTATGATTGTATACAAAGTCAAGAGACTAATGACAATCAAACATAAGAGACTAGTAATAGTCTCAACCAACAGGATTTAACTGATGATGAACCAAGATGAAGTAAGAGAGCGAGAACATCAAAATCCTTTGGTCTAGATTTTCTGATATACCTGTTGGAAAATGAACCTCAAAGCTTTAAGGCAGCAATGACAGGTCCTGAAGCACCTTTGTGAAAAGAGGCTGTTAATAATGAAATTGAATCCATTATGCAAAATCATACTTGGGAATTGGTGGATCTTCCACCAGGTTCTAAACCTCTTGGATATAAATGGATATTCAAGAGAAAAATGAAAGCAGATGGTTCAATTGACAAGTATAAAGCAAGACTTGTTAGCGAGTCATTCCAAGTCGCTGCTTTAGTGGAAAAGTTACCACCGGCTTGGAAAGATTTCAAAA
>NW_021027068.1:1841204-1905480 GCF_004153795.1 Camellia sinensis | reverse complement strand
TGTAGACATCAGTCTTTATTTATCGAAAAATAAAGGTGATGCAGTGTCTCAGTTAAAATACTCCCGAATCATTGGAAGTCTAATGTACCTAATGAATTGTACTCGTCTGCAAATGGTGAACAACTTTTCATGGGAAATTCTTCTACTTCTACTGTGGCTGGACAAGGAAAAGTTATCTTGAAGATGACATCAGGGAAAGAACTGACCCTCAACAACGTACTGCATGTACCTGACATCCGGAAGAATTTAGTTTCTGGTTCTTTGTTAAGTAAAAATGGTTTTAGGCTTGTCTTTGAGTCTGATAAATTTGTATTAACAAAGAGTGGTATGTATGTTGGTAAGGGATAAACCAGTCTGGTATTATTGCACACCCAAACAGGGCCCTTCCCGTTTTGTTATCTGTTTGAAATATAACCCAACAGATTCAAATCTGTTTGAATTCAAAACCAACAGGTTTTCAATTTAAAACCAATAGCCACCTTTACATCTATAAATAGACTAGCCTCCCATTTGGATTTAACTCCAATTTTCGTACTCCATCATCTGATATAAATCTCCGCATTTTGCTGCATTTATTTTCTGAAAGAAATAGTGTAAACACTTAGTGTGTTCGTAAGGCAAACAATTTGTAGTGCTGCTATTGTTTGTAGTAGATCATTTCATCTTGGGAGATAGACGTCCAATTTCTGAAAGCACCGTGGAGAGGACGAATCTGTCTTAAGGACACAGTGTCAAACACTGGACTTAATCAGATTATAATTCGAAAAAATTAAATCAAGTAAGTTATTTAATTTATTTTCAGTGTTTTATTATTTATTTAAATCAGATTTTAATTTTGTTTTTGTAACAAAATAAAATCTGTTTTTATTTATAATTCATTATTTTTATTTCGAGTTTGATTTTTGTAATCAAACAAATTCTCTCATTTCCTTTATTTTTTTTATTCTGGTTGTTGTTTAGTACACAACAGAATTTAATTAATTTAAATACAGTGAAGATTGTCCTACACTTTTGTCTATCAAACATTAATAACATTAACGAAACTTGTTAGGTAAATTGTGTACGACAATTTTCTCACCATATTAACGTCTCACGAATTCATCAAAATAATAAAATTGATATTGTCGGCTAATTACCATATGCACTGTTGATTGTTACTTTTATGGTTTTTTATTATAATTTATTGTGATATTAATTATGATTTATTATGATATTGATTATAATATTATTTTTATTACGATTTAAGAACTCTTTGCTTATACTTTAAGTAATTTTGGTTATAACTATTTTTTTTTTTAATTATAACTCTCATATAATTGAATTGTGGCATTTGTGTTAATTTAACTGTAATCATTTGCATATAGTACCATAACATTACCATTAAAATAGGGAGTCAAAACATTATTTTAACAAAAGTGTAGGGTATCAGGTGGTGTTTGGGATGATGATTATTGGCTAAAATAGTTAATAAAAACTAAAAAGTTAAAATAGTCAATAAAATAAAATATTATATTTTATGTATTCATCAATCACTTTTTTCTCTCACAATCATCTATTTGACTATAAAAAATTTATAAACTATTTTAAACACAAATTTTTTTTATTAATTAAAATAATTAAAAAAATCAACTAAATAGCCAAAATTACAAACGAGTGCAAGTTTATTAGCCAAAAACTAATTCGAAAAACTGGGCTGGGTATAGAATTATTTGAATTGCACAATCCGTCCAACCCGAACCAATCCGCATAAAAATGGACGGTTTCGCAAACACAATACAGGCGGATGCAGGCTGTGAGTTTAACCCACACCCCCAAGAACCCGCCCGCACTTAGACTTTTTTTTTTTAAAACCTGGACCGTTGTTATTTTATTATTGCATTTTGGATGAATGTAAAAGTTAATGAAAAATTACTTTTAGGTAAGCTTATAATTTTGGATGATTTACTTTAATTGTATTGTTATCTAGTAGTTAGTGAATGAAACTGATGATTTAGTTTAGAATTTTGAAAAATGTGTTTGTGTTAGTATATGATTTGATTTAAAAGTTTAGAAATTTAAATAATTTATTTTTGTTAAGAATTGATTTAAAAGTTTAGAGATAAACCTCAATTTTTAGCTTCCAATCTAACCCAAAAAAACAAAATTTGAAGGCAAGATTAATAAAGTTCTCACAATAATCTGGGACAAAAGCTGAAACTCCTTGACAAACAATTAAGGATTGATTACACTTTACACCATCTTACTTTTATCAAAATTTATTTTTTTGATCCCTCAATTTTTTATTATGACAACCAAATTCTTATATGTTTAAAGTTACGTTGAAATTACTTCCTATTAAAATTTAAGTTTGATCCCTTGTGATTGTGTTATGAGAAAAAAAATTATGTGTGGCACACATATCAATTTTTATTAGCCTATTGATGTCCAATATGACATTATAATTTGACTTACAAGAGTTAATAGCACATTAGCATTCTTATTATAAAAATCTCATTTTGATTCATTTATTTTTAATTGTAACAATTAACTCCTTATAATATAAGTGAAGATGCAATATTATTCTTTTGTCTATCAAACATTAATAACATTGACAAAACTTGTTAGGTAAATATTGTACGACAATTTTCTCACCATATTAATATCTCACGAATTCATCAAAATATTATTTTAAGGATAGATGAGCAAAATAATTATATTATAACATACTTTTATTAATCATTATAATTGATATTGTCAGCTAATTACCATATGCACTGTTGATTGTTACTTCTATGACTTTTGATTATAATTTATTATGGTGTTAGTTATGATTTATTGTGATATTGATTATAATATTATTTTTATTACGATTTAAGAACTCTTTGCTCATATTTTAAGTTATTTTTGGTTATAACTATTTTTTTTTTCTAATTATAACTCTCATATAATTGAATCGTGGCATTTGTGTTAATTTAATTGTAATCACTTGTATATAGTACCATAACATTACCATTAAAATAGGGAGTCAAAACATTATTTTAACAAAAGTGTAGGGTATCAGGTGGTGCTTGGGATGAGGACTATTGGCTAAAATAGTTAATAAAAACAGAAAATTTAAAATAGTTTATAAAATAAAATGTTACATTTTATATATTCATCAATCACTTTTTTCTCTCACAAAATTTATAAATTATTTTAAACACAAATTTTTTTATTAATTAAAATAATTAAAAAATCAACTAAATAACCAAAATTACAAACGAGTGCAAGTTTATTAGTCAAAAACTAATCCGAAAAACTGGGCTGGGTATAGAATTATTCGAATTGCACAACCCGTCCAACCCGAATCAATACGCATAAAAATAGGCAGTTTCGCAAACATAATACAGGTAGATGTGGTTTGGAATATGACATGATTGTGGGTTGTGGGGGGGTTGCAGGTTTAACCCACACCCGCAAGAACCCGTCCACACTTAGACTTTTTTTTTAAAAAAACCTGGACTTTTGTTATTTTGTTATTGCATTTTGAATGAATGTAAAAGTTAATGAAAAATTACTTTTAAGTAAGCTTATAATTTTGAATGATTTTACTTTAATTGTATTGTTATGTAGTAGATAGTAAATGAGATTGATGATTTAGTTTAGGATTTTGAAAGATGTGCTTGTGTTGGTTTATGATTTGATTTAAAAGTTTCAAATTTTGAATGATTTGTTTGTGTTAGGAATTGATTTTGTCGTATTTTTTATTTTATAAGTTTTAATTCATTAATTATTAATATTGAAGCATTTTAGAAAATGGAGAGAAAATGACCCAAAATAAATATTTATAAAATGGAAAAAAAAAAGGCTCCAAAATAATTTTTTAAAGAAAAAAGTCCAATTCGTAAACTGCCCACAACTGCTCGTATATCCGCAAACCCTATCCGCATAAATCGCAATCTGCACTACGGGCGATTGCGGGTTGAATTTTTCCCAAACTATATACATGCAGGCGGATCCAAACCGATCCGCAAACCGTCAAAGCCGAACCACAATCACCCCTACGAAAAACACACACAGGCGAATGCCCTAAGCAAGTACCCGCAAGTAAGGGTGTGCGCGGTGTGATTTGGACAATTTGAGAGTAAAATTATAAATTGAATAACGGATTAGTAAATTGACAAATTGCGATTTGAACGGTTTTTGGTAGATTAACGGATTAAAAAATATTCTAACTAATTATAATATATTTGCATAATCTATAACACTAATTTGTATAATATTTATATATATATAATACAAAATAATTTTACATAGGGTAAATTACATTTACCTTTCCTGAGGTTTCTAACAAATACAAGGACCTTTCCTGTGATTTGAATAATTGCAGTAACCTTCTCTACTTTACCTGACAATGTCAAGATTCTCCCAAAATTTGACCGTTGTTTATACACCTAACTGACCATGCTGATGCCATCAAATGTAAACACTAAAATGTCTATAATGCTCTCAAGTGCCCAATTCAAGAATTTCCCAGATTGTTGTTCTGTTGTAAAGAGGAAATTATCGAGGGATCCATTTTTTATGAACTCATATACCAAAAAATGTTTTAAAAAAATTTATTTTAAATATATAATTTTTATTTAAATATTTTATTTTATTTTGTAAATATTTTAATTTTTTAGTTTTAATATTTTAAACTTAAAACACAATTTCACTGTCAAATCATAACCAAACATATAACTCAAAACTCAATTCAAAAATTATTTTCAAACCTCATAACCAAACACATAACTCAAAACTTTACATTATTTTCAAAACTCTACAGTCAAATCATAACAAAACACATAACAAAAAAATTAAAATATTTAAAAATATATTTATAAAATAAAATAAAATATTTAAAATAAAAACTATGTATTTAAAATAAAATTATATATTAAAAATAAAAAAATAAATTTTTAAAAAATTTCTAATATTTAAAAAATATATTTAACATAAGTTTGTGTTTGGTTGTGAGTTTTGAAAATAATTTTTGAATTGACCTGCAATGCCTTCAAAATAATACATATAAATCCAACATTCATGACATAAGAGAATGAAACATGTTCCCATTTATCAGAGTATTTAGTACAAAAGTATTACATGTTGACAACAAAAGTAAATGCCCTACGGGCTTACAACTTTCCAAGCCAACACTTGGTTACAAAAAGGAGAGTTCTAACTCTAAACACATTAAGCCCTTGGCTTGTATTTACATGTAACACCAAAAATAAAAAAATAATCAAAAAGAGTCTGCAACTCCCAAGACCTTCCAAGCTACATCTTTGGAGGTGGCATAACACCTGAACCTGAAAATGACGTCCCATATAGGGTGAGCCAACACCTAGTAGAAATATGTTAAACATAATATGAGCAATAACTAAAATATTAGCATTTTGACAAATGTTTAACTCATATAATCGAACATACATCTCTTTCATAACTCATCCATATTCACAACACATTTCAATCTCTTTTCATTTCATTATCCAAACCAATTCATAGATGTGGTTCTCTATTCATCCGGACAATTCATAATGAGCCTACAACTCATATTAACAATACTCCAACGATTCAATTTCAAATGAGACTACAACTCATATTACAATACTTCAATTCATCTACGTTATGCAAACGCAAATAGGATTTCGAGACTTTCACTCTGAACACTCCGGCCAACTTGATTATCACTGGAGTCTATCCCCTATCTCCTCCCAAATCCAGTTTAGGAGTCCATCCCCTATCTCCTCCCAAACCGTGGAGTACATCCCCTATCTCCTCCCAAATCGTGAAGTACATCCCCTATCTTCTCCCAAACAACAAACATATACAATGTATTTAAACACTTATCATATACGATGATCAAGCAAAGCACATATTCAATGTGTTATTTCTTCCGTCATATTCAATGACATACTCAATTGATTAGTTATAATTCACCTAATCATCATGCAGTGTCTACAACACTCAAGACTATCCTCTACCGATATCCCAAGACAATTATTTCTAAACAGATAATAAATTATCAATCAGATAAATTATCTACGATTTCAAAGGTGAGTGATTAATCAATCCAACTCCCCCATTGAATCTCATAATTATCCAATTTCATTATTTCCAACTCAATTTCATATTTTCGTAACTTTCCCAAATTAATTATACAAATTAATTCATCATAATAAATTAGGGCTTTTCTCTCCCTTTTCTCAACATTGACCCAAAGGTCTAAATATCATCAATAAACATCAATAACCTCAATTTAGGACCCAAAATACCCATGTATTGGTCAAAAGGACAAAACCCCTCTTTATACATTTTGAAACCCTAACACCCAAAATTACCCAACTTCAACATTAAATCAAAAAGACCACATGTTTATGTCAAAGACCATAAATATGAGTAGTTATCCCTACCTCAATTTTCGGAGCTCAAATGAGAAGAAGAAGAAATCTCAAGATGCTCCAAACCCCAAGATTTTCGGATCAAAATTGAGGTCTTGCAAAGCTCTACCACTTTAATGAAGGCACAAGGGTTGGGTCTCATTAAACCAAGATCAAAATATAGAGAGAGAGAGAGTTCTAGAGAGAGGAGCTCTCAAATTGGAGTTTTGAAAAGTTAGAGAGAGAGAATGGCCCGAAAAAGTGATTCAAAATGCTAAAATTCGGACTGATATACAACACAGTCCCCTCGAGCGTGGAACGCCCCGCTTGAGCGTCGGACACAGACCCCCGCTTGAGCGTGAAAAGCGACACTCGGGCGTCGAATGCACACTTTCAGAAGTTCTGCAGACGAAGGTCCCCGCTCGAGCGTGAAAGTGGACGGTCGAGCGTCCGATGACCTGCAGAGAAAAGTACTGAGGGTTGAATAATCCCGCTCGAGCGTCAAACTCCCCACTCGAGCGGAGGAACAAAAGCAAAGGGCCCGCTCGAGCGTCAAAAGCCCCGCTCGAACGTGAAGGCTAAAATCTGGGCATCAACTCTTAGTTTCTAAACACAACTAACTTGTTTCAGACCTGCCCAACACATCCCAAACTCAAGTATAAAGAATTAAAGGACGGAGATGCGATAAAGGCACAACACACATCCACGGAATCGAGTCCGAAATACAATAAATTAGGAAAATAAGATCGGGATCGTTATCACCCTCTCCCCTTAGAGAATTTCGTCCCCAAAATTAGATATAAGTTCTAAAAACATGGTTTCTCAATTCTCAACAATATTACAATTCAATATTCAACATCCTGACCCATTACCGGTCATCCTATCTCTTTTCAAGAGGCAACTTACAATGTAACTTCCAACATGCATTATCAACCTGCATTTCCTTTGAAATTCAACAATTTCAACACATATATTCCACAACTTAATAACATACTCAATGTTAAATAAAACTCAAAATTCCGAAATGTATTCAACAATTTCAATATTCCCATAAGCCAAAACATATACAATGTTTTTAAATTCCATCAAGAAATAAAAGTCCCAATACATGGTTAAACATTAACAAACAAGTCCGGGTATTTCCCACGAACCTCCAACTTACGTTCCCAAGTGGCTTCTTCCACTCCGTGATGTTTCCACAAAACTTTTACCAAGGGAATCGTCTTGCCTCGCAAGACTTGTTCTCGCCTATCCAAGACCCGCACCGGTCTCTCCTCATACGAGGCATCCTCATCTACCTCTAAGTCAGTCCAATCCAATACATGTGACGGATCCGGCTCGTACTTTCGAAGCATATTAACATGAAACACGTCATGCACCCCGGACAACTGTGGCGGTAAAGCTAAACAGTATGCAACCTCTCCAATCCACTCAAGGATCTCAAAGGGACCAATAAATCGAGGGGACAACTTCCCCCTCTTCCCAAACCTCATCAAACCCCGCCTAGGTGATATTTTCAGAAAGACGTGATCACGCACCTCAAATGCCAAAGGCCTCCTCCGACGGTCGGCATAACTCTTTTGGCGGCTCTGGACTGTAACAGGCTTCTTACAGATAAGCTCAACTTTCTCTGTCGTTTCTTGCACCAACTTCGGGCCCAACAAGGGTGCATCACCCACCTCGGCCCAACACACTGGAGACCTACACGGTCGGCCATACAAGGCCTTAAATGGTGCCATGCCAATACTCAATTGGAAACTATTGTTGTAGGAAAACTCCACTAAGGGTAAGTGCCTCTCTCACGACCCACTAAAGTCAAGGACACAGCCTCGAAGCATATCCTCAAGAATCTGAATAGTACGCTCAGACTGCCCGTCACTCTGAGGATGATAAGCCGTGCTAAAGGTCAACCTAGTGCCCAAGGCACTCTGTAAACTCTGCCACAACCTAGCAGTAAAACGTAGATCTCTATCTGAGACGATCGACACTGGGACTCCGTGCAACCTCACTATGTCCGGAATATACAAGTCGGCAAGATGATCTACCAAATCTCTTACGCGCATAGGAATAAAGTGCGCCGACTTAGTCAACCGGTCTACAACCACCCAAATAGCATCACTACCCCGCTGAGTCCTCGGAAGACCTACAACGAAGTCCATCGTGACATGCTCCCACTTCCACTTGGCTATAGGCAAGGGTTGCAACAAACCCACTAGCCTCTGATGCTCGGCCTTCACTTGCTAACAAGTAAGGCACTTAGACACGAAAACAGCCACATCTTTCTTCATCCCCCGCCACCAAAACTGGCGACCCAAATCGCGATACATCTTAGTGCCTTCCGGATGCACCGCAAGGCGTGAATGGTGAAACACTCGGAGTACTTCCTCTCGGCAAGACTCTGTCACAAACAAGCCGTCTCGGTACCCAAACTCAGGCCGAGATACACAGTCAAACCCTTCTCAACCTTCCCACTGGAGATCTTCTCCCGGAGGGATTCTACCTCAAGGTCACTCCTCTGTGCCTCTAACACTCGATTCACAAGTATGGACTGCGCAACTACAGAAAACATGGTCGCAGACTCAACAGATTCGCCCAGGAGCAAATCAAACTCGTCAAGTGCACCCAATATTTCCCACTCCCAGATGGCCATACAAGCTACATCACTAATGGATTTCCTACTAAAGGCATCGGCCACAACATTGGCTTTACCCGAGTGATAGTGCAACTCAAAGTCGTAATCCTCAATGAACTCCATCCACCTCATCTGCCTCAAATTCAAGTCTTTTTGTGTAAACAGATACTTCAAACTCTTATGGTCCGAGAACACTTCGAACATCTCACCATAAAGGTAGTGCCTCCAAATCTTCAAGGCAAAAATTACAGCTGCTAACTCTAGGTCATGTGTAGGATAGTTCTTCTCGTGTATTTTCAACTTACGTGAGCCATAGGCTATTGCTTTCCCCTCTTGCATCAATACATAACCCAAACCCTCTCGTGAGGCATCACAAGATACAGTATAACCCAAACCCCTCTCCGGAATAATCAAAACTGGAGCGGTGGTAAGTCTAACTTTTAGTTCTTGGAATGACTTGTCGCAAGTCTCACTCCATACATACTTGACCCCTTTCCGCGTCAACCTAGTCAACGGCGAAGTTAGCCTGGAGAAATCTTTCACAAACCGACGGTAATAACCGGCCAATCTCAGAAAACTACGGATCTCAAAAACACTCTTAGATTGTGCCCAGTCCTGCACTGACTCTACCTTGGATGTATCAACAGACACCCCTTTCCCGGAGACTACATGGCCTAAGAATTTTACCTTTCTTAGCCAGAACTCACACTTCCCAAACTTAGCATACAGCTTATGGGCTCTAAGCAACTCAAGCACCACTCTCAAGTGTTCCTCGTGTTCCTCCTCAGAAGGTGAATAAATCAGAATGTCGTCCACAAAGACGACCATAAAGTGATCTAAGAACTCCCGGAATATACGGTTCATCAAGTCCATAAATACTGCCGGTGCATTGGTGAGCCCAAAAGGCACTCATAATAGCCATTCCACGTACGGAATGCCGTCTTCGGAATATCTTCCTCCCTGACCCTCAACTGATGGTAACCCGATCTCAAGTTTATCTTAGAGAAACAACAGGATCTTTTTAACTGGTCAAACAAATCATCTATACGGGGCATAGGGTACCTGTTCTTAACCGTAGCCCGATTCAACTTCCGGTAATCAATACAAAGTCTCAAAGCCCCATCTTTTTTTTAGCAAAGAGGGTTGATGCTTCCCACAGCGAAGTACTAGGGCGAACAAAGCCCTTATCTAGCAACTCCTAGAGTTGAATCTTCAACTCATTCAACTCGGCTGGGGCAAAACGGTACGGTGCCATGGAAATTGGTGTCGTGCCAGGCACTAAGTCAATAGAGAACTCAATCTCTCGATGAGGTGACAAACTAACAAGGTCCTCGGGAAAGACGTCCGAGTACTCACAAACCACTCTTGGCAACTCGGCCTGGGTCTCATCACATTCACTATTCATACAGCTAGCGAGAAGACCACTAAGCTCACTCCGCCCTCGTGGATCATACACTGGTGGCAAAACTCTACTAACCTGATCCCCCAGGAAATGGAAACGATCCCCGCTCAAGGTACATACAGTAACCCTCTGGCGGTAACAATCAATAACAGCTCGATATGACGATAACCAGTCCATACCTAAAATTACATTAAAACCCGACATAGCCATAATTACAAAAGAAAATGGAAGCCGGCGGACGACGACCTCAATATCACAACCTCTACACCCTTGTTTCAAAATTAACTCACCCCCAACAGGTGATACAACACAAATAAGAGAAGCTAACTATGCCAACTCCAACCCTAAAACAGATGCAAATGCAGCAGATATAAAGGAATGGGATGCACCCGTATCAATCAACACATTAGCAACCGAGTTGCAAAACAGAAAGGTACCTCTCACAACAGATGGAGCCGGTACAAGATCCTGCGCGGTAACAGCGTACATACGCCCTGTAGGCCCTGATCTACCTGCTCACCTCTCAGAGTAAAAGACTGCTGTACGGACTGAGCCGAAGAGGCTCCCTGATTGGCCCTCGAGGCCTGAACTAGCTGAGCTAGCTCAAAACTCTGCCTCGACCCAGATGCACCAGATGTGCCACTCAACTGTAGGCAAAACCTCTTCAGGTGCCCCGCCTGACCACACTGGTAACACGAGAGCGGCTGGCCTCTACCCTGACTCTGGCTCTAAAGACGAGCCGAAGATGAAGCTACTCTCTGTCCTCCTCCCTTCTGCGGGCAAGCTGGAGACTTGTGGCCCAGCTGACCACACTTGTAACAGGTAAAGTCTCCCTGATTGCCTCTCCCAGAGCCCGAACTTGGCACTGGAAAGGTAGATCTCGAAAACCTAATATTAGTCACTTGCGTGCTTTTGGTTGTAAATGCTTTGTATTAAATAACAATAAAGATAACTTAAGAAAATTTGATGCTAAATCAGATGAGGCTATATTTCTTGGATATTCTATGTCTAGTAAAGCTTATAGAGCATTCAATAAAAAAACTTTACTTGTTGAAGAATCTGTGCGTGTTGTTTTTGATGAATCTAACGATATTATTTCCAATAATCTTGTAAGTAATGATGTTGTAGAAAATCAACCAAGCATGGAGAGCATTTACAAAAAGGAAAATGAAGAAAATCCATTACGCGAACATGAAGAAGAAATGACAATGGAGAAACTTCAAGAAATATATGCTTTTCCAGAAAGTGGCTCAAATCTACCAAAAGAATGAAAGTATGCTCATGGCCACCCCAAAGACGTCATCATAGGTGATGCGGCGGAAGGTATAAAAACTCGTTCCTCTGTTAGAAATATTTGTGGTAACTTAGCGTTTGTTTCACAAATTGAACCAAAATTATTTTTAGAAGCTGAAAATGATGAAAACTGGATTTTAGCAATGCAAGAAGAATTAAATCAATTTAAAAGAAATGAAGTTTGGTTTTTGACCCCTCGACCTAAGGATCATCTCATTATTGGTACAAAATGGGTTTTTCAAAATAAAATAGACGAATCTGGAGTTGTTACTAGAAATAAAGCTAGATTAGTAGCTCAAGGCTATAATCAAGTAGAGGGAATTGATTTTGATGAAACTTTTGCACCAGTTGCTAGACTTGAAGTTATTAGAATGTTACTTGCTTTTGTGTGTTTTAAAGATTTTAAATTATATCAAATGGATGTTAAAAGTGCTTTTTTAAATGGGTACGTTTCGGAGGAAGTCTATGTTGAACAACCTCCCGGTTTTGAAAATCATAAATACCCAGATCATGTTTTCAAACTTTCAAAAGCTTTATATGGCTTGAAATAAGCTCCTAGAGCATGGTATGGAAGATTAAGTAATTTTCTACTTGACAAAGGTTTTTGTAGAGGAAAAATTGATACAACACTTTTTATAAAAATCAAAAAAGAAGATATGCTAATTGTTCAAATTTATGTTGATGATATCATTTTTGGTGCTACTAATGTAAATTTGTGCAAAGAGTTTGCTAAAGACATGCAGGGTGAATTTAAAATGAGTATGATGGGGGAATTAAATTACTTCCTTGGTCTACAAATTAAACAAACTAATGATGGAATCCATTTAAATCAAACGAAATATATCAAAGATCTACTCAAAAGGTTTGAAATGGAATCATCAAAGCCTGCAGCAACTCCAATGAGCACATCGATAAAAATCGACAAAGATGAACAGGGTAAACCTGTAGATGAAAAGAAAAACCGAGGTATGATTGGTTCTTTACTCTATCTTACTATAAGTAGGCCCGACATAATGTTTAGTGTTTGTATGTGTGCACGTTTTCAATCTGCACCGAAAGAGTCACACATCACCGCAGTCAAACGCATTTTCAGATATCTTGTCGGCACTCCAAATTTGGGATTCTGGTATCCTAAGGGAACCACCTTTGAACTTTTTGGTTACTCAGATGCCGACTTTGCGAGATGTAGACTTGACCGAAAAAGCACTAGTGGCACTTGTCATTTTCTTGGACACTCACTCACTTCTTGGTTTTGCAAAAAACAAAACTCAGTGGCTTTCTCAACTACTGAAGCAGAATACATTGCAGTCGCTGGTTATTGTGCACAATTGCTTTGGATGAAACAACAACTTCAAGATTTTGGACTTCATTATGATCATATTCCTATAAAATGTGACAACACAAATGCCATTAACCTTTCAAAAAATCCTATTCAACACTCACGCACTAAACACATTGAAATAAGGCATCATTTTCGAAGAAATCATGTACTCAAATGTGACATTGAACTCGAATTTGTGCCTACAAATCGTCAATTAGCTGACATTTTTACCAAGCCTTTAAATGAAGAACAATTTTATTATATTAGAACTGAACTTGGTATGATGAATACTCCAATATAGTGTTTATATTAAAAAAATTATAAATAAATAAATAAAAAAATAATAATTTAATAATAATAATAAATAATTAAATAAAATATTTCTAATAATAATAATAATAATAAAATTATATACATATATTTTCTCTCTCTCACCGCTCCGCCTCTATCTCTCACCTGTTCTCTCATTTACTCTCTCTTTTTCTCTTTCTCTTGCTATCTCGCTCTCCCCTTCTTCCTTATACCCTCAACCGACTCCATCTCGACCCTTACCATAGCCTACAACCAGCTCCACCATCCACCATCCTCAAAATCATCCATCACTTTCATCACTACCACCATCCACCCAAATCCCTCACCAATCTTTCGAACTCCATCACTTCTCTACCCGAAATTTGCATTACCATCTTTACCGATTCATCAAGTTCCCTCACCGATCCATCAAGATCCGTGACTAATCTATCAAGATCCATTGCCGATCTACACAAATTTGTCACTGATCTACCCAATTGTCTCAATTTCTTCCGTTCATCAAGGTTATCACCGATCAACATGTTAAAATTCTTATTGCACTGTGTTATATTTTTTTACTTGTTGTATGTGCTCCAAATTCTCTTGGATTTAATAATGGTTGCTTCTACCTTGTCTGAAGAAATTGTTTTTATTTTTATTTTCTCCTTTTATGCTAGTGCACTTGGTGTAATTGTTTATGGTCGGATCTTAATGGCCCTTGGTATTATAGATTGGTAATTTGTTTCTTCAAATTTATGTAATTTTTAATGCATTAATTCAGGGGGAGACTCATACATTTTGAGATTAACAATTATTATAATATATATATATATAAGGGGGCATGTATATATTCGGTGCATAATTTTAGGGGGAGTATATATACATATTTTTTTTTATTTGCCATACTCCTTATCTACACCAACAAACAAATTTTTTTGTGCAAAGACAGAATTAAAAAAAAAATTTAATAATAATAATAAAAATAAATAAATAAATAAATAAGGAAGAAATGCTCGCAATTTTATTTCAGAAAAAGAAAATACTACTCGATTACATGTAAATTTTCAGAAGGCTTCACAAATTTTTTCTTTTTCACTTCTCTCAATAATTTTTCATGAGCCTCTTTTACATGCTTCTCTCTATTTTCGATTTCTGTGAGTCTTGGCATTATCACCATTGCATAATAATGCATTGCATTCTCCAACTATGCATTTTTCATTTTTAGCTCTTTCTTCTCATTACACATATTAACTACTTGTTGTTTTAACAAGCACACCTCATCTCTCCATTGCTGTTTTTCTTATACTTTTGCTTGTAATCGTCGCGCCATATTGGAAACTGCAGTCATGGCCTGTGTACTAAGAGTCATAGTGTTATTAATAGTATCGATATCATTTCGATTACCAATAACACTAGAACCCTCATTTACAGGCATAGCATGTGCCTGCACCACTGGTGCTCTATCATTTGCCTGCTTTACAGGCACCTCATGCAGGTCCGACGCATTGATAGATAAGGTAAGGAATGACATGATTACAAAAGATGGTAAAACAAATTTTTCTCTCCAACACTTGATGATTTCGTATTTTTGCCTATGATCTGTGTCACTTTTTATACACTCCATCGATCCATTGCTCGATGCATATCTGCTCAAATCTTTTGTTTGTCAATATTTTCTGCGCTCGAGATGGTCCAAAATCCCCACAATGATTCCGACAAGACAGAATGCCCATTATTTTATTTTTGGCCGCTCATATTATTTTATCAAATGTGTTTGTTTCATCTCTTCATATTTTATTTTGATGATGTCAAAGGAGAAGAAAAAATATGATTTTTCTTTTGAAAATTATATGTTGCAGGGTTATCAAATATTTTGTGTCAAATCCATACAAATATTGCCATCATAAAAAGGGAGAGATTGTTAATCATATTATTTAATTTTGATGATGTCTAAAATATTATTTGTAACAATTTAAATTTTTTTAATATACATATTATTTGACACAAAATATTATCTTTTTAAAATATATATATTTGTTAAATATTATTTAAATAAAAATATTTTTGAAAACTTTACTATTCACTTTTTGAAAATTTAGGTGATATTGATAATTTGTTTTCTTTTGATATGATCACATAGGATGAATGATATATAGCAAAATTATTTGATTTATATTTTGCATGCAAAGTGAAACTTACTCAAGTGGTGTTTGAAAACAAATCATACCTTTATATATATATTATTGTAAAGAGAAAATGATGAGCAAATCATTTGACGATGGGGTTTTGCATCATATGTATATATATATATATATATTACTATAATAAATAAGAAAAGGTAAGTGTAAAAGTTTGACAAAATTATTGCATCTTGTATATATGCATATATATACATGATATTATATTCAAAAGTGTTGATTAGATTATATATTCAAACCTTGGTGATTTGTTTGTAAAGTTTGAAAAAGTGAACAAAGAAAATTTATACAAAAGAAAAGGTGCCCATGATTTCAAGAGAAGACTTATGCAATTGTAAATCAATCTTTGAAGATGTTTTGCCTACAGAATTAAAAAAGAAAAGTTGAAAAATGCTTTGAATTTGCTTGCATAAGAAAATAGACACAAAATCATGTAGTTCTTGACTTCAAGGAGTTCATAATGATGGAGCAAAATCAATTCCCTATTTGAATTCAAAGATGTGATTCAAATTGTCTACAAATTGGTGGCTCATATTTGAATTTTGTATCATGTCACACATACACACACACACACACACACACATATATATATATATTAATGAAATAAGAAGAAAAAGTTGAAGCAAATTATTTGCTTGGTTGAAAGTTGTGTTTTATATCAAATTTTTCTAAAACGGTGGCTGCATTTTTGACTAAACAAAAAGGGAAAAGAAAAAGTTACTCTTACTAATTATTTTTATCTTTTTCTTTATTAACATATGCTGAATATTTAAAATTAAGGAACGTGCTTATGTAAGCCATGACGTCAGCAAGGAGTGTCCAACGGGTATATTTTTGTGTATAAATAGAAGTATTGTGTGTAGAGAAAAATCAAGAACTTGAAGAGAAAATTTTATGAAATAAGAAGAAAAAGTTGAAGCAAATTATTTGCTTGGTTGAAAGTTGTGTTTTATATCAAATTTTTCTAAAACGGTGGCTGCATTTTTGACTAAACAAAAAGGGAAAAGAAAAAGTTACTCTTACTAATTATTTTTATCTTTTTCTTTATTAACATGTGCTGAATATTTAAAATTAAGGAACGTGCTTATGTAAGCCATGACGTCAGCAAGGAGTGTCCAACGGGTATTTTTGTGTATAAATAGAAGTATTGTGTGTAGAGAAAAATCAAGAACTTGAAGAGAAAATTTTTTGCGAGCTCCAAAATTCTAAGTATATTGTATTCTGCTCTTTCACTTTCAGATCTAAGTCTAGCTTTTGTTCTTACAATTTCATATCTACTCTTTGTGAGAGAATTATTGTAAAAGAAGGTTTAAGTACCACTTATTCTCATTCCTTATTTTTGTGAGCGATTTTGTAAGGGTAATGCATTTATTTTTGAGTGAGGCTCAATAGATAAGAGTAAGTCCTGTGCCAAATCCACAAGCTTGATGGTGTATTTATTCAATTGATAGTAAAGAAATTCTCAAGGAGGTTCCTTGGGGAGTGGACGTAGGCCTGGCGTGCCAAACCACTATAAATCGCAGTGTTTGATTTTCCCTCCTTATCTCTCTTACTTTTATATTGATAATTATTATTCTATTTTTTTTATTTATTAAAATTCTGAATATTGTGTTAATTTTAATATTGTGAAATTTTTAATAACCCAATTCACCCCCCTCTTGGGTTGCCTATCTGGGATAACAAGATATTTATCCCACCAAGATTTGAGCATACCAGTAAAGCCAGTAGTAATTACAATAACAATTTCAGGCTGAGTATAACCAAACCAAGCCTTAAGTCCCATCAAATGGGGTCGGCTACATGAATCCTTCTTCTCTACGTGGCCCTATCAAACGCTATTTTGTTAGTCAAATTAAGTAGATCCATATCTCTATTTACAATGTTAGCCAACGTTAATCTAGGCCTACCCCGTCCCCTAACACTCCCCTCTACCGTTACAGTATCGCATCTTTTCACTACTACCTCTGTTGGTCTCCGTTGAATGTGACCAAACCATCTCAATCAATTCTCTCTCAACTTATCTTCTATCGGTGCTACTCCTATCCATTCCTAAATACACTTATTTCTAATTCTGTCGTGTCTAGTCTTGCCACACATCTACCTTAGCATCTTCATCTCAACCACACTCATCTTATCTACATGTTGTTTCTTGGTTGCCCAACACTCCGTCCCATACAACATCGCTAGTCTAATAGCCATTCTATAGAGCTTACCTTTTAGTCTAGTTGTAGACGCGCCCGTGGGCCTCATGCTACAGTTTGGACTCAAATAGTCACGGTCCTGTATCTAATCTCGCAGAGTGCAATGCAAGACCGATGAATCATCAAAGAGTTCAAATCCGACAGATCGTTTTGAAAAACTGATTTTTAGAAAGAAGTGCCAAACATGGACTGCTTTGCCAGATACAGAGTCGCCACTTAAATATTTTTTTTATGGGGGAATTTAGGAAATCCTGACTCGTTGCCTAAGGCCACATGTCCGTCATCACCAAAGTTGCCTCGGCTCGAGAACTTGGGTACGATTGGGGAAGGTCAGCTATGAGCACTCCCACTCGCCTGATCCGTAGATCGGCCTCTACTAACCATGATATCTAGTTTTGAAAACATTATGTGTTCTTATTCCGATTAATTAGCTAATCTTACTATGTGATGCGCACAACACAAAAGTATAGACTAGATCGCCTAACTTGGAAAAAAGCATCGCATATCCGTTGTTTGGAAATGATTTGAGGTTTGCTACTCGCAGGCAGGCTAAAATACGGATTTTAATGAATTATTCCAATTCAAACAATCCAACCTTCACCTACAGGCATTTAGGTAGTAAATCAACTAAGCAATTAGCCTCATAGCAAGCATGCTTTCATGTTAACGTTCACATACATGCGAGATGCTAAAGCATAAAATACTCACAGTGTACTCCAAGCCAAAACAAAGAACATGTTAGTAATCAAATGTATGATCCAAGTCCATGTTTAAGATGGCTAATGCATCGCAGGCAAAATGCTGCTAGAATAGGCTCGGCTAATCTATGGATGGCATGTGAAATGCAACAAATAACATGTATTCAAGTTGGATTTGAAATACTATGCGATTAGTATGATGTACCGAGTCGGGTGCATGCAATACAAATGAATGAATGCACACATGCATAGTATAAGGATGCTAATTGAAATATGCCCTAATACTAACCATCAAAAGCAGGTAAGTGAAAGGGAGAAAGAAGTGGGGGTTGGAAGACATGCATCACACGTACGCACGCTTATTACACAATTCACCCTCTCTCGGAGGGACCAAAAGAATAATACAAATTTAACTAACTAACAAGCTAATTAAATAATTACAGACCACTTAACTAGTTAAGCAAATTAACTAAGCTAATAAAGCGGTAAAACAGCCTCGGGAAGAGGGTCCAATGAATGCGTGCTCGGCTTTGCTCGGAAATCCACCACCATGCACAAGCCGTCTCTGTTTACCCTACTCTGTTCCTCTGAAAATTGTGCAAGTCTCAATGATGCTCCAACATCACTTCCTGATCACTGTGGAAGGTCACTGACCAAGAGGAAACACCACCGGCCAGGGGAAACTGGTCATCGACCATTGGTATGGCTCTCGGCCAAAGATATTTAGTCGGCCGGCACTCAATGTGGTCGGTCGACCATATCTTCCTGCAGAACCCTGTTTGACAGCAGCAGAGGGCAGACAAAGCATGACAATGCATTTTCAAGCAAATGTTTGCAACACCACACTCCTTATCATGTTCATGACTCAAAGGAGGATGGCCCTCGACCCTCGGGCCACCAATTACGTATTTCGATGCATGATGGCCCAAGAAGTCAAGTTGTGCATTTTGGTGTCAAATGAAATGCAAACCAAAACAAACAATAGGCCCAACCTCTATCACAATCAATTCAAGAGGCAAGGCATGCATGCAAAATGCAACCTAAGCATGCAAGCTAAGTATGCAATATGAGCATGCAAGCAAGTAATAAGCACTAGGCATACAACCTAAACAAACAAGCATGTTAGACATGTAACAATAATGCTAATGACCAACATGCAACAACATGTGAATGGGACTTAGCATAGGAACATGTAAAGCAACTTAACACAAGATGCATGCCAAATGCAATACCACTTGAACATGCAGCAACGTGCCAATAGACCAAGTATGTGACAACATACCTATGGGCCAAGTGTGTGACAACATGCAAGGCAAATGTACACACAAGCATTTATGCACACATGGTCCAAAACTTGAGCATGAAGGAGTAACTTTTAAGCCCAAAACAATGGCTAATATGCTAAGCACATGAAAGCAAATGTATATACAAACATGCATGCAAACATGGTCCAATACTTAAGCACAAAGAGGGGACTTTTAAGCACACTTAAAAGGAGATGATCATGGACCAATGACAAGCATGACAAACTCTGAAAATCATGTTAAGGATGGTGCCAAAGCAACTAAACAAAGCAATCAAAGCATGCAACCAAGGTCCAAAGCTCAAAACTACCCTAAGGGATCAAACCATGGCTATGCAAGGCGGGTCCCAAAGGGTTGAGGGGACTCAAAACAGTCCCAATGTAGGCCAAAACAAGGTTAAAGACACACCTAGATGGCATCTAAATGACTTAAGTCTAAAGGCATGCATAAAGGTCCAAACATGGAGCATGAAACATAAACCTTTTGAAACATCAAAGGAGCCATAAATGCAAGTATACAAGCATGCTATATGGACTAAAATGACATGATATGTGGTTTCAAACCACTGAAATAGTGCAAGTAAAGCATGCTAGAGAGGTCAACACTCAAGGCCTATAAGGGAAATTGCATGGTAGCTATTCAAAGCAAGTCATGGATGACCCAAATGACTAAAATCAGACCTCAAGTACATCAAAACATGCATAGAAGCTTCACAAAGCTAAGCCAAAATCATGCTAAAACAAGGCCCAAAGCGCAAAGCATGTTAAGGCAATTTCATGGCATTACAAGACAAGTATGCAAAGCATGCATGGTGTGTCTAAACCAACTAAAAACAGGGCTATATCATGGCAAAATAAGCACAAATACTACTTGAGACATGGCCAACATGAACTCAAGAAAGGTGCTCACACATGAGGCTAAAATGGCATTTATTGAAGACAACAAGGAAAGGGGATGGCCTTCTCCTTCTTAGGACCTCAAAACACCATCCCCACCACTGAAATCCAGGCCAACACAAGGTGGTCCCAGAGCTCACAAAAAGTGCACAAAAATGAGACTAAACAAGGCCTAAGATGGGTCAAACAACCCCAAACCTCAAAGAGACCTTAAACAACTATCAAAAGCAAGTAAAAACAGAACTTTTACTAGTTATACACTAAGCTTAAAAACAGATGCAAGGATGGCTAAAAGCCTATGAAAAAATGGGGAATAAAGGGGTAAAGTTCTTACCCTTGAAGACCTCTTTCAAGAACAATGCTCCAGCAGCCTCTCCAAGCTTAAATCCACTCAAAAACTTTAAGAACAACCCTCTGGCACCTCAGCAACCAAGGTAAGGTGTGATACTAGGTGTCCTAGTGCAAAACTAAGAACAAATACACCTTATACACACACACGAGTGAAATAGAGAGAGATATAGAGATAGAGAAATACAAATCCTAAACCCTAATCTCAGACCCTCTCTGGAACTTTTTTGAACCCTTAAGGAGGGAGGAGAAGCCCTCCCTTTATAGAGATTCACTCTTGCAAAGCTTACAAAACAAGCTAATCAAGAGTGAAATCCCTCCATACATGTGTATGGAGGGGGTACATTGTGGATGCCAGCTATCACAGCTGGCATAAAATATCTGCCAAAAGCAGATGAACAGTGATCGGCCAGCCAAAAATGACAAATTGACCAAAACAATGGTCGGCCGACCATAAAGAGTGCCGACCGGCCACAACCAATGGCCGGTAGCAACAAAACAGGGTCGGTAGCCTCAAGCCATGGCCGGTGAGGTATAGGGATGGCCAACAAGCCATTTCCCACCCTCAGAAGCAAAATAACAAGTGTTTGGTGCAAAACCAAACACAAAACAGGCAAGTCGAGAGGTCTTGAGGCAAGGCGCGTAGCCGAGACCTCCGAGAACTCAGGACGAACACAAACATGGATGATCACCGAGTGTTCAAACGGTGACGTCCAAGTCTTGAGGACGGTCAAAAATGGGGTGTCTACACTAGTGGGTATTCGTTTATCGCACAATACCCCAGACGCACTTCTCCATTTACACCATCCCGCCTTAATTCTATGGGTCACATCCGCATCAATCTCCCCCGCTATTATGATAATCGACCCTAAATAACGAAAATGTTCACTCTTAGGCAATTCTTGGTTCTCAATCTTCACTTCTCTTCTACTTTCGTTGTTACTGTTACTAAATTTACACTCCATGTACTTTGTCTTATTTCTACTTATCTGGAAACCTTTAGATTCAAGAGATTTTCTCCAAATCTCCAACTTTGTATTAACTCGTTCTCTAGTCTCATTCACTAGCACGATATCATCTGCAAAAAGCATACACCATAGCACATCATCCTAAATATTTCTCGTCAACTCATCCATAACTAAAGCAAAAAATAATGGCTTAAGGTAGATCCTTAGTGTAACCCAACAGTGATAGGAAATTTATTTGTCTCTCTAGCAGGCGATCTAATAGTGGTCACCACCCCTTCATACATGTCCCTAATCACATCAATGCAACCTTTTGTCACCCCTTTCTTCTCTAACACCCATCATATTATATCTCGGGACACTCTATCATATGCTTTCTCACGGTTGATAAACACCACATAAATGTCTCTTTTCTTTTCTCTATATTTTTCTATTACTCTCCTCAAAAGATAAGTCGCTTCCATTGTTGACCTGCCGGGCATAAACCTAAATTGATTATCTGACACCTCTGTTATATCTCGCAATCGGCGTTCCATCACCCTCTCCCACACTTTCATTATATGGCACATTAGCTTGATTCCTCTAAAATTCTGGACATCTCCTTTATTCTTATATGTTGGCACTAAAATACTCTTCCTCCACTCATCTGGCATGTTCATAGTCAACAAAAATTTTCTAAACAACCTAGTCAACCAAACAACCCCTTTTTTACCCAAGCACTTCCAAGCTTCAATAGGAAGATCATCGGGTCCTAAAGCCTTATTTGATTTCATCTTCTTAAGCGCAATCTCCACTTCAAAGTTCCTAATCCTGCGATAAAACCTATAGTCTTGGTTTATCGTATTACTAGCCATTTATTCCCCTATTACCGTACCTCCATGTTCCTCATTTAATAGTTTCTCAAAATAGTTCTTCCATCTTTCCTTAATCTCTTCATCCTTCACCAATACCTTAGAATCCTCACTCTTAATGCACTTAACTTGTTTAAAATCTCTTGTTTTCCTCTCCCGTATCTTAGCAAGTTTGTATACTCTCTTTTGTCCTTCTTTACTATCTAGTCTAGTGTATAGGTCATCATAAACTTTCAACTTAGCCTCCCTCACTAAGACCATCTATATTCCACTCATATAATTTTTTAGCAGAAACAGAAAATTGATTGTTAATATTGGTTTCTTCAAATTAGAGATCGGGAGGTGTCAGTTTAGTGTACCAATTTTTAGTTAGAGTGGTAGAATTAACTTTAGGGTGTGTGATTCTATTAAAATGAGAAGGTTGAAATTATTGTGCTAACTGATTGATGTCATTGTCACTAGATGTATCATAATAATTGGAAAAGAGCATTGATAGAGACCCCCTCCAATCACCACCCCCACACACACGTGGCGGGTGGTGATTGGAGGAGAAGGAAAAGAAAAAAAATAGAAAAGAAAAACTGGCCAATGGGAGGAAAAGAGGGTCAAAGGGGGTGGGAGGGAAAGGGGGTCTCAAACATTTTTGATTGGAAAATTCTAATGGAGGTTGTTGTGTTAGGACAGTAATTCCTTTGTTTGTAGTGGATGGTAGGGGTGAGCAGCGGATATACCGATCCGCCAAAACCGACCGAACCGAACCGATCCGCCGCATTAATCGCTTTCGAGTGCTAGGAAGATTAATAAGAGGTTTATCTAAAGGTTTACTTGTAGAAGTATGACTCGTGGAGTAATCTTCAAAAGTAGTTTCGAGTTTATCCAATTGCTTACTAATAGTTTTTAAACATTGATTTTGTATAATTGTTTTGTTCAATAACTTTTTTAATTTCAGATTCTTCACCAGGAAGTCTAAAAGGGGAAGTAGGAACAATGGTACCTTTATGTTCAATTAGAATGGTTTCTAAAGGAGAGTGACTAGATGAAACAGAAGTGGTAAGGGAAGTTTTTCATTTAGTTTTTGTAATAACGTTTACTTTTTGATAATAATTTTCTAAATAATCAAAGAAATTAATTTCAGTATAAATTTACACCATTTCTTGGTAATTTTAGATTGTTGTTTGGTATCATAATTATTCCTATATGTGTGTCTTTTTGACTTATTTGCCGTAGATTTGAATTCATCATGAAGTTTATTAAGGTCTTGAGTAAAAGGTTCACTTAAAGTTTACAATTGTGGGTTGATAGGAGGAACAACTTCAAAATCAGTTTGAGTAGGGGAATCTTGAGATATATTATTTTCTTCTTGAAGATATGTGTGAGTTGAATAAATTGGTTTACTAATTTGAGAAGTAGAGGAATTATCAATTCATTTTAATTTATTATGTGTATGTTGGGTTTGTGAAAAAGGTTCACAAAGGTGTAGTTTTCTGTCTCTTCGAGTAAATAAAGGAGTATTGAAAAATTCATCTTCATCAGTTTCAGTAGGTAAACTAGAGGTACCATGACGAGAAGATTGACTAGAAGATCTATTAAATCTAATATGAATAAAACCATCATTAAATTGTTGAATATTTTGAATATCATGACTAGTAGAAGATTGTTGATTATGGGAATAATTTTCATTAATTGTAACCCAGTCATCAGGAAGATTAATATCTGTCCAAGTAATCATTTTAGGAACATAAATGTTTGTTTCATTTGTACTACCTTGAATAAGTAATGTTTTATCTTTTGGACTTTTATGCAATGCTTGAACATTTAGATTAGTTTTAATACATTTGTAATAAATTCGATAAATCAAAGCAATGTTATGAACACTTTCTAACATATTAGTAAATTCACCAGATAACTGAATATTTAATGTCAAAGCTTTAAGTCTATGGGGATCCCAGAGACTTAAAAAAAAGTCAGGAAAACAATTAAAATGGACTGGACCTTTATGAAGACCAGATTCCATCATTCCATAACACTAGCGTGGTAGTTAATAAATCTTACATCTCTTAAGCATAAAAAAACAGAAGTATTTTTTCCTTGTTGGGTTAATGGGTTAATTCCTACCTGGACTAATCCTAAGTGAATAAAATTATGACCATCTTTGAGATGTTTTCTGATTGACTCTTTAGATACACATAGTAAATTAAAAGGAATTGATAATTCCTTTGCTTCTCAAATTAATAAACCAGTTTATTCAACTCACACACATCTTCACGAAGAAGATAATATATCTAAGATTCCCCTACTCAAACTAATTTTAAAGTTGTTCCTCCTATCAGCTCACAATTGTTAACTTTAAGCAAACCTTTTACTCCAAACCTTAATAAATTTCATGATGAATTCAAATCCACAGCAAAGAAGTCAAAAAGACACACATATAGGAATACTTATGATACCAAACAACAATCTAAAATTACCAAGAAATGGTATAAATTTATGACAAAAATCAATACTGAAATTAATTTCTTTGATTATTTAGAAAATTATTATCAAAAAGTAAACGTTATTACAAAAACTAAATGGAAAACTTCCCTTACCACTTCTGTTTCATCTAGTCACCCTACTTTAGAAACCATTCTAATTGAACATAAAGGTACCATCGTTCCTACTTCCCCTTTTAAACTTCCTGGTGAAGAATCTGAAATTAAAAAAGCCATTGAATAAAACAATTATACAAATCAATATTTAAAAACTATTGGTAAGCAATTAGATAAACTCGAAAGCGATTAAGCTTAGCTACTCAAGATAATACTATCGTGGAAGCCATTGAAAAATTATTTAATAAAATGTCTCCATCCACTACAAAAAAAGGAATAACTGTCCTAACACAACAACCTCCATTAGAATTTCCCAATTATTCTGATACATCTAGTGACAATGACATCAATTAGTTAGCACAATAATTTCAGCCTTCTTATCTTAATAGGATCACACGCCCTAAAGTTAATCCTACCACTCTAACTAAAAATTGGTACATTAAACCAACACCTCCTGTTCTCCAATTTGAAGAAACCAATATTAGCAATCAATTTTCTATTTCTGCTAAAAAATTATATGAGTGGAATATAGATGGTATTAGTGAACATCAAATCCTCCAAAAGCTCAATCATTTATCCATGGTTGCAAACAGCTACCTTATTAATTATCCTGATTATACTCAACCTGAAATTGTTATTGTAATTACTACTGGCTTTACTGGTATGCTAAAATCTTGGTGGAATAAATATCTCACTTCTGATCAACGAGAGTCTATTCAATATGCTGTTCAAATGGATGATAATAGTTTTCCTATTTTTGACGAAGAGATAGGTTCCAGTATACTTGATAGTATTAATACTTTAATATATACCATAGTCAAACATTTTATCGGCACACCAACTAATATTCACTCTCGTATCCATGACCAACATAGTAACTTAACTTGTCCCACTTTAAGTGATTTTAGATGGTATAAAGATATTTTTACTTCTAGAGTCATGCTTAGAGATGATTGTACTAAGTCATTTTGGAAAGAAAAATTTATTAATGGATTACCCAGCCTTTTTGCCCATGAAATTAGGGATGTTCTTAGTCAACTTACTGGCATTATAGAATATGATAATTTAACCTATGGTGATATAATTAGCACAATCCAAAAGGAAGGCCTCAAAATGTGCATTGATTTAAAACTTAGTCAAAAAGCTGCTAAAGATAAACATAAAGCTAAATATAAATTAGGAAATTTTTGTGAACAATATGGTTTACCTCCAGTAGCTCATTCACGATGAAAAACTAGTAAAAATAAAAATACCAAATCTTCTTACCAATATAAAGATAAAAAGAGATATACCCCTACCAAATCAACTGATAAATATTATACTAAACCCAAAAAGAAATTTCATAAGAATCTACGAAAGAGTCAAAATCTACTCCAGATGTTGCTTGTTATAATTATGGTAAAAAGGGCTATTATTCTAATAAATGTAAAGTAAAAGAAAAACTTAAAGCTAAACTTAACCAACTACAACTTACTGATGAAAATCAACAACAAATACTTGACATATTTAAATTAGCCACTACTCCAAATCAAACTCCTGTTCAATCTAGCGATGATATTCTCTCCAGTGATACTTCTTCCTATAATTCTCCTACTGATAGTACTGATAATGAAATTGAATTAGGATGTAATGATACTTGGTGTAAAATTGTCAATGATCTTGTACCAACCCTCATACTGTTTACCGATTAATGACTGACTGATTACCGATAAACATTGATTACCGTTAAACTGAACTGATTATGACTGATAATTGGACCGGTTAAAGTACTGAACTGACTGACTGAAAACTGGAACTGAATTGACTGAGTGTGTATATTAAATTGTATTCTATCTGTTTGATTGATTATTTGCTCTGTTTGTGTTTTATGTTTAAACTGCTAATTGAAGGCCTTATCGGCGGCTGAATTCGGAATTGATTTAAGTTTTATGATCATCATAATTTGAGTGATTTTATGGTGTAATTATCTGAAAACTGATTAGGTATGATTAAATTAGATTAAACATTGATCAATTGCAAACTTTGACTTATTTACCTAACTTGCCACTAAGTGGGCCACTATCTCACACATTGAGCCTTACACTTGATCATAACATAATTCCCTCAACCCTTTTCTTGAGCCTTGCCGACCTAGAGAGTAGAGAGGGAGAGAAATTGGTTTTTCACCTTGAATTGCTTGGAAACTTGAAGAATTGCTTGGTAATTGAAGTGTAGATTGCTAAATTGAACCTCTAGACTTGCATTCAAGGAACCTAGGTAAGGATTTCATCTTCTCATTCTTGTGTTTGAGCTAAGTCTTGCATGGTCCATAATAAATTGTAGAGCTAAGCCATGTTTTGGTTCATACATGTTGACATAGAGCATAATTCATGCATGCATGTTTGAATTGTTGGATTTTGAGTTGAGTTCATGGCAAATTGTTGCATGCATGTCCATGTTTTGAGTGTAGGCCATGATTTCATCATGTTTTGGAAATAATTGGCTCTTTAGAGCATCAAATTGAAGCTTTAAATTGGTTTGAATTCATGCTTGTTTGCATGTTCATCTTGTTCTTGAAATTGATTTGAAATTGAGTTTGAACTAAACACCCTTGGGCTTTGATTCCTCAAATTGAGCTTTGAACCATGTTATTCTATGTGTTTATAAAGGTTTTCCAGAAAAATGGGCCCAAGAGGATTGGTTTTGATGCGTTTGAACTTGAGTTTGAGCTTGGAGGTGCAATCTGGGATTTCCAGATTTTGCACTCCCGCTCGAGCGGGGGAAGTGACGCTCGAGCGTGGAATTCGAGCATCCAGCATCTCTGCACTGTTTTACTATCCGCTCGAGCGGAGGACTGGGCGCTCGAGCGGAGTCTTGTGTCTCAAGCTCGAGTGGGCGTTGAGCGTCCGTCGAGCGGAGATTCCACCCATCCAGCACTTTTGACTGTTTTTGCAGAACGCTCGAGCGGGTAATTATACGCTCGAGCGGGTACCTTTGTTTGCATTTCCGCTCGAGCGGAGTGACTTACGCTTGAGCGGGACTCTGTTTTCCGAAAATGTTTTCTAAGTACATCTTTGCATCCTCATCCCATTCTAGGCATTCTTAGGCCTAGTTTAAGGCATATTGTTGAGGAGATAGATGTAGAACGCACCGAGACATTAGGGATTAAATTATGATATTTCCCAACTGTGTAGCTTAGTGTGTGTTCAACCTGTGAACTGTGTAGGGTTGGTGACTGGGGAGACACGCTCTAGCATACTGTAGCCCAAACTCTGTGAGTAACAATTGTGTAAAGATATGTTCAACTGAGAATGTTTTCTGACTGTTTAACGAAACTGTTTTCTGAAGTAATTATTGTTAATTGTTTGAATGTATGTCCTATATTCTGAAATGTATTGTGGCATCCTTAGCAACTGTTGTATACTGTTACTGCTACTGTTACAGAGATCTCTGTCGTTTCCCTCGTGGAACCACTACTGTTTACTGATTGATGGCCATCATTACTGTTCGGTCTTTAAGACCTACTGTTTACTGCTATGCTAATGGATGTACCACATATGACTGAATAACTGTTCTGACTGAAAGACTGAAGTATTGTTTAATGAACTGCTTTCATTACTGTAAGGACATTTCATTCTTAACCTCTTTACGCATTATGTTATTCACTGGGCTTTAGCTCACTATTTATATATATATGTAGGTGCTCAGCCACCAGATCGGAGCTAGGAGCGCGGGTTAGACTCCAGTTTTGTCAAGCCAACCACCGTGCCTCACTGCGAGGTTCCGAGTTCGCCATGCTTTGGCTTGGGGTGTTTTTTCCCCCGCTGGTCCCTGTTACTGTTTTGTATTACTGTATAGACTGTTGTTCACTGAACTGTACTGTTACCAAGGAATTAGGTCCCTATACTGTGTGTCTGTAAATGCTTGTGTAGCCTGCACTGTTGTGATTATATGAATGCATAAGAAAATCTTTTTGGCATACAGACTGTCACAGCTCAATGGATATTATTTATTTACTGTATTGGCTTCCGCCAGGCCCTGTACTCTGTTTTACTGTACTACTGTTCTGTAGGCCTTCGGTAATCTCGGATTACTGGCCGGTTACGGTGTTAAACCCATAGGGCCGGGTTTGGGTCGTGACAGTTCTAAGTAAATCTCAACAAGAAGAAACTGCTCTCATTGAATTAATTAGTAAATTAGAAAATTCTGAATTAAATAGACAATATACTGACAAGTTAAAATCCTTATTGATTAATAAAGATAAGAAACTTAAACATGATAAACCAATCATTAGTTTAACTAAAACTCTAGACTGATTTAAAAAAGAAAAACATAAAGAAATCACCTTAAAAGATTTACAAAATGAAATTCATCATATTAAACTAACTATTCAAGAATTGAAAGCTAAAGACAAGACCCTAGAAGAAGACATTACTCTACTCAAAAACAACAAAAGTCTTAATGATTTCCAACAATCCAATAAATCATCCTCTAAATCGGAATCTGAATCTAGTTCTAAAACTAATCCAAACAACGTCCTCTTTGATAATCGAACTGCTCCACATAATAGTGATCACGATAGTAATCACCTTAATCTAATTAATCAAATTAATATTCAGAAATGGCATTCGAAAGTCAAATTAGTTATTAATAATTTTGAAACCGAAGTCATCGCATTAATTGATACTGGCGTTGATTTAAATTGTATTCAAGAAGGATTAATTCCTACCAAATATTATCATAAGTCTATTGAACAATTAAGTTTTGCTAATGGAAGTCAAATGCATATCAAATATAAATTACCAAAGGTACATATTTGTCAAAATAATGTTTGTTTCAAAACATCTTTTGTGTTAGTTCGAAATTTAACTGATAAAGTCATTTTAGGTACACCATTTATCTTTTTATTATGTCCTTTTACTACTACTTCTAAAGGAATAACTACACACGCTTTTGGTCACACTGTCACTTTTAAATTTCTATCTCCACCAGAGGCTAAATAATTAAATCAATTAAAAGAATGTTCAATTTCTCAATTTATTAATCAATTAACCAATCAACTCAAATTTCTCAAAGAAGAAGTAAATTACAAACAAATGGAAACCCAATTAACTAATCTAATTCTTATATCCAAAATTGAAGGATTTAGAAATCAATTAACAAATACTATTTGTTCCACTTTACCTAGTGCTTTTTGGCATAGGAAAAAAAATGTAGTAACACTTCTTTATATTAAAACTTTTAATGAAAAACAAATTCCTACTAAGTCTTGACATATTCAAATGAATCATGAATTAATGGAACTGTGCAAAAAAGAAATTAATGAATTATTAAAAAATAATATCATTAGTAAAAGTAAGTCGCCTTGGTCTTGCCCTGCTTTTTATGTTAATAAAAATGCTGAACTTGAACGAGGTGTTCCTCGATTAGTCATTAATTATAAACCATTAAATTTAATAAAACTTGAACAAAGTTTTAGAATGGATCCGGTATCCAATTCCTAATAAAAAAAAATTAATTAAAAGACTTAGTCAAGCTATCATTTTTAGTAAATTATATCTAAAAAGTGGATTCTTGCAAATACAAATTCATCATGGTGATCGTTACAAAACTGCCTTTACTACCCATTTTGGTCACTACGAATAGAATGCTATGCCCTTTGGATTAAAAAAATGCTCCTAGCGAATTTCAAAATATTATGAATGAAATTTTTAATCCCTTTAGCCATTTTTCTATCGTCTACATAGATGATATCGTCATTTTCTCTAAGTCACTTAATGAACATTGGAAACATCTTAACTCTTTTTTCCATATTATCAAATAGAATGGTCTAGTCATTTCTGATCCTAAGATTAAGCTTTTCCAAACTAAAGTTCGATTCCTAGGATATGATATCCACCAAAGTACTATTCTTCCTATTAGTCGATCTATTGAGTTTGCTTCTAAGTTCTCTGACGAAATCTTAGACAAAACCCAATTACAAAAGGTTTTAGGTTCCTTAAATTACATTGCTGAATTTTATAAAGACCTTAGGAAAACTTGTCAACCCCTTTTTGATTGGTTGAAAAATAATCCTTCATCTTGGTCTTCTACTCATATTGTTATTGTGTAACAAGTCAAAAAATATGTCAAGACTCTGCCTTGTCTTGGTATTCTTACTGAAAATTCTTTCAAAATTATTCAAACTGATATTTCCGATGTTGGTTATGGTGGTATTCTCCTTTAGAAAATCACTCCTCAGTCATCTGAACAAATTGTTTGTTTCCATTCTGGTGTCTGGAATAAAGCACAAAAAAATTATAGTACTATTAAAAAAGAAATTTTATTCATTGTTTTATGTATTAGTAAATTTGAAGATGATATTCTCAATCTAAAATTTTTACTACGTGTTGATTGTAAAAGTGCTAAATATGTTTTAGAAAAAGATGTTCAAAATATTGTTAGTAAACATATTTTTGTCCGCTTGCAATCTATTTTAAGTATTTTTAATTTTGATATTGAATATATACATGGTAATGAAAATTCTTTTCCTGATTTCCTTATCCGAGAATTTTTACAGGGGGGATAGGAATGGCAACTCCTTTTATTTCCTACCATAAATTGCAAGTAACCCATTATAGAAACCTTGTTTACCAAACTGCTTACCGTATTGCTTGTTTTAAGACAGCTCGCAAAACTTTTCGCCGTGCACAATTCATACAATTTCATCAAATTACCAGTCATCGCAATTTATTTGTTCATTATACTAATTGCCTTCATTACCATTTGAACGAATTAGATCTCCTCAGTGGATGCTGAATTTTGTTCATTCTTTTACAGATGTGTAGTCAAAAATCCCAAAAACCTCCCAGCAAGGCCATTTTCCCCTCTAGTCAGCCTATTGCTCTTCCTCCTGTTGACTTAGTCAATCGTTACCAAGTTCTTGGTAATATCCCTAAATCCAGTTATACTTCTGCAATTGCTACAGACCCATTTGCTTCATCTTCTTAGTCACTTACTCATTTTCCTCCTAACCCAGTCAGAACAGCCAGAACTGACTATATTAAAACCCAGTCTATTAATTTATTCTTCAAGGAACCGAGTCACAAGAATATTCATAATGTTCTTGACTTAGTTAAATTTTGTTTCCCTCATGAATGGCATTTTGTTCCCCTCCATCTAGAAAAGTCAATTACTTTCTACAAAGACCTCATTTTCCATCATCAGGCAATAGTTATTAAACCTATTTATGATCGAACCTACACCAGTAAAATCATTTACCATTCCTTATATATTCACAATATTGTCTCTTTTGATGAACGGGGGCTCATTTTTCTACTCCGTGATTTACCTAGTCATACCATCAAATATAGTTATTATGACTATATGGATGCTTGGTTCAAAATCCTCTTGCATCAAAATGAGTCGTTCACTCACTCTTGATTTCTCCAATTTGATCATAAATTCAAGTCAACGATTCCTACATGGTTCCTCAGGTGGTGGTCTCAACATGATGCCATTTCTGAGATTATCCCATCTACATTGATGGAACAAATTCACTATTTCTTTTCTGTCTATAAACTTAGTCCGCATCAAAGTGAATTTCCTTTATTACTCATTTTTATGTCCAAATACAAAGTTCCTTGGATTTCCAAATGGCAATATGCTATTTCTGAAAATATAGTCACCAGACTTCATTTTGTCAAATGGTGGAATACATTTAAATCTCATCGGATTATTGAACAAGTCCAAGAAGAATTTTCAGTCAATTCTCATGCTCTAACTCCAACCATGGTTAAAGCTCAGCAAAACCCAACTGCTTCAGTCACACAAGGCAACTCAATTCCACCGGTCCGACTTGGAAGCCCAACAACTAGCTTTTCCAAGCCCAAGTCATCCAAATCCAAATCAGCTCAATCAAAGTCCAAAACTAAGCCCAAGTCATCCAGTGATGAATTAATTCAGATAGCCAAGCTATTGATGGCCCAGGCCAAGTCACAGATTGAAGATGAAACCTCTGAAGAATCTAGTTCCTCCGAGGCTTCAACCAATAATGATCCTTATCGGCCTCAGTTTCAAGGTGCCCAGGACTTATATGTTTAACAGTCAGTCGTAGGATTCTATATATATGAAGAACAGCTTCACTCACTATTCTTTATTATAAATATTTTAAAATTATTTTATTTTATGGTTGTGTTGGGCAATCATGGGCAGTGGTGGTGATGGGAATCTTGAACAAAGGGTTTTTTTTCGTCTTTTTGTAGGTAAAAGTAAGGGTAATATGGTCATTTTCTATAGGATACTAACATCGTTTATACAAAATAGACAGAATGGGGGAATCTTGACATTGTTAAGTAAAATATGAGAGATTACTGTAATTATTCAAACTACAGGGGAGGTTCCTGTAGTTGTCAAAAACTTCAGGGAAGGTAAATATAATTTGCCCTTTTACATAATATATATGTTTCATATATATAAATACTCATCTGTAATAAATTTCATATTTTAAATTTCTCTAACACTTACTTTTCTTTTAATATTTTATTTAAAATTAAAAAATACAAAAAAGATTTGAAAATCAATTTATAAATTTTAAAATTTAATATTTAAACCACAATTAACGATAAAACCGTGTGAATTAAATTGGACAGCATTTTCCGCGCCCCTACCACCAGCAACCCAAAAAAATACCTAACGACGTTAGCAAGCCAATCCGTCGCTCGGTTTGTAGATCTGAAAATACTCGCAACACAACACAACACAGTTGAACTCCGCTGTTCTTGAATTCTCCGCCTCAGTCGCCTACTCTCTCTCTGCATTCTGTATAACGAAGTTCGTTTCCACGATCGACAATGGTAGAGATGAAGTTTCTAGGGATTGATTTTGGCTGTGCCTTCGGATCTCTGAGTGACGGCAAGTTTCCCGACAAAGATTGTCTTCTTCCACTCATCTCCAAGCTTCTTGGCTACTGCATCGTCGCCGCTTCCACCACCGTCAAAGTCCCTCAGGTATATTCCTTCCCCTTTCTCCAATTTCCAATTCCATCCAAGCTGGAATTTTTCTGCTTTTTTATTGCATCTTTTCTCTATGTTGAAAATTCTTGAGTTTTGAATTTTTCTTTTCTTTTTTTTTAATTTTTTTTTTTTATGGTTCTAGAAACCAGAAAAATATTGGGTTTGGACCCATTTCACTCTTAGGGTTGTTGTGTTGGTAATGGCTCTTTTCTTTACAAGCAAATGTGAAATAACGTAGCATTGATGGAATTGTGCCTAGAGGGAAGACTGTGCCAATTATGATAAATTAACAAGAGATTAATTGATTTCAAGTTTACTCTAAACACGATTAAATAATTTATCAATCCATCAATGTTGTCAAGTAGAAAGCAGTTAACTATGAGATGATGGATTTAACCCTATGGGAAAATCTATACGGGATGATAATCACGATCCCAACACCAACAATCAGTCCACTATTGAATCAACGGGTTACAAAGATACAATTGAAGTAATTGCAACTTCTTAACCAAATACCACAAGCTTGATCTCTGCTTCAAAGCATCCTTGATGCATCAATCTCTCTGTAGACCCAATAGCAACCATGAAACTCTAAGCTCCAATCTTCATCTTCAATGCCCATGGTGTTTTAGGGATATGAAGAATTGTGAATGTTTAAGATGTGTATCTAGGTGAATTGAATGGTCTCAAACCATGAATTAAAGCTCTAGATTGAAGATAGAGTGAGATTCATCAATGGAGTCTTGTGAAGCAACTAGAGAGAGAGAGAGAGAGAGAGAGAGAATGAATTTAAGGCTTCAATAACTGTGACTCACATGCTAAGAATGATGAAATATGAACTTTTAAACAGTTCAGGGGCAATAATGATGATAAACAGGCCTTAGTATGCACCAACAGCTCTAAGCAAGGGGGCCTTACAAGCAATCAAGCTCTTTACCACTAAACAAGAGGAGCGGGCCTCATAGGAAAGCAGGTGCTCAAGCACTAAGCGAGTGGGCCTTGCAGGAGATTTGATACTAGAGGGGCCTTACAGAAATAGTATTATGTGCCCCTCTAATGCTCTGGTGGCTCTGGCGCTCTAGTATTTTTCTTGATTTTGATCCCAACCTTGGAATAAAGTTTTGGAAAACGGTTCTGTTTGAAATTGCAGAGGAATTTAGCAACTGCGTTCTTTAGTCTATAGAAAGTAAATGTATTCATATTCTTACACTTTATATTTGTTCTCTAAGATAAAACATTAAACAAGAAAGAAAGAAAGAATCAGTGCAGTTTGACCTTCCCCAATAGATAGATAGAGACAACATTAATTTCTCCTTCTTAGTCCACCAGTCATGAATGTTACTGCTTTGAGTTCTTTCCTTGAAGGTTAAAACTTCTAGTTCAAATGCCTCATTTTCAGACATACTTGGATGAAATAAATAAATAATAAATAAAAAATGGTATTGATTGGTGTAATGAGATACTGGAAAAGGAAAATATGTCTTTAATTTATGAAAATGATGGCCACATGTGCAAGTTCATAAGTTTTAATTTCCATATTATATCTTTGCTATTAGTCAGTATTTCACAGGAACTTGATTCTTGCACCTAGGGCATGGTAAAGGATGTTTGTTTGAAATTTTGATTTGTGTCTTCTATAGTATCAGTCATTTGATGCTTCTGTTGTTCATTTGCAGATACTAAAAATTTTGAAACACCAAAGTGTCAGAGGGCTTAGTGTTATGGCCTTTGAGCTTGAAGTAGTTGGTTATACCATTGCTTTGGCATATTGTCTTCACAAAGGGCTCCCGTTCTCAGCTTATGGGGAGTTGGCATTTCTTTTGATCCAAGGTACATTCTATATCACCAAGTCATATTAACTTTCAGGTACTGATATATGAGTATCATAGTGCATGTCTCAGATTTATGAATTCGATGGTAATACTCATTTCATGTGGTTAATAACTTCCTAGAGGAATTTCTTTCTCTTTTTTTCATTTTTTTTTTTAATCCTGAAACCTATGGAGGAATACAAGTTTGAGATTCTAGTTCTTTGCACCTCCCTAAGCTGAGGTTTGGAAGTGGTCTTTTGTGCTCATATTGTACAGGGTGGTGAGGTGATTTATCAGAAAAGAAAAAGAAATAAATATTGGGATGGGGTGGTTATGGATCAGTTGATGAAGATAAATTACGATAAGCTACTTCACTGGACCTCAATGTTGGGCATTGAAGTTGAGCACTTAAATTCAGATTACCCAAATTGGATCTTCTTTATTCAAATTGCACATATTAAGCATACAAATATGTTAATAAATGTATTGTTTTATATATATATATATATATAAATAAACAAAACCTAGTTGTTTGTCCAAACTGGTGAACTTTGATTATACTTATTTCAGGTCATCTGGGTTGGCAGGTCAATTTAAAGTGTTAAAAATATTGCCACCCAAATCCTATCACTTTCTGCTGTGTTATTGAACTATAATTCTTCACATGAGAGTTGCAAAGGATCTAATACTCTTCCTTATTTTTTCCTTGTACATTACAGCATTAATTTTGGTTGCAATTATCTACCATTATTCTCAACCTTTGGGAACCAAGACATGGATCAAGTCATTGCTGTATCCTACTTACTCTCTGAAGTTTATCACTGTTCTTATGCAGTGATAACTGTCTTTTGTTTATTGCAAGCTTTCTTTCTGCGGGACTAATAAATGTTGTCTGTATTCTTAACTAATGTCATACCAGATATTGTGCTGTGGCACCCACTATATTAGCTGGTCAAATTGATCCCATTCTCTTTGAAGCTCTATATGTGAGTGGAAACATTTGCTAACCAGACTGCAATTAAATTTATGCTTGGTTGTCAGCATTCATTTCGTTTTCACAACTTCTCGCTAATTTTATGGTTTATTTATTTATTTATTCCCAACCCCCCCCCTCTTGTGAAGATTTAATCGGTTTATTTTTTTCCAGTAAAATTATAATTTCGAGCATGACTAACATGTTTCTTGGATCAAAATAATTGTTTCAGGCATCTCAGCATGCAATTTTTTTCTTCGCCAGGGTCCCACAAATTTGGGAGAACTACAAAGTAAGTTGATACTGATTTTCCTTCTTATCTTTCTTTATTTTGGTGGGAGAGAAAATAATAGAGGCCTCAAATGGCTTAAACTTACTGCAAACCTTAAAGTTAAACTCCCTCAAATTGTAAAGTTTGTTTGTTTCCGTTATGTATGAAAAGGTGTTTTTCATCTTTTGAAAACTAAACAGGGCTACTTGCCTATTCTATTAAGCAAACATCAATCTCCTTCCACCGTCTTGCCGGCTGAATGCATTTTGAATAATGGATGGATTGGCACTCTGGCCACTAGAATTTCAATAAATTCTTAGATCTTTCTGTGGATGTACCATAACTTTGTAAAAGATCAATGCTCAGGATGTGGTTTATTAATGTTATCTGGTACTTCATTTTGGATACTACGGGATGGTAATGTTGAGTTCTCACTTTTTGGTTTATATCTGTACTTAGCTGTGTATTCATTTTTACCAGCAATATGGTTATTATTTTGTATTGCTTCAAATTATTCATGCATTATACTTAATTATGTTCTTGTATTAATAATAATTTATTATTCTTTGGCAGAACAAAAGTACAGGGGAGCTCAGCTTTTTAACTTCTTTAATGAATTTTGCTGGTTCAATGGGTGAGTTTACATTGTTTTGCATCAGTATAAGCGAATTGATATTTAGGGCAAAGTAATGAATTGCTCATGTTGTTCTCTGCAGTGAGAGTTTTTACCAGCATACAGGAAAAAGCTCCAACAAGTGGTATCCTTATCTCTTGTTTATGGTGAATTTTGATATTATCATAATCATTAATGTCATGTTGAGTATTGCCGTCTTATATGTGGAATTTTGTGAACCTGCCCGCTTGATTTCCAAGTGGACGCTTATTATTCTGATCCCAAAACTTAGTTGTTGGACAAGGTCATAAAGTTCTTGCAAATTGCTAATCTTTTGGAAATTATCTCATGTTCAATTTATCTAACTTAATATAAACCCAAGAAGCAATGAAGTTTCCATAAAGAATTAGGTTGATAGCCTTCTCAGCCTGTTGGCTAAGATTAGCATCTGTTATTATCAATTTAACATAGAGAATTAGCATCCCCCCCACCATACCTTTCCTTTCTCAAAGTTTTTCTTCATTTTTCATTTCTTTTCACTATTTTAGAAATCTCACTTTCTTGAAGGCCATTCCCTAGTGCTCATCCTCAATAATCGAGGGTACTAAATTGGAGAGGTGAGGTACAGCATAATCTTTGGCATAATTTGCTCAAAGTGACCTCAAACTCAAACCTCTGATGTCACACTCGGCAATCCAAGTTTTTATCGTTGCAGCAAGAATCGGGCTCTTATGTTAATCTCTGTTTGCTTTTATTTTCATGTAACCATTTGTTCTCCTTGATTTGTTGGAAGTTGTTTTGGGCTCTGTAATTGGTATTGTAACGAATGGCACCATCTTGAGTCAGATAATCTTATACCAGAAGCCACAGCCGAAGAAAGACAAGAAAAACGAGTAGGAAATGAGGTTGGACGTTTGGACCTCCAGAGCTTTGCTTCTCAAAGGTTCAAGGCATGCTCCAAGTGGACCCAATTCCTCTGGTTATCAATGCTTGAGGGAACGGCGGCATTGTTCTTCTGTATGATGACATTTCAAGATAAACTAAAGCATTTTATGTTGAATGAAAATGTATGTTACCTCTCCAGTTAAAACTCCTTGTTTATGCATCACTGAAAATTTTCAAAGGTAGCTTTGAATGTTGCATTGTTTATATAGAAATCATGAGAAGATAGTGTTTACAGTAATATCTTGTAGTTTATAATCTTATAAATCTTTACCGTCAGGTTCTGATTTGATGGGTTGGCTCTGTTATAGTTATTGCAGTCAAAAGAGCCTTCATTGATCGATGCTTGCATATTTGCCCCATTTGAGTGCTAAAATGCATCTGGTGCTTGCTATTGACAATAGTCTTGCCTAGTTGATTTTCTCAGGAAGCATATGATTCTCACCTTCCATGAATAGCCAGGATATTGAGGAATATCTAGAAAGACATTTCAAGAATCAGATTCGAAATCATATATTCTCACGTTCTGTGAATAGCTGGGATATTGAAAAATATCCAAAAAAGGCATTTTGGGAACCAATTTGATTCCGTCTCTGTTCGTTCCATTTGAAGACAGGAAGGATCCCAAAGAATTAATTTTGCTCTATGTTGTTGAATCTTTCATTACTAATGGAATCTACAAATTTCAATGGAAACTTGATACTTACTCCCGGAGTATCACGTATTTATGTTCATTTACTAATAATCATTTATTATGTTTCTTTATGTTTTTCAATCATCTAACATAAAATTATAATACTTCATCCTCTCTACCAATTATAATATCATAAAACATCATGTAATCGTGTTTCTGAAGTACCTAATAATTACCCCTATTTTTGATGTTGATTAGCTACATTTACAGTTTTTTCCTCTCCATATTTTGGTAGAGCTTCCAAATCAAAATTTGCACCCGATCGTTTAATTTTGGAGCTAACATTATGTTTTAAACAGTTTACACAAGTGCTACATTAGGGTCATTTAAACCCTAGTGATAACCCATGCGATACACGGAAAAAGACAATATATATTTTGTGTGATAAATAAATTATTTTAATCTTGAATTATGTATTAATTATGGCAAGCCATGATATTAGGCTATCGTGATAGATGTTAACAATAATTAACTCAAAATTTTACAATAAAATTTGATATACATAAAAATTTGTTAATTATGAAGATTGTTGGGGGTAATAGTATTACAATCACTTGATATCATAAATAATTTGTATCAAACTATAGCGTCATGCGAAACAAAAAAAGGCATTGAAAGAGATAAACTTTATAAACTCAAAAAAAAATGATTATAAATTTACTTAGACTTTTAAATCAATGGTGTGTATTAAACCTTATTATTGTGGAATCAAATTATGAATAGATCTCAACCTTTAATTATAATTTCTAAGTAGTTTTTTGAATTTTTTTAATATGAGTTCGTTACCTTGCTCATAGAAAAAAAAAACTTCTCAAACAAATGAATAAACCATCAATTGATCTTGTTAGCAACTCGCTGTTTTTGATCTCCTCTATCAATGACACATGCATATCATATGAGTATAATTCCTTCTCCGTAATCATTTTTTTCATTGCTTGAATAATACTTGCATAGTTCTTACAATATTTAAGGAGGAAAAAATCAAAATAAGAACTTAGTAGGATTATAAAAATTATAGTTTTAATCCATTTTATTTATAATAAAAAAAAATGATGACAAACGATTTGAATTGTATTTGAAAAAATATAATAAATGATAGCTTTAATCATTATATACTAACAAATAAATTAGGCTACTCAACAAAACAATGGTCGAATGCAACTAAAGTCATGGATATTAAATTAAATCATATAAATTCTAAATTGAAAGTATAATCTAGAAAACCAACTAATAATAATAAAGAGAGATCGATAAACATGTAATACCTCCCTACTATCTTTGTGTTCTATTCATTAATTTCATATGTCGAATGAAAGTGTTACTCGTATGGATCCTTCAATAAAATAAGTATCAAGAAAACAAATTTGTTAATAAATTAATTCTAAACTTCATTATTAGAAAAACAAAATTTTCAAAGAGAGACTAAATTGAGATGGGATTGAAGAAATACTACAACCAATAAAAAAAAATAAAAATAAATACACACATGGCAATGATCCAATGCAAACTATTTCAACAATTAAAAGAAATAACATCAAATTATTACCTTGAATAAATATAGTGACGAAAATTTAATTTGTAAGATTTTTGTACTGCCTCCTCTCATGTAGTTTTTGTCATCCTATTATTAATACTCTTCTTATTCTGAGCCAACATAGTCTTCCTATTCATCTGTATGAATTCATAACAAATTCTTAAATAATTTTCAGACAATATGGAATTACATTCTAATAATGTAATTGCTTTGCAACCAAAAGTATGCAATCAACAACAAAAATAGAGATAATCTAATCAAATCTACGTACATTTTATTCAAAACAAAAAATGATTTGAACATAAAGGCACATATGAATAAAATCCTAAATCATTTAAAAATATGGACATTAAAGGTGCTCTTGTGCGTTTTGTGCTTTCATCTTAAGAAATTAAACTATGGGAAGTTAAAGATAAAGGAGAAAAAAAATCAAACAAAAGGGTTAAGTATTGATTGGAAAAAGAAAAAATATTTTATCTTTATCACTTAATCACTAATAACGAATAATAAAATTATGAGCAGAAGATTAAGAATTTAAAAGAAGATACGAAATTATAGATAAGAACAAATCATATCCTTATTTAAATTTCATTATTTCAAATTTTGTAATTTTTAATGTATGAAATAGAGGGAGAGAAAAAAATAGGAGTAAATCCAAATAAAGATTTAGATAATGCTTTTGGTAGATATAGATTAACAAATCATATTCTTATTTATATCTAAATTTCATTATTTCATTTTTTAAATATTTATTTGAATTTTATTAGACTAAAAAATTAGAAATTAGGGAAATGAGGTAGGGAGTCTTCAGAAACTGACATGCAGGAGAGAGAACATTGAGATATTAGTATTGAGGTTTTGAAGAATTTTAAGAATACATTACATTTGCTTATATATATAGTATAGATAATAAATTTTAAATAATTTTAACTACTAATTTTTCAGTTTTAACTACTAATTTTCAGTATTTAATTTGCATTTTTATCAAACACCAGCTAAATTTGAATAATATCTTAAGTCTAATTAATGCATTGATTTAATCAACCCATAATTATTGTTTACGCCAATACATTGATTCTATATGATCATTGTTAATTGGGTAAATTGGGAAAAAATATTGGGTATTTGTTAATTGGGAAAAAATACAATTTGTCTTACACTTTAAAATTATATATAAGAAAATTCTCAATTAGTGTGATAAATTTTTCATCGTGTCTAAATTGAACAGTGGTATCTAGACTATAGGTTCTACCACAGATCTCATTTTGAGACCCTCTCTCTCTCCATCACTAGGAACTATGGGGTTAGAGATTCCGACTGAAGGGAGGGCAGATCCCTCACTCGAGACAGCACATACCGTCCCTCACGCCATTCTCTGACGTCACGATACTCTTTCTCCACCTGTTCCAGAGACCTGAGGGATGTATTGGAGCAGAGGGCGCGCCGTCGAGAGGCTCAGAGAGTGCCGGCGTGGCAGAGATTGAGCGCCCCAGTTCATTGTAACGAAGAAGTGGCGATGCCAGCGCCCAGAGTGATGGCCCATGCGTCAGTGGACAAAGAGCTGGCGAGACTTACAGCCACGCCGTTGTCTCCGGAGATCGAGAGTACACTACTCCCTGCCGGATTCCACCAGCCTAAGTTCACCTTGTACGACGGCAAAAATGGATCCGTACATGCACGTGAGTCATTACCGGCAAGTAATGGCTGGCCACCGGTGCAATGACGCCTTGATGTGCCTCATATTCCCAGCAAGCTTGGGAGAACTGGGCCTGAAGTGGTTCGAAAGGCTTCCAGAAGGGAGTATAGAGAGGTAGCAGCAACTAGCGGAAGCCTTCGTCACCAGATTCAAAACCAACACTCGAACGCTGAAAGAGGTCAATCATCTTCTGGGCGTCAAGATGGAGTCAGGGAGATCATTGAAGGCATACAACGCGAAGTACTGGGAAACCTACAATGAAATCCTCGACTGCCCTACCAATCTGGCGATCACTCAATACAAGCGGGGTCTCCCAGTCGGGCATAGACTACGGGATTCGCTCACAATGCACCAACCCACAACCATGGAGTCCTTGATGCAGCGGATCAACGAGCACATTCATGTAGAGGATGATGCCGCCTCCGCGATTGTAATCCGGTCGCAGCGGACAGAAGGGTAGCAGGGAAAGTTCACTCGGTTGGGCAGGAGGATAACCGCCCAAGCGACCGGCCAAGAGATCAACGACATGGCCCAAACCGCGATGACAGAAACAAGGGTCGCAGAAACGACCAAGCTGACGGTCCCCGTGATGCAGCGGAGGATGCTAAGAGAAAATTGAAGGCGCGGACTGGAATCACCACGGTCTTTAAAATCCCTATCTACCGCATCTTGAGTGAGATCAGAGACGAGCCTTTTGTTCGCTAGCTGGCCAAGTTGGGGAATGCACAAAGAGGCTTCAACTCAAGGTATCGTTACACCTTCCATGAGGAACGAGGACACCGAACGAAGGACTGCTTGCCGCTCAAACAACATTTGGAAGAGCTAGTGGCCGCGGGACATCTTGACCAATACATAGATGGGGGTATGAAAGTCGCGCCATTGGGGCAAACCGAGCCAAACGGCCTAGCCGCCCTAGAGGCAGCACCCCAAGGCGTAATCAACGTCATCCATGGCATCGTTGAACCAGCAAGGGTCTACAAGCTCAGAGGGATGATTAAGAAAGCCGAGCACATGAGGGAAGTGCTCTCCGTTCGGCCCGCTGTGAAGAAAGGGAAGACCGAGGAGAAGGACATTCTTACCTTTTCGAGCAGGGACTTGGAGCGGATCCAGATGCCCCACAATGACGCCCTAGTGGTAACTCTTCACGTCAAAGACTTTGACATCAAGAGGATCTTGATCGACCAGGGAAGTTCGGTCGAAATTATGTACTATGACCCGTTCAAACAAATGAAGTTGGAGGACAAGGACTTGGCCCCTGCGACGTTCCCTTTGGTTGGCTTCAACTCTCAGCCAGAGTGGCCGGTAGGAAAGATCATACTGCCGGTCAAAGCGGGTTCAGTAACAAAGCAAGTAGAGTTCTGGGTGCTCAAAGTCCCGACCACCTATAACTTAATTTTAGGCAGGGGCTGGTTGCACGCCATGCAAGCAGTAACGTCAACTTACCATCAGGCCTTGCGTTTCCCAGCGCCAAACGGACAAATGGAGGAAGTTTGGGGAGACCAGGTGATGGCGAAACAATGCTTCGTTGCGATAAATGGCAGCCGAGCAGCTAAAGGATCTGTCCAAATGATTGAGGGACCCGAGGGAAAGGTGGTCCTTGACGACGTAGGAAGAAAGGCTGAGGAAAAATCGGTCGAGGATTTGGTGGAAGTGCGCGTCGACGAGAACGACCCAACTAAGTTCTTCCTCTTGGGATCATCTTTGGCAAGCGCCGAGCGGTTGGATTATGTCAACTTCTTGGTCTCCAACATGGAGGCTTTTGCATGGACGCCTTACGATATGCCTGGCATCGACCCTAACTTCATTTGCCATCAGTTGAACGTCTTCCCAAACGCGCGGCCGGTCATTCAGAGGACTCACCGCTCGGCTCTGCACCATGCCGAGGTAGTGGCAGAGGAGGTCAAAAATCTGTTGGAAGCGGGAGCGATAGAAGAAGTGCAATACCCTCGTTGGATATCCAACATGGTGGTCGTCCCGAAAAAGAATGGCAAGTGGCGAGTCTGCGTTGACTACAAGACAGTTAACCGTGCATGCCCAAAGGATAGTTTCCCCCTCCCTCGAATTGACCAGCTGGTGGACTTGACCGCTAGCCATCAGAGGTTTAGCTTCCTCGATGCATATCGCAGCTACCACCAGATAACCATGTATGAACCAGGCCGAGAGATCACGTCGTTCATTACTTCTAGAGGCCTATATTGTTATAAAGTCATGCCGTTCGGACTGAAGAACGCCAGGGTGACTTTTCAGAGGATGGTGACAAAGATGTTCACTCCTCTTTTGGACCGAACAATGGAGGCCTACATCGACGATATGGTGGTAAAGAGTAAGGAGAAGTCTCAATACCTCGCCGATCTAGCAGAAATGTTTGCCATACTTAAGCGCCACAAACTTCGTTTGAATGCCTCCAAGTGCGCCTTCGGCGTCGGCATTGGGAAGTTTCTGGGGTTTTTGGTCACAAACCGAGGGATTGAAGCTGACCCATCACAGATCAAGACTATACAAGAGTTGGAGCTCCCAAACTCCACGAAGGACGTGCAACATCTTGCCGAGATGGCAGCCATGCTGAACAGATTCATCAGCCGGTCTTCAGATCGTTGCAGGCCCTTCTTTAAAACTTTGAAGGCCAAGTTCTTTTGGGATGACGAATGTGACTGTGCACTGGCAGACTTGAAAATATACCTTTCCTCAGCCCCTATCTTAGTCACACCTCGGCCGGGCGAAGAATTGTATCTCTACTTGGTTGTCTCTCAACATGCCGTGAGCGCCGTCCTAGTCCGCGCTGAAGGCATCCAGCACTTGCCAATCTTCTATGTGAGTAAGACTTTGCTCCCGGCTGAGACGAGGTATCTTCCGCTGGAAAAATTAGCGCCGGCCCTGATGATGACATCAAGAAAGCTGGCACACTATTTTCATGCCCATACAATAGTTGTGTTAACCGAGTTCCCGCTTAAGGTGCTTTTTGAAAAGGCAGACTTCACCGGAAGAATTTTGAAATGGGCCGTGGAATTAGGGCAGTACGATATCAAATTCCGCCCGCGCACTGCAATCAAGGGTCAAGCTCTTGCAGACTTTGTGGCGAAATTCGCCCCTGGAACGCATCCAGTTTGCCCGGTTGATTTGGTTGGTGCGGATTTAGCACAGCCCACGGTTCTGGCGATAGAAACGAGTGTTGGCTCAAAAGCGGGAGAAGGCCGAAGAGCGACCGCACTAGAGGAGCCGGGTGACTTCTTGGAAGACGTGCTCAATCAAGGCAAAGAAAGAGACCAGAATGAACCGATCAGAGACTTGGAATTGAGAAGCTTCCAGAACCCCTCTGATTGTTGGAAGCTGTTTATTGGCGAGATGTGGAAGCTCTTCGTCAATGGGGCATCCAACAGGCATGGGGCCGGGCTGGGTATCGTACTGACTTCACCAGATGGGCTGATTATCGAGCAGGCAATTACGCTCGGCTTTCCAGCATCCAACAACGAAGCGGAGTATGAAGCCCTCCTTGCCGAGCTAAGAAGCGCATTGAGAATGAAGGCGTCAGCCTTGATGGTATTCAGCGATTCCAAGCTGGTGGTCAATCAGGTCTCGGGGGAGTATGAGGCAAAGGACGAAAGAATGGCCAAGTATCAAGCGCTGGTACGCGCAGAGATCAAGAAGTTCGTTGCAATAAGGATGGAACAAATCGACCACGAGGAAAACAGCGCGGCTGATGAATTGGCCAGACTTGCTTCTGCTCAGACAGCTTTTCCTAACCCCTTGATGATAGAATTTTTACCTTGGCCAAACGTTGAGGAACCGGAAATGACCAAGGTGCACTGCGCTGACTTGGGTCCTTCTTGGATGGACCCCATCATCGTCTTCCTGAAAGATAGAGTTCTACCAGAAGAGAAGAAGGCAGCCAACAAGATCCGGGCCAAGTCAGAGCGGTTTTGGCTCTCCTCGTTCGGAGCCTTGTATAAGAAGTCTTTTACCGGGCTGTATCTGAAGTGCGTTCACCTTGCTAAGGTGGAAGCCTTCCTTTATGAGATCCATAAAGGCATCTGAGGCAGCCATACTGGGGGTAGGTCACTGGCTTACAGAGCAATTTCCCAAGGTTATTGGTGACCGTGCATGCAGGCAGACGCGCAGAAATACGTTCGCCGATGTGAAAAGTGCCAAAAATTTGCTCACCAAATCCACCAGCCAGCGAGAGAATTGCTCCCCCTTACAAGTCCTTGGTCGTTCGCACTCTGGGGATTGGATATAGTGGGGCCACTCCCAGCAGCCCCAGGCAATCACAAATTCTTCATTGCCGCCACCGATTACTTCACAAAGTGGGTTGAGGCTGAGCCACTGGCGACCATAAAGGAAAAAGATGTGAAGAAGTTTGTTTGGAAAAATGTTATCACTCGCTTCGGTATACCCAAGGCCCTCATCTCAGATAATGGCACTCAATTCGATAGGAAACTCTTTCGCAGATTTTGCAAAGAGCTGAAAATCAAATTCTATAATTCAACGCCGGCCTAGCCACAGTCAAATGGTCATGCAGAGGCCTCAAACAAGACTATCCTGGACGGGCTGAAGAAGCAGCTTGAGAAGGCTAAGGGGAAGCGGGCTGAAGAACTCCCTAGCATACTCTGGGCGTACCGCACTACGCCAAGACGGTCGACCGGAGAGACTCCGTTTGCCTTGGTCTATGGCATGAAAGCCGTTATCCCGCTGGAAATTGGCATGCCAATCATCCAGTCCGAAAGCTTCCAGCCAGATTTGAACAATGAAGCAGTGGCATTGGAGCTAGACCTTGCCGAGGAAAGGAGGGAGCGGGCCCTAATCCACATAGCGGCCTATCAGCAAGAACTCTCCAAGAAATACAACAAGGCTGTGCACCCCAGGCTGTTCAAGATCGGGGACTGGGTCTTAAGAAAAGTGCTGGGCAACACGGTGATCCCTGGCGAAGGAAAGCTCGGTGCAAATTGGGAAGGACCATACAAGGTAACTGGTCTCGCTGGCAAAGAGGCTTACCATCTGGAAGATTTAGATGGCAAAGCTGTCCCCAGACCGTAGAATGCAGCCAACCTTAAGATCTTTTACTTTTAAAATGTAATTGCTTAGCTTTTTAGACCTTTAGCCTTTTGGCATTTGATGTAAAGATAGCACTGCTTTTTGTAATGAAAAATAGCCCTCTTATTGTTTTGTTTCACGTCTTTCTGTGCAATGACACCGCAAGGATACAAGGCCACAGTGGATGCCAGGGGCAGAGAGACCGACCTGAATGGGACCGGACTGATTTTCTCTCGCCGGTATAGAAATGGATCGCACAAACAGTTGGTGTATTGTCCAATGAAATGATTGGCGTATGGTCCAATTCACATAAGGGCCGAGCTGGTTTTTTGCTCGCCCAATTGGGATGTTGGCATCATGTCCAACTTAAATGAAATATTGGTGTTTTGCCCAATGTTAAGGCCGAGCTGATTCTGCTCGGCCAAAACGAAATGTTGGTGTTTTGCCCAACCGATAATAGTCGAGCTGCCTTTGCTCGGCCAAGCGATATGTTGGTGCCTTGTCCAACTTACAAGAAGCTGAGCTGACTTTGCTCGGGAAAAAAAAAATGTTGACGTTCTATCCAACTCCTAGGCCAAGCTAATTTTGCTCGGCCATGTCGGAATATTGGTGTGTTGTCCGATCTAAAGGCCGAGCTGGTTTTGCTCGGCCGAAGTGAAATAATTGTGATTTGTCCAACTTCTTTTAGGGCCGAGCTGATTTTTGCCCGCCCAAAAACAGGACTTGAAGTGTTGTCAAAGCCAGAGCGGCAGTGGTAATTTTTGCTCGATCAAATGAAAATTTTTGGATTCTTTCGAAAAATCAAAGAACCGAGCTGCCAGTTGATTCGTGGGCATTTCAGTTGAAGAAATTCTGATTTTAGCTTGGCATATTACGCGGCATTGCCGACCTACCATTTGTGATGCATTAAAGTTTGAATGAAGATATTTGCACGTGCCAACCGAACAGAAATAGGAGTTATACAAGCAAAAAGTTCAAATTTCATTGATCAAGGAAATTGCATTACAAGTGAGGGGCTTAGCCCGGTTACAAAAAACAAAAGCAAGAAAAATAGAAAGAAACATCTTCAATCCAACTCCAGGTTGACCGTCTGCTTGGCGACTTCCACAGTCTGCTCGGCGACCTCCGCGGTGTGCTCAGGCAATCCTTCCGCCTCATCGCCAGCGCCCTCCACGGCGGAAAACTCCCGATCGGCCACTTGATCTTCCGCATCTTGAGATGCTTCAGGAGAAGTTTGCTCGGTTTGTTGCGCGGCGGCGGCTTCTTCCGCGGCTTCCTTTTTGGCCTCCTCTATGAGCCTCTTCTGTGCGGCGCTCGCATAGGCCTGCATATAGTGCGGTATGAAGGCCACAGACGGATGTAGGAACATGTCAGCACCTTGACCAAGGCCAACTTTCTCCACGGCAGCTTTCCAACCGCACTGGAAATGATGTCCTTGGTCGCCTGCACCTACTGTTCATACGTTTTTTCGCCTTGAGCATAGCCCCTGTCTTCGGCGTCGCTAACCGCCTTATCTTTCTCCTCTTTATGGGCATCGCGCAGCTTCCTCAGCTCGGCGAGATACCGGGCTTTGGTCGACTTCACGGCCCGTTGTTTGTCCGCTTCAGCTCGATCAACCTTTTGGCTCAAGTTATCTCGTTCAGCCTCAAATGCTTCCTGCGCGGCCTTAAGCTTTGCTATCTCGGCCTTTTGGGCCTTGTTTTTAGCAATGGCCTCGCGCAGACTCTGCCGCACGGCGATCATGGGCGAGATAGTTCTTTTGCGCAGCCTGCAAACAAATGAAAGATTGTGAGTATTCAGAAAATCGAGCAAAAAACAATGCAATAACTTGAAGAAAGGAGTGGAGAACTTACCAACACGATCGACTTAGCCGTCTAGCGAAGCACCTTCAGGTCGGACAGCTCGTCGTGCTTCTTCATGTCGGCAGGAAGGACTAGCCCCTTGGTCATGTTGAAACCGAGGGAATAATCCTTGTCTGCATATACTGAGTCGGCCGAAGAGACTGCCCGGCCCTTGTACTTGATCTCGGGCGCCCAGACCGGGGGGGAGGTTGGGCTCTTGGAAGGCCTGGTTGGTTGTTGCTCGGTCTGGTCCCCCAGCTCGGTGGAGGCGTGCTCAGTGGAGTCCTCATCAACGAGGTGCTGCCCTATCTGGTCTTTCCTCGGTCGCTTCTTCGACCAGCCAGCTGGTTGTTCGCTGGCAAGAGCTAGTACAACCCCTTCCTTTTGCCCGGCTGGAATGGAAGATGTTCCCCCGGTGGCTTCCGGTGGTTGGGACTTGCTTTCCTCACCGGTGATCAGGGACTTGATTGCCCGAATCTTCGTCATTTCTTGCTCGGCAGTGAGATGAACAAGTCTGATCGGCGAAAGATTTGGGTCAGGTTTTGGGGAAGGAGCACGGAGGAAGTCGGTAACCCGGCTTTTGCGTAGCGCTTTGTAGTTGTAGGTCGGTTCAAAGCCGAGCAGCTTTAGAGACTCCCTTTCCTCGGCTGGATGACGAAGCAGAACTCTGATGGCCTCTTGATTAGCTCGGGAGTAGTCGTCGGCCAAGAGCTTGTAATTTGTAAAAAGGAGTATTAGATCGGCGAGAAGAAAATCAAAGTAGTGCAGTTTGCCGAGCTACTCACCAGCACTGCCAAAATCTTTCCTAATGTACCAGCCCGGTATGGATGCTTCGGTGTCCTCATACTGGTCGGACACCCACAAGAAGTCATCGTCATTGGTTTCCTTGTCTGGGTTGCCCTCGATGAGTTTTGCTCGGCCCTTCTTTACCTTCAGGTACCAGCAAAACCCACATTTATTCTTGCTGAGGCTATATTGGTGAAATATTTCGGCGAGGCCGAGATTGAAACGAGCCTCCTATTTAGCTCGGCCACTCCGTTTATTATCTTGTATGTGTTGTTCGACACTTGGGTTGGACAAAGCCTTGTCTGTCTCAAAAATTCGCAGATCAAGGGTTGGACTGGGAAGCAAAGTCCTCCTTCGACTATGGACACGACCGTGAAGGGGCACCGGTCTAGGTCTCCCCAAGGAGTATCTCCCTTCTTGGCTAGCTCTAAAACGACGTCGTCTAGAATATTGTGCTCCCTACGAAACTTGGCCATCGCAACCGGGCGAGCTCACCATGAATCGGTACTTCCCCATCTATCTCGGTTTTATTTGGTGATTTAGTTTGTAACTCGGTCAAAAATTTTGGTTTGTTTGCTCGGACGATGAGCTTCACCAATGGCTGGAGAGGCCTGGTCAGTCCTAGTTTGTTCTGCATTGTTGAAGAATAATTCCAAGGGTTAGCACGGCATAAATTGCACGGCTTATACATGGAGCTCTTAGCCCGGTAAAAGGATTTTTGGCGTTTGGGCGAGGAGACCCCTATCTCGGCTCGACTACTTGGCCGATTTGGCCTTCCTAGTTCGGTTCTGATCCTCTATTTTCAGCTCGGTCAAGGCCCAAAAAAAGAACACGAACTAGTTTTAGCTCGGTTAAGTCCGATTTGCGGATCTAAATTAATATTTAGCCCGGTTCTATCCAGTGTTCATCCAGTTCATCCTAAGTTCAGGTCCATTCATTCGAGCTCAGGAGAAATAGGGGCACGGAGGCCCCATCCAGTCCTACGGTTTCCATTTCACCCTAGTGTATACTAGGCCTAAACAAAGAGGGGGAGCTCTAATGCTCCCAAGCGAAGAACACGAAGAACAGTGGTAAAAAAAATTAAATAAATAATAAAAATGAAGAACTCGAAGAACTCGAGTATGAAAGTACGAAAGAAGGATGGAGAAACTTACCAATGCTAGATGCCCAGCAAGATTCAACCTCGCAGACTTGATTGCAGCTTCGAGAATGGCAAAAATAGACGTGGGGAGCAATGACAGTAGGGGAGGAAGTGTGGGACGTTTGAAGGCTAGGGTTTGGGCTTGAAGAGGGAAATGAAAAGTGAGGGGGGCAAAAGTGACCCCTCAAACGTATATTAAAAGTGGTGGGAAAACCAAACGGCTGCGCCGTTTGAATTCTGCGCATGGAAGACAGCGGGGTGGTACGGACCACTGGTGCGAAGCCGTGTGGCACTGAGAGCGCGGCTGTCAGTACGGTAGTACGATCCATAACAAGACTGCTGAAACGATGACCAACCAAATGGGATAGCCCGGTGACGGCTTCAAAGCCCATCACGCTCGGCTTGGTACTAGCGCAACTTGGAGACCATTAGCTCGGCCTTTGTGGTAACCCCAATCACAATTAGCTCGGATGGGATTAAGGGGCAATTGAGAGGGGAGTTTTGGACCGGACTGTATGGCCGAGCTACGGTAACGCGGGTTGGTCAATTCTCATGGCGCCGAGCTGTGTTCTCGGTTGGCACGGCCCCCGGCTTGTCATGTTCCGAGGGAACCGGCCGATCAGGCATGGATTGGGGTCTGGCCGAGCAATGACCTGGAGGGCATTCGGCTGGATACGAGATGACGTGAAGCAACCGAGCTAAGGGCAGCCCGGGCTAGACTGAAGACAGGCGAGGGCCGGCACGCCCTACCGGTCAGCCGAGGTGGCCAGACTGCATATGATTTAGGATGAAGCCCAGAGTGATGGGAGCCAGGATGGATCGGTCACGCGCAGGTTGGTTATGAGAATCCGACTTTCGCTTGTTCCCAAGGGATAGGTCGGCAAGATACAGCTCAGTTGTATGGCTTGTGATGGCAATTCTTCTTAAGAGATAGACCGGTCGTGATACTCCGGTTAAGCATGCCACCTGGGCCAATGGCGTGAGGGAGAGGAAATCTGCTCCAGGCACGCGTCAATACCCTTTGGCGGTTTTGCATGTACTGGTTAGAGGACTAGGCCTTTACACGCGTAAGGTGGTGAGAGGCGAGCACTGCCACTTGTCCAGGGAAGGACAGCAGAGGTAGTGCGCGTACAATCCTGAGGCTGCATGGCCAGCCTAGAAATAGGAAGGGAAGATGAATGTTAGAGATAAGCAACTCGCACTATCTGAAACATTCTCTCTCTCTCGAATAGCCTCCTTATTCCTCTAGTGATCTGACTTGATCGTCGGAGGGTCTATCCGGCACACCACCGCCGGGCAGCTCACCGTTATCTGTGTTGTCAGGTTAGACGCCGTCACGTGAAGCTTGAACTCCAAAGAGTACGGAAAGCAGAGGAGATTTCGCCCCTCGTACACATGTAGAGCTTATTGATTCCAAAACTTATTGATTCTGATTTGGAAAATAAGTCTTGAAACGATGCCATGGAGCCACAAATAGATAAATTCTATTTGGTTCTCCTTTATCCGTTAATTTTGTTTTCTTTTATTTTCATAATTTATTTTTATGACAAAAATAAATATTAAAAATATTATTTTAAAATTTATTTCTATGCCCAAAAAAAATTAAATCATGTAAAATGGTAAGCATTATTTTATTTTTAATCTTTTGTGTTAAGTTAAGTTATAATTTTTTTAAAAAAAAAATCTAAAATCTAATTATGATAATCAAACCAAAGAAATCTGAGTTGTTGGCTAACAAATTTTTTTTTACTTACAATTGATTCTCAAAGTGCAGGCATGAAAAAAATAGAAACACTGAATTTATTTATTTTAAGACAAAAAATAAATAATTTTGTCATTTTTGGACAAACAATTTAAAATCTTTAATTTAAAATAAAGTATTTTGCAATTGGCCACCCATTTAATTTGATGGGGCGAGTTTTGGTTAGAAGCATCCACGAAATTTTGTAACTTATAGAGAATGAATGTACATAGTGTATCGGTTCAAAAATAAAAAATAAAATAAAAATACATAGTGTATAAAAATACCATTGATGGGGAATATTTAAATAACAAACATGTACATGTAGGTTGTTCATAATTAATGATGGAAGTGATCGTTTCACCCTTGGTTTTGTTGTATTTAATATTGTGAGTTGAGTGGTTGGTTTTTTAAGTTTTACATAAAAAATGTAATAAGGTGAAATATGTGTTTAAAATTGATTTGTTTATTTTAATAAGTCTCAAATGAATTTTAATTAATATGAGATCTAATTAGTTTGATTTTTTATTTTATTTTATTTATGTAAATTTATAGAGGGCTCGCTTGGGATGTGGCTTTTTTTTTTTTTTTTGGCTTTTTTGCTACTTTAGCATGGAGCTAAAAAGTTTCGTTTGGAATGGACTTTTTGATTTTTTGGACTTTTGTGAGAGAAAAAATATAATAATTATGGGTTGGATGTGATATTTTGTTTTATTGAGCTAAAAAACCTATTTTGTTTTTTTTGTGACTATTTAGCCAAAAAAACCTAGGGCTTTTTCTTCCCAAATGAGCTTAGAGTCAAGTAGTAAATTGTTCAGTGTTAGAATAAAAACTTAACAAATTTTAAAATGTATTTACATTTAATTTATTTATGTAACAAGTTGATTTTGAACAAAATTTTTAATGTAAATAAATATAAGTTGGGTTCATTCGTTTTATAATCATAGTTTCATTTCCAATTTTCCCACTACCTCAGCTTATTTTGGGAAGTATATTAAAAGTCAGTTTTTTATTTTTATTTTTTAAAAACATATAAAAAAAGTAGAGAGGTGATATGATTTGATCCAAAAAAATTAAAAAATTAACTTTTAACCTAATTACCAAAATAGGACATTCTCATCAATTTTTTTGCGGGAATGCATCTTCATCAATTTTGAACTCAAACGGTTGAACAAACCGAAATAATGGACTAAGTCAATGAATCATTGATGATTCTTGGTCATTGCAAAGCTGTATTTTGAGGTATATTTTTGCATATAATTTAATCTATGCTTTATTACAGATTGTTGTTGCATCATAGATTATATGCATATAAATTAATTTATGTTTTAATTTATGATTTTAGGTTCATTTATGTTTCATGTCCACACACAAAAGAAGTTCTTTGTGATACTTTGCTCAATTGTTTGATGGATTGGGATCTTGATAGAAAAGTGTCTGCTATCACTGTTGATAATTGTTCTACCAATGATGCGATGATTAACATTTTGTTGGATAAATTGGATAGTAGTTCTCTTCTTTTGGGTGGGACTTTGTTTCATATGCGTTGTTGCGCACATATTCTCAATTTGATTGTCAAAGATGGATTGGATGTGATAAGAGTACGTGTAGAGAAAATTCGGGATAGTGTAGCTTATTGGACAGCAACTTCTAAAAGAGTAGAAAAATTTGAAGAAGCAGCTCGTCAAGTGAAAAATTTGAATACTAAAAAGATGGGACTTAATTGTGCTACTAGGTGGAATTCAACATATTTGATGCTTCAAACTGCCTTGTTATATAAGGACCTATTTTACCGTTTGAAATATAAAGAGACCCAATATACAACATTGCCAAGTGAGGAGGAGTGGGAGTTCGCTAGAGAAATTTGTGGGAGATTTAAAATATTTTATAGAGCAACTGAATTTTTTTCTGGAACTAAATATCCCACAGCTAATGTTACTTTTCCAAATTTATGTGAGATTAGGATAACTATCTCCCACTGGCTCTCTTGTTCAATTGAGGTTGTTAGATCAATGGCATCAAAAATGTTGGGAAAGTTTGACAAATATTGGGTTATTATACATGGTCTTATAGGGGTTGCTGTTGTACTTGATCCTAGGTACAAATTTAGTGTGTTAGAGTTTTATTTTGATAAACTTTATGGAGATACAACTGAAGAGGAAATTGCGAAGATTCGCCAACTTTGTTATGATTTGTTGCAAGAGTATCAAAGAAAACTTAGTTTGGGAACTAATGCTAATGTTGAATCTTCTACAAGTTCAAATTTTGAGGATTCAGAGGTAGTTTCAGATTATGATTTGTTTATTAGTAGAAAGCGAAGAAAAAAAGTCAACAACGTAACATCAGAGTTAGACCATTATTTAGAAGAGGATGTTGTGACAAGAACTCCCAATTTTGATGTGTTGACTTGGTGGAAATCAAATGCATCGAAGTATCCAACCTTACAGGTAATAGCTAGGGATTTTTTAGCTATTCCGGTATCCACTGTTGCTTCGGAGTCTGCATTTAGCACTAGTGATAGGTTGGTGAGCTCGTATCGGAGTAAACTTCATCCAGATACTTTGGAAGCATTGATGTGTGCACAGAGTTGGTTGTGGGCTATAGAAATGCAAGGTACTTAAATAAATCAATATGTAATTATTTTTTAAATAAATATATTTTCATTGAATAGACTTAGTACTTAATTTTTTTTCTTATTTTTCAGGTAATTCAACATTGGAATCAGTTGGTTACGCTACTATATATGATGAGATGGATGTGAATCAAAGTTGATCTTTCTTTTGCATTTCTCTTGTTGGACGGCTCAAACTTTCATAGTAGGATCTTTTTACATGTTATACATTGTCTTTCAATATATGGATGTGAATTAGAGTCTAGCAACATTTTTTTCTTTGATCTTTATTATCCTTGTGTAGGTTTTGTTGCTGGAGCGTTGTTGCTGTTGAAATGCTGTTGCTGCTGGAGTGTTGCTGTTGTAAGAAACTTGTAAAGACTTAGAGTTGAAATGTCAAAGAATGTACTTTGTTGAATTGGGAGCTGAAATGCCAAAGAATGTGCATTGGGAGTTTAGTGTGTTTTGCTTCTAGTTGAATTAAGCCTTACTATGAACATCTAACTATTTTAATAATTTTGTGCAATTCATTTATGATATTTACAATTACACAGATAGATACTTTCACATACATGTATATTTAGAGTGAAGTTATCCATATGTGGGTTTTGGTTGGCAAAGAGTTTTTTGACATTATTTTGTTGGTTCTGTCTTTAAGATCTTTGCTGTGCATTTTGATTTGTTACAATTTTTTTATTTTTTTGTGTGTGCTACCGTTGGGATGAACATGGGTAGCTATGTATTAGTGTTGGTTGATAGAGATCAACAAACAATTCCTTATTTATGCCCTGATGCAATTTAATATGATTCTTATAACACTTTCTTCAAAAAGGTTCTTTCACATTTTATTTCTTCAAACAAGCTCTTATAACATTGTAAACAGGTTCTTATAACATGTAAGAGAGAGAGAGAGAGATGGTTGTAATTTTTTTTTTAATCTTTCACGTTCTTCTACTTTTTTTTTCAATTACTAAAACTTATTTGATTGTCTCGAAATTATATATTTGATTATTGTAAAACAAACTTTTTAATTAATTAATTAATGTGTATTTGATTTTGTTGTTGAACCAAATAAAATAAAACAAGATTGAATGTATATTTAACTTGTGAACCTTAAAAAAAATAAAAAATAAATAAATAAAGTTGTTAACATTAAATATATTAAAAAAGAAAGAAAAAAGATTGAAGGTATATTCAGCTAAAACCCTTAAAAAAAAAAGTTGTTAACATTAAATATATTAAAAAAGAAAGAAAAAAGATTGAAAGTATATTTAGCTTTTGTTGTGAACCTCAAAAAAAAAAAAAAGGGTTTGTTAACATTAAATATATAAAATAAAAATGGGGATTAAAGTGAGTTGGGGAAAATCCAAACCCATTAGGAAATGGGGAGGGTGGTACCCATGGGGAATGGGGAATGGGGAATGGGGAAAATTTATTATAGGGGAATGGGGATGGAGAATTAATATCCACCCCATTAACCCCCATTGCCATCCCTATCACTATCGTCACCAGCAACTATCTCTGGTAAGTCTCATTTTCTTCAATTATCCTTATACTTTACAACGAAAATATATTTTGGGCCCGACCACTATTTCTCAGTTGTTTTTGTAAAAAGTTTTTGGAAACATATGTGTATCAAATATTTTTTTTACACCAAAAAATAGATATAAGTTGTAAATTTTACCAAATCACTTTAATCACATTACGCAATAAATTAGATAAATTCCAATGATAAATAAAACTACCTCACTTTTCGTGAAAGTCATCTCAATTTTTTATCCATTTTACTCAATACTAATTAATTGATAAAATTCATTTGTATTGGATCTAATAACTAAGATTGATTTGAGTATAGTGCACAAAAACCAACACATGTCAAACTCTTGTTGTCCCTCTCTCATACCTCTCTCGCCATGGATCAACTCTGACTTTTTTAGGGCCATGATCCGAAAGCATTTTTTTCCAAATCTTATAAATTAAAAAATATATATAGAGATACATTTCCAAATTAAGTTCATATTAGATCAAGTCCTTGTAAAAAAGTCTTCAAAGTTGAAATCCCTCTATTTTTTTTTTTTTTAATTCGAGAAGCTTATTTTAGTTTTTTTTTTTGAACTTTTTAAGAAAAGACGTGTAAAAAAGTATAGAAAATACTTTTTAATATTATTTTTTTCGTTTTTAAACTATTTTAGCTAGTTCCCAAACTTGAGTCCACATTGTGCATTTTTATAATTTTTAAGGCTATTTTACCCCTACACGTCTTTCTACTTATTATTTCATTAGTTTTACCATCCATTCTTGACCCTACTGCCCAAATCTGTTCCCTATCATACCACCACCTTGCCCACTCTAGTCAAAGCCCTTAGATGACCACAAAATCATACTTCAAATAAAAAAACACTACTATTGCAGTTCAGATCTACAACAACAAATCATAGTTCTGAGCAATAAATGAGGTAATTACATCAAAAAGTCCAGAACCATCGTCAAAACCACTAGAGAATTTTCAAGCCACCGACGTCATATCTCAACAATTACAACAATTGACCCATGTATGGTAATATCGATAGGGTTAGATCTGGTAACTAAAGGCAACAATGCTTTGGGACTGTAATAAGCCTCTTATTAGAACCTGAGAGAAAGTAATGGATACTCAAATTAAGTCCAACATTTTTGTAAAGGTATTTCAAGTGAACCCACAATCTTGCTTTTTTAACCTTAAAATATAGAAATTTCTATGTTTTGAGGAAACATCAAAATTTCTTTGTTTTAATGAAATTTCAATAATTAAATTGAAATCGTACTTAATTTGAAAATTATTAGCCTTTAATTGGAAATTAGGTATTGAATTTTTAAAGTTGACCATCAATTTTGTAATTTTTAGCTCTCAATTTTAATTTTTACTATCCACATAAGTGAAATTTCATTGACTTAATAGGACGAGATAGTGAAATTTTGTCTATTTTTTTTCTCTTGAAATTTCATATTCATTATTAGCCATGTCTGTTATTATGCTAGTATAATTTTATAGGTCAATTTATGATATTCATTAGTGTGCACTGCACATGCACCACTTTGGTGTATAAAATATCAAAATATTTATATTATTTGCTACAACTTGGTTTCATCAGCCTTTTTCTATGAAATGTTATGGCCATATTTTGGTGAAGTGCCACTATTTTTGTTTCCATATATGAGAATTTTGCTAGACTTACCATTTACTACGAAAACAAAAAAGTTATACTAAGATTCTCTAATATTCATTGATGTGCAATGCACATGCACTACTCTTGGTTTAAGAAAAATTCAAGGGCTTTTTTTGTTTTGTTTTGTTTGTTTTGCTACAAATTAATTTTGCCATCATTACTAAGAAGACAACCAAAGACAATATTGTAAAATCACTAAATATGTGCAATAATTAATAAAAAAATTGATGCTCTCTCTTTTCCTTATTTAGGACATTATATAGGCAAGAGAGAAATTAGAAGCTTATCTAGCTAGAACATAAATTTCTCTCAATAAATGAGATTCAATAGTAAAGTTTGCCATGATTGAGTTTCCTTTGACACAGCTTGAACGTAATGCTAATTTCAAAGGAACCTAAATTATTCAAATCTTAACTAGCTCGGACAAGTATGACGTTTGTCTAGTGTGAAAGCTTAGCTTCAAGGTGGGAGTACATGTAATGAAAACAAACATTGCCTAAAAATAGTTTTGCCAAAGAAAAAGAATTTTAGAATAAAATGAGAGCAACCCGAATAGAAATATTAAGAAAATATTGTCCATAAAAGAAATTTAAAAAATCAAAACTTTATGCCCTTAGAAGAAAAACTAAGGATTAAAATCAAAATTAGTATTGAGCTTATACAAGAATTAGAAGATCAAAAATTAAGATATCAGTTTCTCTTATCATTAGCCTCTGGCAAATCTCTAGAAAATTACAGTTTAAAAATTTCTCAAATAAATAGATAGCTAACTGTAAAACAAGAAACCTTAAAGCTAGCCATACAACAGCTTAAAGACCTATTAGCATAACTGTAGAATTAATTAGATAATTCTCAGCCCAATTTCAAAATAGTGGTAGACCACTAACTCATCACCCCTCCCAAAATTTGGTATCAGAGCAGTGTTCGATTTTAGGACAGTTCAAGTTAGTTTATGCATTTTGCTTATGGTAATAGAGTAGTTTTTATTTTTGGACAATTTAGTTATAAATTTCATATTATAGTAGCTTGTAATAATTTTAAAGTAGGATTTAATTTTGTATATGAAAAGAGTAGAATATTTAGATTTAGAACTCAGCAATCATAATCATCGCCTTAGCATAGATAAAAATAAATTCCGTTGTAACTTTGGAGATGCTTTTACACATTAGCTTCATAATGAACATAATCCTCAGTTAAATAGTATTGTAGATTATCAGATTAATATTGTAGAAAATATTAAAAAGGACATAGATAAAATTTGTAGTCTTTTTACTTCATCAATAGACTATCTCCGTAATACCCGCAGTATAATTAAAGACCAAGATAAAAAAATTAGACCATATCCAAGATCAGTGTAGTTCAATTTTACAAAAACGAACAAATTTAAATTTAGAAAAATTTCCCACTAAGTTAGAAATAAAAACTCTAATTTCAGCTATAAATACTAGCAGCTCAAAACAAATAGAGTTAGAATTTAAGCAACTAATTGAACAAACCCATAGCCAGATAAATCAAATAGCTAACAAATAGAACAAATCAATCAAATTCAAGATAATTTAAAACAGAAATTAGAAATTTTAGAACAACTAATAAGATCTTAGTTTATGAGTAGTGATAAAAAAAGTTAATAGAAATTACCAGACTATTTTAAAACAAGCAGAAGATTTCATAATAACCCAGAAGGAATCAGTAGCTATCAAGGAATAAATTAGTCAGATAAAATATCAGTAAGACAAAATAATATAGAAATTTTATTTCTAATCAGATTGTGTAAAAAATTTGAAGAATTATCAGAACAACTATACAGTTTAGAAAATCGTTTAGCTTCTCTAGAAAGAATAATACTTCAAAAAGGAAAAGAAATAGAAGGACAAGTAAACAAACCCCAATCTCAAGTAAACGAATAAGATATAGCTAGATATCTTGAAAAACTTAAATTACCAAAGAAACCTATCTGTAGAACTTACAGAAAATAAAGATGTTTAAACAGCTAGTAAAATGAAGTAGTAGCAAAAAGCGTAATGAAGATGAAGGTATTAAAATGGAAGAATTCATAGATGTAGAACAACAGATAGAAAAATTTAAGAAAGAAAAACTAGAATTAATTCCAGCTAAATATGTATATAAGTTAGGTAAAGTTCATAAAAAACAATATCTATTTAAACACTACGGCGAACAAATGATTAGTGTAACCCATGAAGATGAAAAAATAGAGCTAAATTTAATAGACAGAGAAAGCTATAAATATGCAGTAAATGAACACCTTAAAATGACCCACTTAGGATTAATTGTAGTACGAGTTAAAGCTTTAACTAGAGAAAATCTAGGAACTAAAGTTTTTGTATGTCTTTATGATGATAGATTTAACGATGTAGGACAAAGTATTTTAGGCAGCTATGAATTAGATATGAATTCAAAGGAGGAATAGTTTATTTTACACCAGATTTCCAATTACCAACCTCGACCTTTCATAAAAAGATAAAAATAGGGATAAAAAGCAGAGGATACAAAATGAAAAAAGGAGAAAATAATTTATTAGTTTGCACAGGATTTTTAGGCTTAGCAGTCTCAGAAAGCAACACTCATTATAGACTCACTAATGATCAGAGAGTTAAGTTATTAGGCGCAAAAGGAATAAAGGCACTACCAGCTAAAAAATTGAATTCTGAAGATAATGCAGCATTAGATTGGAATTTAGGAGATTTTCTAGGACAAAAGAGATTAGCCTCTCAAGATAACTTATTATATCAAAGAGCAGATGGAAATTATGCAGTAAGATTCACTCAATATACGTATGTAGCACCAGAAAAATCTAAATATGATGAATTTAGTAGTATAGACAGGGAAGAAAATCAAGACAATCGTAGTGACATAAATCAGCTTTATGTAATGACAGAGGAAAAACCAATATCACAAAATAAAATATATAATATTGATAAGATAGACTTAGAGAAATTCACCCTAACCGATATGAATAAAATATTAGATACTAGCTATTATGAATATTTAGCCAGAGGAGATACCCATGACGAGGCAGTGTCATTTTTAGATCAAGAATTTCATATATGAGTATGTAGATGATATCATAGAAAATAAAATACATCGTAGCAAGATATTTAGAATGCCAAAACAATCTAATTTAGAAGATACTTTTTACATGAACACAGAAAGCACCAGAACTAGTAACCCACAACCAACTGTAGAAGATTCCGTAGAACCAATGCATTATGTAGTAGGAGGAAGAAGACCATTAGCTTGTTCAGGACGTAGTAAAGCATATCCAAATAAAAGTTATAGATTTCATGGAAAACGTAGACAACCAGATATGAGTATACAATTACAGCCAGTTAATAATCAAGGAACCCTTTTAGATTTAGCCAGATTCGACCCTCAGATATGGCAAGAAGTGATAAAAAAATGGGAAAAAGATGCAGTAAAGGCATGGATGAGTAATCCCTTTGAATCAACGGATATGTGGGAATATATGGAGAAACTTTTAAGAGATTCAACTTATAATATTTGTCTAACTTTTAAAGAAAAGTATGAGGAGACAATCAAACAGCTTAAAGAATTAGGAGATAACCCACGGAATTTTACTAGTTTTATAAAAGAAATACTTATAGGATATGACCCTTATAGAAGAAATGATTCCGCTCAAAGCATAGCATTAACTGAGTTAGATCAGATAACGTTAGGAAGTTGGAAATATATTGTACCCTTTAGTAAAGAATACTTAACCATAGCAGCTAGAACGGGAAAAAGTTTTGATGAAGAAATAGGAAATAAATATTTTAGAAAATTACCCGGAGAGCTAGGAAGAGAGATAGAAAATAAATGGTCAGTTTATTATGCAAGTTTACCAGCTAAAATAGCCTTAGGAGAAGTAAAAATAAGAGGAACCTTAGGAATAGGACCTATAATAGTTTATACGTTTTTCAAGCTCAGAGAAAAATGTATAGAGGTTAAAATACAAAAAAGATTTGAAAAAACAAAATTATGATTTTTGTAGCAATATAATATATATACTCCCCAACCATATGAAGATAAATATAGTAGGAAAAAATATAAAAATATATGAAAATATAGAAAAGAAAAATATCGGAAGAAAAAATATAAAAAATCATGGACAAAACAAAAATTCATTAGAAAAAGTAGAACTTTTAATAGGACAAATTATAAGCAACTACTTAAAGAAAAGAAAGATAAAAGAAAACAAAGATATGTTAGGAAACTTAATAGTAAAAAGTGCAATTGTTTTATATGTGGAGAACCCAATCATTTTGCAAAAAACTGCCCAAAAAGACAAAGGCCTAACGCTAATAAAAAAAAAAGAAAGACTACATATTATAGAAGACTTAGAAGAAGATATAGTTAGCATAAATAGTGATGATTCAGAAGTCTATAGCATAGTTAGTGATTATGAATATCAAATAGAAGCCATAAGTTCAGATAGTGATTCAGAAAGTGATACAGAGCTAGATAATCTTTTAGGACAACTTAACCAAGAAATAGGAATGACTCATTCTCATAATACTTTCTTTATAATGGAATGTAATGCAGATACTGAACGTCAACATAATTTTCAAATAGGACTAGGATTTGATACCACTAGATGTAGTTATTGTAATTGATTTCCAGCTAAAGATAAGAGAGCTCAGTGTTTATTATGCAGTATAACCTATTGTATAGTTTGTCTAGAAAAATTAAACATGACACATAAGATAACATCAGGAAATAACAACGAGCTTAGAAGATCAAAGTATAGAAAGCAGAGAATTACATCTAACAATTAGAGAATTAGAAGTACAAGTAAGAGAGCTTAAACTTCAAATACGTGAGATAGAAACCAAAGCTAATTTTGACATAGAATGTTTAGAACTAGAAAATAGACAGCTTAAACGGTAGCTAGAACAATTTCACAATAAGTACCCTTTAAAAGATAAATTGGTTGAAGAACATATGAACTCTTTAGAATTAGTCAATCTAGTTGATTCTCAACCCTTTAGTCAGTACTCCCAAGCACAGTCAGATAATGCATACTTACCATT